>JARHVA010004747.1:407500-757500 GCA_037957365.1 Torreya grandis
ACCTATGTTTACGTAATTTTAGACTCAAAACTCTAAGGGGAACCTAATTGGTTTATCTTATTTCTATTGATATTAAAATACCTTGAGAAATATTAGACCTCAAAAAAAATAAGATCATATATCTTAATTACTCTTATATACTTAGATTATAATTTTCATTCACAATCAAAGAAGATGAGTGTTGATATTCTATCAAAATGACATTTAGGAAGCCTATAAATACATGTTAAAGTCCTAAAAGTTACCTAACTCAAATGATTATGGAATTGATTTAGATCAATTCAGTATAATGAATTGGGAATGATAGATATTTAGGTCAGTCATGCTGATCTATTAAACATAAGAAACCAAATAAATTTATTAGGATCAATTATGTAGGAAAGCATCATAGGTAAGATAAGAGATTAGATTTATCATGATCATTATAATAGGAAATATAAGATTTTTTACCATATTTTTTTTAAATTTTAACCCTAATAAGATATGACTATGTAAATAAATTCATATAACAAAGATATAAAATAAAGTAAAAATATAAAAGCATGAAATTGATTTGAAATTATATTTTGCTAAATATAGGAATTAAAACAAAGGATAATATACTTAGTGGTTAATTATACTATGAAATACTAAGACTAAATGTAGGTGGAATGAAAGGTGGTAAATTAGTCCATGAACTACTAGGATTATAATTTAAATTTATGTCAGGACCTAGATAGTAACACCAACCTTGGGTTGGTACCATGAGTCACTATGTTCTGAGTTTGATAATTCTATCTTTGTAGATTTTTCCTATCTATTTTTATATATTTAGGTACACATATGTTTTATTAAGCTCTATGTATGATTAATAAGTTTGATGATGCTTTAAAATCCAAAAAATATATCAGGTTCACTTGAAACCCTAGGTCCATGTTGGTGGTAAACTATGAAATATAGAATCATAGAATTATTTTATAAATGACAAGTGCATGATAACAATTATTTTTTATAAAATTTATGTTATTTATGAATATAAACATAACGTAAAATATAAAAATACTCATTTGATGATGGATTTAAATGGTCAGGAATGTGAAATGATAGATCCTTATTGTAGTTCCATAAATACTTTATATTGTAAATGAATATTAGTTACCATTTTTTTTTTTGAGAAAAATAATGATATAGAGACTTTTTATGTTTCCTTTGAAAGTTTCTTGTGTTATTTTGTGCACATAAGTTTTTCCTACTCTATTTGAACCTATCTGTCAATCTTAATGAAGATGTATAATATGAACAAGTAATTTGATTCTAATTGAATGTACCATGAATAATAAAGAACTTAAATTATATTAATGAAATATTTATTAATAAACCAAATTTAATTGTTATGAATTGTTAATGACATTCATACAATACAAACATTAGCAAGTTCTGAGAAGGAATTCTAAGAACCTTTGATAATAATGGTGTGGTGAGCGTAGAAGTGAACTATGTTGAGATGGTTACCTAGTTAGAGAGATATTGAACATTGGTTGGATGAAATAATACATAATTTCAAAAAATAATAATCTAGATTAATTATAGGATTTTCAAAATAAAAACCTTAGATGAGCACATTTGTGGAAAGATTTATGAGATAATTTGGCATGAATTTCCCTAATTACTATACATTTAGTTGTCAATACTTGGGTATTACTATTTTATATTGATGGAGATAAATTAATTTGTTGGAAAAAGAAAATTTTAAAAATTATGGATTCAGATACCAACTAGACTTGTGTGATTGATAACTGAATGAAGACTATAATCGACAAATACATCACTAAATTTTATTTGAAAGGATTTATTGTATTTCAAGTTGTGTAAGACTTGTTTGTCCATGGAACTAAGGGAAAATTATTACAATGAACTCTTATTTTTTTGAAAATGTCAATTATAGATAAGGCCATGGTGTGAATCCCATCTAACATGAAGTAGTCACTGAGAGTACTATGGGGATGGAAATTAGGAGTGGAATGATGAATAGTTGAGAGAAGGAAACTTAAACTAAACCTAGAATATGGATGATGTAGAGAAACATAGTGAGAATGTGATTATATGAATTTAGGGAGATATGTTAGAATAAAAAAGATGTAAAAAAGAGTGATCATTAAAGAACAACTATTATAAGTGGGTTAGAGACTATGAAGACAACACTAGGAATTATATCATCAAGAGAATTCAAAAACTATGTAAATGTGAAACACATAACACCCAATGGAAGTGAAGGAACCATAGAGCATGCATATATCACATAGGATTTAGAGACAAACCCAAACAAATAATTAGGAATAGGTTGACAATATCATGGGGAAGTTGTAAAGAGATAACTAGATCAAATAGATAGTAGGTTTGAAAAGCAGTTGCAAGGAAGAGATTATTTAGGGAGGATGAAATGCAATATTTAAAATAAGTCATGTTGAATTTTAAGGTTGTTTCAAGTTTAATATTGATTGAGGTAGATAATTCATATAAGTAAAATTCCCTCCAAGGGAATAATCCTTTGTGCCTAATTCATCAATCAGAAGTAGTTAACAAGATAAGAAAGCTGATAAATGGTTTAATGATTTTATATAAAAATTTAGAAATTTTAGCATAAAAATAATAAGTTTCTTGAAAAAAATGTTACTAGTAATCTAAATACACTAGTAGTGAATTTTAATACACCTATTAAGTCAATTCCAAAACAACTAGTTAGATTAGATAAAACTACAATAAATATGGCTCTTAATCTGGGTGAGTTTTTTACTTTGATACCATATGATGGGTCCTCTGATACATATAAATATTTTTTGACCTATGTGATGAAATGGTAGGTTAAATGTGTGACCATTGATGACACCAAGAGGTGTGATCACATAAGAGATTTGATAGGAAGAGCTATAGATTTTATGTTCAAAAATAACCCATCATAATCAAATTTACAATAATTTAAAGATAAATTATTTGGGGACTTCAAGATTAAAAAATGGGCAAGTTAGATTATTCAGGACTTGAAGGATATCTTTTATAAACTAGGATAATGAATTTATGACTATGATTTTAGGTTCTCTGATGTGATGACTAGAGTAAATTTTTAAATTTTTAGATTAAGATGAGGTTGTTTAGTTTTTGGAAGGCCTAAGATCTATGATCATGTTTTCCATCATACAAGTTTAGTTATCTATTAAATCATATGCATGATTAATTACAATATGAGTTGAAAAAATATAAGATTATGTAGAATTTCCTCCTTTTGCTACAAAAATATATGCTAAGATAGATGGTGTCTTTCATAATGTGGGATAATTGCATGAGAGAAACATTCTTAGGATCATAGTATGGTGTACTTAGTGCATAAAAGAGGTACATCATAGGTATAAATGTATGAAAATAAAAATATAATTCTATTATATTTTTTAAATAGTAAGACATTATACTATGAAGTGTCATTTATTTCATTAGTACATATAACGTCTTTTGAACATGTTTTGAAAAAAATTCAAGTCATACAACCATGATGAGAAAAAATGATGAGCTCTACGAGATTTGAAGGAAGACATACATTAAAATATATTAATAGTTTTTTTTTCAATAGTCTCTAGCTAAAAAGTAGGTGTGCTAAGTCTAGATGTTAAAATGGTGACATAAGGTGGTTAGGATCCATCAAAATCATAGTTCACTATTAGGTGGACACCTAAATATTCAAAATACCAAGTAGGGTGGAATCCAAAATAACCTTAGGTACAAGTAGGTTTGACATGGAAATATCCATTTATATTAGGTAGGGTGGGCACCTCAATCTCCATGATATCAACAAGGGTAGAATCCTACATCTAAACACAAACAATCAGAATGGGGTCCCCTTTCATTACAAAGACACTATGAGGGACATAATTGTCAATAATAAGGATGGGGATCACCATAAATGGAGAGTGGTTACTGAGGTAGATACCAAGGGGTAAATTAAAATTATAGACAAGGGGATAAATAGGCTAGGTAGATAATTATTTATTACATGTATGGTTAGATCAATCATATCATAAGGAATTATCTATAAAATTCATAGATGAAGACATATTTTACAAATTTAGATTTATTGGGATACACAATAGTGAATATTTCATTGTAATATATAATTAAATGAAATAAAGGATAGTTTAAAATGTTAATATGGTGAAGTATCATCCTAAATATTTGACTTTCATTTAATCATCACCAAAAATCAAAATAAATATCAATGAGTACCACCACTAGATATGCCTCAAGAGACTCTCATTAGAAAGAGTTAGTAGGATAAATATCCAAATCATGTAAGAAAAAATTTTGTAATGAGTGAAGCAACTAAATTACTCTAGCCCATACAAAATCAAAATGCTTTTGAGGCAGATGTAGTAATGGATGAACAAATGTATAGAAATATTATTTATATTATAAATCAAGATAGAGTGGCTATAACATTAATAGATCTTGGTAAGTAATTTGTGCAATTAAGATATTTCATAGAATATTACAAACATGTTACATAATATGTTGGACTATTCAATTAAGGAACAACAATGATAAAAAAATAATGTATGGTATGTTAAGACCAAAAATTCATGGGATGTTGATTTTAAAATTAACATATAACTCATAAGATATGAATATATAAACATTGTCTTTGAATTTGGGTGTATGTTGAATATTATTCCTCAATCAAGTTGGGAGGCCATTAGAAGCTCAATCCTTAGTTATAGTCCTATCATGTTAAGTATTGTAGAATTTGGCCTAGTATAACCCATTGGAAGGATGAAATATGTGGAGATATAAGTGGCCAATTTAATTATACATTAAGATTTTTAAGTCACATATATGAAAAATGATGACACACACTATCCTAGGTTAAACAAGAAGAAATGGACTTATCATGGCTAGATAACTATCAACATAGTTGAAAATTGGATAGAATTACATAAGGGAGATAATATCATTATCATACAATTGAAAAAGGTTGAAATCAAGCCTTATATCATACCAAGAGGTCCTTCATCACCCTATGCATGTAGGGGAGACAACTAATTCAAAGTGGAAATAGAACCAAATTCCCAAGCCCTATGAAGTATAACACACAAAATGCATAATAATTCCCAGATTTGTATAAAACAAAACAATTTTCATATCTTCTTGTCAAGACACTTGAGCCAATTTCATAATTATATATGAAGTAATGAAAGTATAAATTAGTGCAATATATATCTATGTTATAAGTGGATATTTTGTATCAAGTGAATCCTCTAAACAAGGATTACATAGAGCCCAAAAAATAATATATTTTTCTGTGGAAAGCTACATCTACCATAAGTGGTGACTCATATACAGATATGCTTAATTGCAAAAAAGGGGGCCACAAAGTGAGGCCCATGTAAATGGTCCATGATAATGAGAGACAACTTCCTCAGTATTTTTAAACTAAATATGTAGTTTTATTTACTTTTAGTATGGAAAAACATGTGATTAATATATATCTAAGTTAATGTGTTGAACGTTTCTCTAAAAGGTGTTGCTACAACTTGATGGGTAGTTCATAGATCACATCATTTGCACTTAGAGGAGGTACTTGAAATCATATGAGATTAATTTTAGGTGAAACCTTATATATCCAAAAATTTATCCATTTTAACTAAGTTTTAGTGTCCTAAATAACATTTTCTTAAATGTGTGGAAGTTTGGTCATCACAAAAACTAGGGCTGAGATAAATGGTGTATGTTTTTTCACATACTTTAGCTCCTTTAATAAGATTTTGATATATACATCAAGAGTACTAAAATGAAACTAAAAATAGGATAAAAATTCAATATGACTTTATACAAACACTTTCATTTAAATATGATAATAAGATCGTGTATAAGGCTTTACAAAAGTTGAAAATATTCTTATCTCATGGGTGAGTAAAAGACAGTCCTACTACACAAAAGCAAACACCATTGGATGAATAAATTATGGAGTTAAACAATGCCTTAAATAACTACCAGGATAAGAATAAAAGATAAGAATTTTATTTAAAACATTGTAATAAAATATTAGAAAATGCATAAAAAATAAATTCTAGTGAAAGTGAATAAGACTTAGACGTCAATTTTTTGAGCTAGAGTAGAATATAGAGGATCCTAAAGTAAATATCATAGAAAAAAGAAGATACATAACTATTAAACATCAATATTTAAGATTATGAAGGGTAAATTAGGATAATATAATCCATTCTGAGTGGCCAACTAAAATATATTAGGAGTTCATGAATAAGTCATTCAAAAACATTGGTACAAATTATGTACTTCAAAGATTACGATCATTAGAGACTATGACTTTAGAGTTAGTATAATTTTTGTGATATTATGAGGATGTGTTCCCCACTAAATTATAATAATTTAAGGGTGTAAACCCTTCATTATGGAAATGCACATTTATCTTAAAGATTGTGCAAGACCCATTAAGAAGTGATTGTATAGACTAAAGTAGAATATGAAGCTAAAAGTCAAGGTAGAGATCAAATAGATGTAAGAATTTGGAATCATATATCTAGTTGTTAAATCAAACTTGGTGAGTCCTAAGGTATTTTAATCTAATAAATCAAAATAAATATGATTTTGTTGACTACAAAGCCTTGAATGATGCATGTGTAAATGGTCCATTCCCAATCTTGTTTACAAATGAAGTTCTAAAATCAGACATAGGGCATGAAGTTTATTATTTCAAAAATGGGTTTAGTGGTTACCACTAAATACATATCATATTTGAGGACCTAATGAAGACTAACTTTAGAAAAAAAATGTATATATTTTACATATAAGGTAATGAATTTTGATCTCAACAATGCTCTTATAGTATTTCCTAGAGTAGTTGTCTCTACATTTAAGGAATTCATTCATGAATTTTTAGAGGTTTAGATATATGATTAGGATTGATAATATTTGTTCAAGGATCACCTTTCTATGTTATGACTCCTATTGGAAAAGTATAGGGCTCTATGAATAGTGTTAAATTTGAAAAAATGTTTATTTTTTACACCTTTTTGAATCCTTCTAGGATATGTTATATATAGAAATCTATAAACTTCAGTTAACTCTTATGAAGTGTGATTATTCATGGGACATACTAGGTATTATTAAAATTTTATCCAAGGATATGCCTCCATATTAACACCATTGGAGAAGTTTATGTGAAATGACAAAAATTTTGAGTAGAATTTTGAGTGTCAGTTAGATTTTGTTGATATGAAGTAGAGGTTTACTACTACTCCAATTTGAGTATTCATTTATTATAATAAACATTTTAATGTTCATGTGGATGCATCTAGAATAATAGTTGGATATATAATAGATAAAACTAAGGGATGGATGTCTTAATGACCTTATCCATTTCATAAGTTAAAATCTCTCTCCCACATAAAATAATTACATTATATTGTAGCAGGAAGATTTATCTATGGTGTTTTCACTCCAAAAAATTAGACATTACCTTTTGGCTACTCCCTTTGAGTTCTTCACTAATCATCAAGCACTAAAATAATTGGTGAATAAGCTAATGTTAAGAGGGAGAATATCTAGGTGGTTAATTTTGCTTCATGAGCTTTAATTCAAAATCAATGTCAATCTTGGTAAATATGGGTCCTAATAACTTAAATTGCATCTGAATGGGAAGAACAAAAGGAGATGCAAGATGAATCCCCAAATGTGCACTTATTTTATGTGGATTTGATTTTTTAAAATATGTAAGGCATCAATTTTTATATGGTGTTGAGTGTATTCCCTACACATTATGTGGAAAAATAAAAAAATTAGTTAGTCACATGATCCTTTCCTTAAATTATTTTAAATGGATTTCTAAACAAGATGAGGAAAGATGATTCCCTACATAGAGTAGCACCAGATAAAAAATGACCATAACTTTTATAATAAGAATACCAATGGGTTATTAGATTGAATTTCATAGGAGATTAAACTACAATAAATATATTATAGAGTGGTCTATGGTGACCTAATATTTTTCAAGATGCACATAGGGTCAGAAAACACTACAATGATTGTCAAAGGGTTGTAAGTTGAATCAGTGAGATAAAATTCCCTTGAATGTGGATCTAGCTATGCAACATTCTGAGTAATGGGGCATTGATTTTTTAGAACCCATAAATACTCCTTATAAATGCATCAATGTTATATATATATATATATATATATATATATATATATATATATATATATATAATCAATGTGATTAAATATTTTTAAAAATGGCTTGAAGCTAGTATGACACTAAGTTGTAGTTTGAGATATGCTACAAAGTTTATATATGAAAATATCATAATAAGGTTTGGGTGTATTTTAAAGTTAATAAAACATTTAGATACACATTACTTGAAAAATAATTTCAAAACCTTAACTAAAGATTTCATGATTTCATATCACAAAACCAAAATTCATCATACACAAACAAACAAATAGGCAAAGGCATCAAACAAGGTCCTTGAAAAGACACTCATAAAGATATGTAATTTTCATAGGGATAATTGACAAGATCACATACATTTTGGATTATAAAATTAATTATAAATGTGTGATGGGATCCACACCATTTTAGTTGGTCTATGTTATGGAAGTAATAATGCCTATGGAATACATAGTTCAAAGCCTAAAAGTCATATTAATAATGTGATTAAGAGACCAAAAGTCACTTCAGGCATGGTTACTTATTTTAATAAAAAGGTAGGAAAATATTTAAATGCAAATTTATACATATGAGATCAATAAATAGAGTAAAAAAAAATTTGCATGGTTATAATTTGTAATCTAAGGAATTTCAACTAGACCAGAAAGTTTTATTATATGATAGTAAATTTAGAGCACACTTAGGGAAACTTCCTATTCCATGTAAATGCCCATACATTATTGATGAAGTGTCACAACAAGGAAATATCATACTTAGACACCTTCAAGGAACCATTATTGTAGGAATGTTAAACTACTATATGCTTAAGTTGTATTTTTAATGATATCTAGCAAAAGATTATAAAAATAGAGTTAGTGCTAAGTAGCATCGAGTAGTTAGGATTTTTATTCTTAAAATTTTGTTTATATTTTATAGGTTTTCTCAATAGATGTATATAGTAAAAAATTTATATGGAATATATTCAAAACATGTACCATAGTCAAGTGTTAAAACAAGAAAAGGAAATAACATAGGTCAGAGGTGAAAAAGTTGGTCAAAGGATTTCTCAAAAGAATAAGTTTAAGAAGAGGTAGTGTAGAAAACATATGGTGTTGGTAAAAAAAATGGTAACTACCAAGGTATTTAATGACAAATCACATCAAATATTACAAGATTCCAAATGTAGATATATTTTTTTAGAAAGAGTTAATGTACAATAAAAGAATATTTTAAGGAAAGAAAATGTGGTGTATGACATAATCAAATTCCATTAGAGGAAACGTTAAATATATGAATTTAAAAGGTAAATTTCACATCACAATGACCATCATAATTCAAATCCAAGAGGATAATTATGTGAAAATTAGATCAATGAGTTAATGTGTATGTCAAAGGAGATTTGGGGGATAAAAATATATATAAGTAGTGAAAATAGGGGAAAATCACTTGAAATTTAAAATGAACAAGATCCTTCTAAAAATCAAAGTTTTTGCCATCCAATTGAGCATATATTTTTATTGGAGAGACATCAATGATGTTTTCAGAGAGTTGTCAATGATGTCATTAAGGTATCCTGGTGAGTGGATGGAGTGACTTGATAGCCTAAGTGACAATGACAAAGTGTGCAATGTGCTTGTCCTAGTGTGATTAAAGTTGTCTTGGTTGATATTTAAAGTTTACATGATTGAGTATGTTTAAGGATGAGTATGATGATTTGAGGATGTGTAATGGGTCCCTAAATTTTTTTATTATTGAAGAACTTGTGTGCACAAGTGTAATTCATTTGGTAGTCCATAGTTTTCATCTAGACACTTTGGTTCTAGTGGAAAAAAATCTAATTAGGTAGTTTGATGGCATTACCATTGCCACATGGAAAGGAGTTAAGTGGACTTGGTTTTATGGTTATGATCAAATTAATCCCTAGTTATTATGTTCAAGATATTAAGTCATGCATCGAATCTTGGTCAAATATATACATGTGCAAAGTCAGGATCTTAGGCATTTTACTAATGTTTACCCATACTTACCCAAATTTGCATAGTGGTAAGAAGAGTCGAGTAAGAATTTTTATGGTGGCATATCTCGCATGTGTGGATGATTCATGAAAAGGTGATCATATGGGTTAATTTTTGATCCTATTTTATTTATTATAAATATTAGTTCATGTAATAAAGCATGGAAAACATTGTGCAGGAGAAAAGTTGGCCTCCCAAATAACTTATAAGCATAATTGGTTCTGACAGAAGATTTTGAGAAGGTAGTCTAATGGCATTATATCTTGCATGTGTCAAGAATTTAGGATATTTTTATGACATGGTTGGATTCAACTATGAAATTTGTTTATATGGTGAAAATGCAAGGTCATGAGATAGATCTAGGCAATATATATATATATGTATATATATATATATATATATGTATATATATATATGTGTGTATATATATATATATATATATATATATATATATATGCAAAGCAACCTTTCTAGTCATATTACAAATGGTCCCCCATACTTGGTCAATTTGCATGATGTTAAATATCTAGACCTAGTGGATATGTAATGGCTCATGGGAGTTCATAAAATGAAGATATATGGTACACATAGATTCAAATTAGTCAAATTTTTAAATGGTTAACATAGTTAAAGTTTAAGACCTAATGAAGATCTAATGGTACACGGGTGATCATACAGATCAAAGATCAATGATGCATGTTGAGTGAGATGGAAAGAAGTACATAATGTTTTATGACATATAAAATTTAAAGGATAAGGATAAAATGGTGAGTGGGTATTCATATATATTTATTTAATGGTAAGTGTTGATTGCTAAAGACTTGACTGATCTACAAATATTGATGAAGCATATTGAGTCAAAGTTTCCAAATTGCATGATATGAAGTCAAAGTGACAAATGTTTAATGTTTGGCTTTGAAGGAATATTAATTAATGTTTAGAGAAGATATATGGTGTGAGACTGATCCAAATATGAGAGGACATGAGATGTGAGCATTGTGTTCAAAGTTTAAATGTGATTGTTTGTATTTGAATTTATAAAGGAAAAATTGATGTCTAGTTTTTGGGCTATAACTTTTGATCTAGGATGAATTTACTCATGTAGTAAAAATAAAAGTGGTAGATTAATTGAAGGTGAATCTATAAATATGGATTTAATAATTTTTAATTATGTGTATAAAAATATATCTATGTCAAAATTTGATTGTGGTTTCATGCTTGTTCTACAAGTGACCTGAGAAGGATATTCGAGATTGTGTTGATGTTTTTTCGATGTCTCATGATGAATTAGATATTTGGGAGTGTTTTAGACTCCATTAGGATCATATATGAGTTTTTTTTAGGTGTGATAAATATAAATTGAGTATTAACTATGCTTAATAAGTTTACTATGTGTTCAGCAATGGTGCTTCTTTGTATAAGGTCTCTATTTGAGTTGATTAAACATACATAGACGTGAACTAAGATGAATATGATCATTTGAGGATGTCTAAGGGGAAATAAGGAGTGGAACCATGTATTTGAAAGTGTTGTATTATTTCTTTCTCAAGGATTTGTTAAATGGGTGAATAGGTCTCCATGAGACCTATAAGATCTACAAGGGCCTTATTAAAAGGTGTAGTTACTTAAGGATGACCCATAGATGTTATGTCTGACCTATGAAGATTGTAATGATCCATGTATTCATATGAGATATAACTTAAGGGATATTTCATGCCTAATTTCCAACCAAGGTATTTATTATAAATATTTCTTTATAAATAAAGAAACTAAAGATGATGGTTTCTAGACTTGTAAGCAAGAGACTAAGGAGAGATTTATGAGAGTATTGTTTGTATGTTTTATGGAGTGAATTAAGGGTAGAGTTACTTATGGATGATTTGAATATAATAATATATTGATGACTATTTATATGACATATTGGTCATGTTTTTTTAGGTATAATAGTACTCTTACAGATTGAGTGTGAGTGAAGGTGAAGAATGATAAGAAGAGGTACATCATCAAGTGTTGAAGACATAAATTCATATTTGGATGTTTTCATAGGTTTTTTTTGTGTAATCTAAACATCTAAGGTGGTTTTAACCTCCTTACAATGTGAAAATTACTAAAATGTTTGGTTATTGTTACAACTCAACTAGACATGTGTGGTAACACCATATGGGATTGTAGTCTCACTAAATACAAATTTTAGCTCCTTAATAATTTAGAGATGATATAAATTGGATCTTGTTATCATAGTAAAATATTCCAATTGTAGGTTCTATTGGGTTTCTCACATATTTCATGTGTTATGTGATTGATCTTGCGTGGTATCTCTTGCTCAATGATATAAATGTTGTGTGTGCTTCATGAATGATTATGGTAATTGATTAAGTGTTTGTAAAGATAATAATTGAAGTTTGATTATTTGGGCTCACTGATTCATCCCCCCTCTCAGTGATTGTACCTCTAATAATTTTTATGCACACATTTTGTAGCAATGGTAATGCATCAAATTATTTTGCCAATGTGTGATTCATAGAAGGAATAGATGGGTATTAGAATTGATCTTAGGTAAGCCATGACACGATATAAAAAAGTTTGAGTTCATATATGTAACAAAAACTAAGTGATTTCTAAAACTATAATAAACTACTTATTATCTAGGAACCCTTACCCTACTTGATAGGCTACAAGGATTAGACATAAAGTGATTAGTTTTACTCCCCAATTTAGATAACATGATGATTTGTTGATGAATTTTTTGAGTCACTATGTTAAATAAACCATTTACCTTCTAAATGAGGTCACCATATACATCAACATAAACATAATGGTGTATGCCATTGGATTACCAATGTGAGGAAAGTCATTAGCACTATATAAAGTGAATATCCCTCTAATCCATTCTAATATAAAATAAGAATATGTGCATGCATCAAGAGGAATCCAAATCAATCATGTTATTCATGCACCTATGTAAGTTTTCATATAATGCATAATGAAGTGGTATAAAAAGACTACCAAGAGTTCTAGATAAGTGAAAAAGGGGAAACTAACATCATCCATTACATGATAAATCATGGACAAGGATTTAATTGGATATAATTACTTGAATTATATTTCATAAAAACTATAGAGACTATCATTTTGGTAACATCACAATATTGCCAAAACTAATTCCTAGTACTGCTTCTCTACTTGACACAATGACAATTACAAGAAGGCTAAATCACACATTACATGTGTTATTAGTTATAAAATGATTTTTCTAACCTATTATATCCATGATATGAAAAATAATATGTGTACATAGGTAGGTTTAGTAAATAATGGATAAAAATTCAAGGATCGATCACCTCACACCCTCAGGTGCCTTGTGATATCTTGAAATATCTAGGAATAATCAACATAATAGCAAAAATACATAATGGAATGCAAATCCATATTAAAAAATTGGATAAATTTAAAATATTAACTCTATAATTCTTCATCAAAATTAATCATGTGAAGGTATAAGTAAAAATGTAAAAGACTTTAATTTCAAGGTTAGTGCACCCAATTTTATCCATGCCTATAGGAGCAAAACAACCACTACTAAAAATGTAAATATAAGTGTAGGCCCAAACTCAACCAAAAGTATAACCATATGTGTCCTCTTCATAAGAAAATCCACTAAAGGATAAGGAACTAGTTCCCTAGCTTCCACCATATACAAAGAGAACCCACAACACAAATATGTGGCTTAGTGATAAGTGAATTCAACTAGCTACACTAGAGTATGACTTAAAAACATTATGAATCACACTAGAGGAAGCCTATATTTTTTTATATAAGATATTAAAAATGATATATATGACTAGGAGGAGGTAAAATAAAGTTTTTTATGAAATTTAGTGCATGTGATGCTAGTAAATTGATGATGGAGGGGAGGTTAGATCATGTGTTAGTTTTCATTAAAATAATGAAATTAAAAACTTACTAACAAGGCATAACACCTCCATGCCTAGATCATAGGGGGAGTTTTGTGAATAAAACCAATTGACAAATTAAAACTAAAATGTAATAAACATAATATTTCTTACCTTCTTTGAATGCTCAAAAACATCTCTTCATTAGTTTGTTCGGCTTGTGCTCAAGAAGTCTTTGGAAAATGGAATTGCATGGCTCCTTCTCCCCTTGGCACTATTGTTTGGCTCATGCTTTCTTGATGTAGCTTTAAGGCTTGATGTTTTGTCTTGTGATTCAAAATTTTGGCATTATAAATTTATAGATTTCAAACTTGTCATAAAACTAGCATTATAACATTACTATATCCAGTATCTCTAAATGAAGAGGTAAATTCTTGTATTTATAGGTTTAGTAACTAAGATTAGAATGGGTTAAAACCTTAATTTAGTTAATTAATTAATCATAATAGAGTTAAAAGGTGTCTAAACCTTATTATTAGCATGAAATAGGCATGGGTGATATATTTTGGGATTTTGGACAACTCACAAAAGGAAATTATGAATTCCTAGGATATTATTTAATTTTTGAATTTCCCTTTTGATAATTCATTGATTAATCATGGTAAATTTAATTAGTAATTTGATTAGGTTTTGAATATTAATTAATTTTGTTTATTATTTTTTTAATTTTTAGATTTAAATTAATTGATGTCTGCATTTTCCCCATTTAATTGGTTTTATAGACCAAATTTCATGTTTATGAAGCCAAATTTGAGATGTCTAGTGATTCTTAGGATACATTTTCAAAGTTTGCTAAGAATCAGTTTATATTTCAATATGAACACATTAGTGGCCACTTTTAGGTGTCTACAATGTGTACCTACCAAGTGTGACACCATGTCCTCCTATCTTATTGGTGCATATACCTCCACCTTCACTATCTATCATTGTGTATAGAATTGGATAGGAAGAAGACACTAAGATAAGGTTAGAATAAATTTTACATGTATAAGCATCATGGTCTACTCCATCTACATAATTCTTGGTCTCAGAATAATAAGCTAGAATAAAAAATTCTCCCAAATAGTAGATCAAGTGATAAATAATATTATAATAAGTTGGTACACAAAAATAAATTCCCTTGAGGATGCTCTCAAGTAAACATTATCCACAAGGTGAAACTAGGCCTTCCCTAACCATCACATAATGAATGGGAACATTTGTGATAGTGAAAAAAACTAAGGAATAAGCTAATGAGGAAGTCATAGAAGAATAAATCATAGTTTAGACATGCACAACCAAAAGGAAAAATAGAAGTTTGGTCCCACTTGCTACTCATTCAAAATCATCTACACATAAGCACCACATGTATCCATCTCTCTTTGTATTCCCCAATGCCATCGTAATTACCCATTCTTATTCACAAAATATAGGGCATTTGGAACTGGGTATAAAACCTTAAAAATATCCATTGGAATAAAATCCAACATAAAAACACCTAAAATAACCTAAGCCACAAGAAAAGTATGAATAGAAATAACCTTATGAAACTAAAAAGGCCAAGACTAAAGCTAATAAGGACAACGTTGAAAAATAGAAGGCTGAAGAGGAATAGACCAAAAAAGAATATAAGGATTAAATGAAAATAGAACAAGAGGAACAAGATGCATAGAGAAATAAAATAGAGATTAAACATGTAACTAAAGAAGCTCATGAAAATAAAAATGGAAATCTACAAAAGTAAGAGGATCAATGGAATAAAGATAAGGATGAAACATCAACCAAAGAAGATAAAGAATAAAAACAAATAATAACTACATAATAATGAAGAGATAAAATACAAAGCTTCATAGAAGAAAGAAATAAAGGATTCCACAGAGAAAGGTTTTAAAGAATGGTTCAAGAAAGCTATGAGAGAATTGGAAGAACAAGTTACCAAATAAAAATAAGATAACTAGAATAACTTCAATGAATTAGAAGATAAAAATATCAAAGGAGTAGAGTGCCAAGAATAAACTATATAATCACAATAGTCATTTGAGTCAATATAGATCATAACCATTGAGGCACATCCTTTAGGAACTTTTATAGTTTTGGGATTAATTTTAGGATATGTGATAGAGGAAGAATCATAGGATACAAGTGATTCAAGAATGTCATGGTGGATTGACATATAAAAACCCATACTATGATGAACCAATTTAATGTTTCCTATTATCCATTTTATCCCACATTCCAATATTTTTCATGGTTTGAATAGATGAATAGAGTTATTTATTAAGTGGTTAATCAAAAAATGACTTACACAAGTCTAGAGAGCTAGAATGTCAACACACATCGTGCAAGAATGAATAGATCAGTCTAGATAAACATTTGATATATGCACTAGGGAGGTCAACTAGAGATAAAATAATGCATGGACTTGATGCTTTTGGTTCCATAAAAATATTCTACACATTTTTTTTAATCTTGTTGAGCTTGCTATCTCAAGATATAAAGCTTCAAAGTTAAACCACCAGCCCAATATGTGTACGTAGATGCCAAGTTTAGGCCTCAAAAATATCCATTTGAATTCAAATGTTCTAAGGATGAATTCATGAATGAAAAGTGATTATATCTCAGGTGATCAGATCATAGATCAATGGCACATGGGTAGTCGATATGTCAAAAAATTCCTTGAAGAGATCAATGATCTACATTTAGTTAGATCAAAATATCTAATGATGAGTGGTGATCTAATGAGTCAATGGGACCCAAATAGATCTATAGAGAGCATTTGATCACACAACAAAGATCAATGGTGATCATCAAGTCAAAAAGTTAGATGATCATGAGATCAAGTTAAGGGTTGACAAGTGTCATGATCATAGTAGCTTAGTGGATCAATGGTGCATTTTTGATCAATCGAAAGGATAGAAACAACATGAATTCAATAAAATCAATGAGATAAATGGTGTATATATGGTTAAAGGTCAATGAGCTTAGATTAAACATAAGTTCAACATGTGGTGCTAGCATAGGAGTAGATGAGATTGATAGCATATCCTAAGGATAAATATGTAATTTCCAAGTGTCTTAATCTCAAATGTGGATCATAGATTGATGCCAATGTTGAAGGTTGATGGTTTCATAATATTGAAGACCTAGATCAAGATCAGTGGTCAAAATTAAATGTCAAATTTAGGAGACTTCGATTGGAGGTATAAATACAATTTAAAGTTGAGTTAGAGCAAATTTTTTGGGATAAATTGTCACCATTGGGATGCGTTGAGTAATTTTAACACATTAAGGAGCTCAAGAAGGATTCCATGCAACCATTATTAATTTATTATTACAAAAATCATGGGTTTCATGCTTCTTTTTCCACCTTTCCATGCTAAATAGAGTCTCAGTGACATTAATGCATTGAGGAGATTGAGGAGTTGGTACATCTATTATATTGATCATTAATTACTCCTTCTCCACTCTCCCATGAATGTTACCCATCTCTCTCATTTGATTTTGCTATAAATACAAGATTTTAAGCCTTGAAATGGATCCCTCTCTTAGGCATGACTAAACTCTACCAAGATTGATCTTTGTAACCTCTTGAGATAAATAGATGAGTGTTTTAGATTTCATTATTCTGGTATAGTGTGTGAATCTCAGTTTTATTTGAATATGTGGTATAAATCTCTCCCTTTTCAAGTCTTGATCTCACCTAGCTACTATTTTATCTTGTTATGAAGGTCATGTTTAGTGTCATTTGATTAAAGCTAGCAAGTGGATACATTGACTGGTTAATGCCTTGAATTAATCCTTTCTGTCACTTATCTCAAGTTTTGATCACTTGGTTAACCTCTACATGAAATATTGATTAATAACAAACATTTGGATTTGTAGATTCAGTTTTTTTCTTGTCTCATTAGTTTTTTTAGAAGTTCAAATATAGTGAATGAGAAATCAATTTAGGTGTATCACTAATATTAGCTTAGATTTCCCTTTTAGTTAACTTTCTCTCCCTTTTAACCTCAATAATTAGTAGGTTTTAGTGAAAATGAGATGAGTGATACATTAGAGGAGATAGCCTTATTAAAAATCCTAGAGGTCTCACCCAAGAATAGGTGACCCACAACCTAGGGTCATTCCCTAGTTGGACTAAATTTGAGTAAAGGCTCTGAACAATCCTTTTCTCAACTAAGGTGCAATCTAGGTATATAATAATTTTGGCATGATTGATGGCACAAAGACCCAAAGGAGTGGAAATATTATTGATGTGCCTTTCCTCTAACCAACTTTGGAAGCAAGTAAGCTAACACCAATGATGACTCCAAATCAAAGCTTCTAGTTGTAAACATCCTATATATGTCTCATTAAAGATTTTAATTAGATTTTGTATCTCATTTTACATATGAGGTTGATATGAATAACTATAGTGAATACCCCTATCATTAACCTCCTTATAAATAGTTCTAATATGATCCTCATGATCCACATAATCCTAATCATCCTTACCAAGAGTTATATGAAATATATGATGAGCCTTATCAAATTTGTCATGATCCTTAATATCAGGTTCATGGATCTTACCTTTCTCATAACCTATATCAATCTTACCATTATTTATATCAACCTTAGATGAACATCACCAACCATATACAGAGCCTTACCAATACTATGGTGACTCATAATAATTGTATGATAACCCTTATGAATCTTATTTTAATAATTAGCCCAATAAAGCCCTAAAGTAATCCATCTCAAGCTTTAGACAAACCCTATTTGGCTAGGAGAAATAGATGATAAACATAGATACCAAAAATAGATATGGACATGAGATTTCTAAGCATGAAATTCACAACATGAGAGCTAATTTTAAATATGATAAAGAGGTATGTTAATCCTTAATAATGCAAGGCCACTCAAAATTAAATGTTGATATTTTAAACATAAGTGGTCTAGTTGTAAGCATTGAAGAGAGGCTAGTGGTTTATAATGAACCCCATGGTTATCATAATCATCATCATGTTCCCATATAGATACCCTTCATGAATTCCAAACTAATGTTTACCATAGCCCTCAAGAGTCCATTCAAACCTTTCCTAACTTTCCTACCCATAAGTCTATCCAAGAGAGGCCTTAGAAGGCTAAACAAACATGTTTTGAGGAGACTAATCTCCATATTTCTTAGTAGATCGTATAGGAGACTTTATCTTCAATTTTATAGGGAGACATATCTAACCATTTGTTCCATTATTTTGAGGCTAATTTAGCCAAGAAAATTGAGTATGAAAATCAGCATCTCCAACATTTAATAACAGCTACAAAGGTAACACAATAAAAAATTTATTCTTTCCCACCCATAGAAAGAACAAGTATAGAAGAAAATGTTTCTAAACCTATGTTTATGACTTGGAATTAGATTTAACAATAACTAAAGAATAATAGTTAGGCATAAGCCAATATTTTGAAATCAAAATCAAGTAAGAGATCATTCAGCCTCCACTCCTTTCCCCTCAAAATTATAGATCCTTTCCTTCATGGAAAGCCATCCAAGAAATAATGCAACTAATAGAGGAGGTGAATGTGATCTAAGAGTAGCAACTCCATTAGTAAAATCATGTATCTATGGTAACTTATTTGGAACTTTCTCATCTTACCAAATATTTTCAAGGGTCTACTAAGACACTCTTTGAGAAAGAACCTCTCTTTTTTAAGGAAAATCAAGATATGTAACTAAAGAAATAGAAAATTAAGGTGACTTGAGAGATAAAAAAGAAGAAATCATGATTGGGACACCTCTTGGCAAGGACAAGCATGTTTTAGTCTTTCATAGTGATACAAAGATGGAATAAGTGTAAGAGAAAGCTAAGGTAAAGGCTGAGATACAAGTATAATAACAAGTGCATGAAGAAGAGGTTGTTGATGTATAAGAGAAAGATATCGTAGTTGGATAAGTTGATGATCTTTTCCATGAGTTATTTGATAATATAAAATATATCATTCATCATGAAGGATAAGAGCTTGCATAAGTAGTGGAAGATAAGTACCTATCAACTAATGAAGATGAAGAACAAGCTAAAGTTGAAAACATGCTCAGTCATTAGCTTGTTATTGAAGATTAAGCAATTTTTATTGAAAAATCTAAAATATCAAAAGAAGACTTGAATCCTCATGATTGTGGTCAAGGAATTGATATGCTTGCTTCTGATATTTAGTTTGAAGAAGCTCTAATTGAATTGTAGCTTCATGAGAAAAAACCATTAGTTTTATTTGATGTATTTCATTTAGGTTATTATTTACTTGAATATGATCCATTATAGGCTAAGCAAAGTTATTTCATCAAGCAAGAAGTTATTTTCTTAAGAGATGACATGTTTGAAATTTTCAAACATGGTTATCAACTTTTCTCTTCAAATTCAGACATCTCTATACTCTTGGAAGTTGAGAATGAGCTCAAGTGGCCTTAAAAAGTCCTAAGATCATATCCATATCCATTAGATGTTAGCCTTTTAGATATTTCAAAGGAGACACACCAAGAAACTCAACATGATCATAATCAGTAACTCATAAATAAAGAAGAATTGAAGATGTTTATGCAAAGTCCACAAATTTTGGAGTATGATTGGGTCTTACACTCACATCTACAACTCATGCACCTAAAATTAGCAGTAGAGGAACTTGTTGCTTCCCCAAGAAGACATGAACATGAATATGATATTATCTATAGAAGAGTTCTATCAAGAAAATGCAAGCATGCTTCAAAGTTCTAAGGTGTACCAATAGCTTTCTATTTGACCCTATAGGGAATCTTGTCACTATAAATTAGTTATTCTAGGTTTGCTTTATTTCAATAAGTGATTAGCACAAGTAGTAGTTTGCTTACATTTTGTCTTATTTTCCCTATTTCCTTAGGTTAGTGGTCCTTACTTTGTTTAGGTTAGTTTCCCTTCTATTATGTGTTTCCCTTAAATAAGTGCCTTAGGCACTTTGTTTTGTTTTATTCCTTTTGGTCCTTGTTTGTTTTAAGATGAGTTATCTAAGAGTTAGCATTTAGTTTTAGCTTTAGATCAATATGGTTAACTAGAGCATAGACTCCATGCCATATGACTCTAAGTTATGTGCTCTCTACAATCATTTTTATACATTCATTTCATTTTTTATGTTATAGGTTATTTTATGAATTTATATATTTTTTAAAGTATTGATAAAGTTGTTAAGTCCCAAGTACAGGTCAAAATTTTGGGCTATCGAGTATGAGTTTTTCAACTATGAATAATACATTAGCTAAAGGTTATAATGAAGGTTTCCCTATCTTCTTCCAAGCATCATTTTTTAAAATATTAAGCTTTGGTGGATGGGCTCATTATAGATCTAGTCATAGGATAAGAGATTGTGAGCCCCAGAGATAGATAACTCTAGAGTTGTCATCTTGTCCATGATCATATTTATTAGGTCCATTTGGGGTGGTACACCTGAAGGGTTTTAAGGTGCATACTATAGTTTGGGTTGAGCGAGATATTGATAATTTTCTAGAGGTTGAGAAGTTGCCACATATGGGTAGGTGGCCATAGGTGGTTGGTTTGAATCCACATATGAATATGTGGTCACTATTGGTTGAGTATAAAGTATGTAGTACTGAGTGGTTATAGGTGGTTGAGTTGAGGGTAAGGGATAAGTGGTAACCTTGGTAGTGATAGGTGGTAGGGTGGAAGGTATTGGTGCTACTATGATTTGAAATATAGTGGGGGTAGCCAAAAGAATTCTAGTGATGGTGGTAGTGGGTAATCCAATAGTAATTATAGTATGGGTAGGTAAAGTTTGGGTGGTGGCCACATTAGAAGAATTATTAGTCAGGCTAGGAGGTGTTTGAGTGTTATAAGGTTGAACTGGTTGGTTCTGCATAGTTATGTTAGATATGTTGCCAGCTAAGGCAGATGCCTAAGTGGCTAATGGTTGGGTGGTGAAAGTGGCAATAGAAGAGTTGCCTAAAAATCTTAATGGAATGCCATAGGATGGATTAGTAGATGGTGATAAAATGGGTGTATGATGAGCTACTATGTTAAGATAACATTGCAAGGCTACCATGTTACTATCTAAAAAGGAAACAAAGTCTAGGTCACCTTGGTAAACCACCTGAAGCACACTAGAAGTATTATAATGATGATGAGAACTCTTAGCATCAGATATATACTCCAAAAATGAAGAGGTAGAGGAGATTGGATAATCTAGAGATAGGTCCTAAATTGCTAAGTCTCTTTATTGTTGATGAGTAAGAACAATGCAAGTAGGATGAGAAGAAGACACAAATAATCTTACAACTCAAACAAAGAGAAGGCAAGGAAATACAACACACACTAGAATACATTAAAATACTATGGTTAATTTTAATCTCACTTTTGGATTATGCCTTAAGTTTATGATAATGTGTGATAGAAGTTGGCTTGTAGATTAGGTAATATAGAAGCAACTTATGGTTGGTTTTAGGTTATTTAGGTGCTCAAAAATATCTATATTGAGAATCAATATGTGGTTTGGTATTAGGGCCTACCCCCTCATTTCACACACTATAATGATAAGGATGTTAGATACTTAGCCAATATATATTGATTTCTAGAGTTTATACTCAACTAGAGAGCTAAATTGGTTCTCCCCTTGGTAAAGGCCTCTAAGTAGGATTGTTGGGAAAGGGTAAGGTTACCACTAGGTGATTAAATCTTAGTTGGGCCTTGTATCAAGTTTATTTTATGTTTAATTGATGAAAGTGGTTTGGTTTAATATGTGAAACAAAAGTGATACTATAATAAAATTACTATGCTTTAATTCAAAGTGAGATAAAATTAGATGTAAGCAATGGATGTAATTGATTTTAAACCTAAAAGAAATTTTAGTTTCACTGATGAGCATAGATAGAGACAATATTATATAGATGCAAAGAAAATAAACTCAAAGTAAAGACTCAAGGTCCCATCGATCATGCTAGATGTTTCAGAGAATTTTAGATTATATATTAGAAAGGAAAAAAGGAGAAACTAAATATGAGTATGGTGAAAAACCCTGTTGGATTTTGCATGAATTGATTGAAATGATTATGAATAAATCCTCTTTATATTTGGAGGATGACATGTGAATAATATATCACTAAATAAAATGGTTGGCTAGATAGATAGCTGAGTGGATTGCCTAGTGTTAACTAGATCTTGGAAGCAAGAACTTCCTCGGGGGTTGTCAATCCACACATTTTAAATAATTAAGTTTATAAATAGAATATAAATTACTTGCATAAATAATAAAAAGGTACTAAATTTGAACACAATAAATGCTTATTAAATAAATATAATTGAAATGACTAATATAGTGATAAATAAATCAATACTAGTGATAAATGGTTCAGGTCTACTTCAAAAAATTAGGTAGGGGTTTGTGAATAGGTAGGGACACAAGAAACTATATTTGGATAAGGGTAGGTAAGTGGAAATATATTGTTATTATTTCTTACTATAGTGACCATCAATGGTTAAGGTGATTGTCAGTAGTTAGGTAGACCATTGGTGGTTGAGACAACCATTGATGGTTACTATGTGTAGATCTGGGTTAATAAATGGTTGATTGATGAGGTCACAAAGTTGGATTCTATGAGATGCATTAGTGATAGGATAAGTATGAAATAAAATAAATTAATTAAATATTGAAAACAAATACTTATCTTGTAGAAGGCTAATCGGATGGTTGATTGAGGTGGTTGACTCATTGGTGGAGTCTAATGTGATTTCTATAAAGTAACTATACTTAACACTTTGGTAGAGATAAAATGGTAAGTTGGCTCTCTAAAATTATGGTTGGATCACTAGATTATTGATGATGATTGACATAAAAAAAATAACTTTAGATGTGCAAGCTCTTGATAATAATTACAAATGTATTTCTCCTTCCTGCTCCTCTCGTATTATATACAAGGCAAGAGAGTTATAACAAGATGTTAATTGGGCCTTATAATTATAACTCACTCATGCAATGGCTTATATGTGGATAAAGACAAGAATTTTTTATAAAATCAAGGTGTATGACTTACATTTTTGTGGTTAAAGAGGTACACCATGACCATCGATGGTCAGGGGGATAGTCGATGGTTAGGGGTGAAGGGTTAGAGTGGGTAAAAGGTTAGTTAAGTTAGTTTGGTGAAAATTACCATATTTTAGGTTTTATTAATTTTTAAAATGTTAGATTGGTCCAAAGGGGTTCATAAGGCAATCTAGGGGAATTTTGACATTTAGAATCATGATGTGTGGATTTTTGGTGTCTACACTCCTCTTTTGGTTCAAGGGAGCTTTGAAAGAGATGTTATTGGGTGAATACCTCAAACAATTAGATCAAGACCCATATTTCTTAGTTAGGAACTCAAAAATAATTTTCTTATTGGGCTTCAATGAGACCACAAGAAAATATCTCAAAGATAAGGTTATAAAGCTATAACTCTTCCAATTAATCCTTAGGGAAGAAATGTGAGTGCATGCACAGTGTATGAATGTGATATATATTATTAGGAATGAAATATGAACCACATATATATATAATGGTTCTAATACCCAAAACCAACCCTAAACTCTAAGCCGATGGTATTAGATAGGTCAAAACAACTATAAGATGTTAATTGACATAATAAATTATTGGCCAAGATAATATTGTACAAATTTTATAAGACACATAAAATTATATTATGTTGGTTGATATAGTATAGGGAAGGCAAAGGTATGAAACAAATGGTATCAAACAAGATGATACCATATGATATAGGGAAGCTAACAAAACTAGGTGATAAGTAAACAAAGAGGGAAAACATATAGACTCATAAGAGGTTAAACTAATAGTAGTGATGATGTGAAATACTAGTGTGCAAACATTTCTCACAAAGTACCAAAAACCATTCCCACCCCACTCTTCATATAAATTTTAAGGAATGAACTTAGGGAGACTGATGAATTGATAAGCCACCATAATATAAAGAGTCATTAAAGTGATAAAGTTGAAAATATTAAGTGTACACATGCCCAACCTGAAACACATCAAGTGTCATAATAGTGTAATGTGAGATGGTTATTTAGGATATAAAAATAGTAACACAAAATCATAACTAAAAATAAATGTTAAAAATAACTATTGATAAATGAATAACTAAAATTAATATATATACACCTTGACTTACATTTTCACCAAATGATTATATACAAGTACCCTAGTCTTGATCATGAAGGGAATGATAAATAGATTTGACAAACCCTAAATATACAAGGCTAGAAAGGGCTTAAAATTATGAACATAAAGGTAACATCATCAACAATTAAATTTAAAATGAAAAACTCTCATAAATGATTGAATAACTTGGATGGATTAGCAAGCTGAGATTGATAAGGCTAGGTTAGAAACAACATATATGAATAAAAATATAAAAATAAAGGACCCAGAATATAAGTCTAATTATAACTAAAAAATCCAAAAATGAATCTAAAGTAAGGTAATAAACAATCCAAATCAAACAAGGGACATATAGAACTAATATTTGGTAGAAACATATATGTAGGAGTAATAAACCAAACCCATAGAAATATGTGAAGAATGAAAGTATGAAAGGGGAAAATGTGATTGAATGACCCACAAAAAATAGAATAGGAAACTCAAAGTCCAAAATGTAACTAATATAAATCCTACTAAGACAAGATAATGACCAATAGAGCATCACACAACAAGTCAAATATGCATCTTATATTTTAAAGATGGAAAATCTGGAATTGTTATTATGCTACCATGTTTGAAAGAGATGGAGAATAGAAAAATATCAATGGGGAGTATTTATGAATGAACCAACCTATCAAGGGTGAAAATATGGAGGGAGGGAAAAGTGATCATCACCAAGGTAAAAACATGGACTTTACCAAAAAAAAGACACTCAAATAAATCTAGCAAGTCTAAGATTTTTTAACAACAATGTCATTTGATAACCCTAGCTATAAAACATAAACTTGGGCTAGCTAGTTATAAATATCATAAATATCATCCCATGTAAGATAACATACATGAAAAATAAAATGATCCTACCTTCCCACCATTTTCTTTGCTCTTCAAGACCCCTTACAGATCCATCAGTATACTACAAAGATTGAGACTTGTGTGAAAAAGTAGGTGAAACTAGAATGTAAGAAGATATAATAAAGTAATTAGATTACCTACCCTAGTTTATTAGACTACTAAACCCTAATGGACCTTAGTTTTATCATGAGGACAAATGTGGAGTTTGAATTTTGATTAGAATATGATATGTGCTAAAATATCACATCTTTTTATGTGATTTGACTTTTAAGATGTAATTTACCTTTTCTTATGATAAGGATTTTAATTTTATAGATTTATATATTTTCCTCCTCCATACAGATCTAGAATAAATAAAACCCTGATTAGAAAATATGACTATCACAAGAGATCTTACATCTAGTCACTAAATAGGAGAACCTAACAATCAATCTAAGGAATCCTAGACTTTCACCTTAAGAAAGAAAGCAATCTTGAAATTTACCTTGGTGAGCCAAAAATAATAGAGAGAAATATGGATAATTATGGAAGTGATATAAAATGATTGGGTTACCCCAATCACAAATAATGTATAATGGAAGATGGTACAATGATATGTAGATGTGAAGCATCATCAAAAGAGATGGTGAAATATAGATGAGAACATGAAGATATAATGCTATAGTTTTACCTCAATATAATATGATTGACTTTAAGTGAGGAAAGCACTACTCTGTGCCATTAGGTTATATTTATAAGAAGACACTTAGCTGCAATGAGGAGCACAAGTAATATATGTATAAAAAATTGATGGTAATTTATGAGGAGGGCTTTATTGATTCCCTAGGAATTACCATGAAATTAAATAATTAAAATACAAGAGGTAAAATTAAGATAATGTTATGAAGTAATGATAAAAGAAATCAAATAATTATAAAGTAAACAATGGTTGATGAAAAAAAAGTAAATGACTGTAGAAATAAAGATAAAGAGGATGGGAATTTGTAAGGAGAGCCAGACAAATTAAAAAACCAACTGATTTAAAAATTAAAAAGTACTTAAGGGCCAAGTATAGGTTCTAGAGCTAATGTGAAATAAACCTAGAGGTATGTAGAGAAAACAAGGCTAAAATCCAATGTACAAGAGTCAAAATAGAACCTAAAAGAAGAGTTAGATCAATAGTATATATAAAATAATTATATCCAAGAAAGTAATTTTTAAAGGAAATGGAAAAGCATACACAAACTAAAATTAATAAGAATATAATTCAAGTAAAATACTTCTTCAAAAATTGAGCATTGGTCAGTTCCTTGTAGATATGTCATTTATTTGTCTCTAATCTATAAGTGCTAGGTCCAAGGATGTCTTTAAATAGGTAGGGACCCCAACACTTTTGGGTGCACTTGTCCCTCAGTTTTTCATGGGGTGTAATATAGTTTCAACACTAGGCCATCGACATTGAAAGAATACAATTTGAATTTATTATTGTGTTGTTTAGCAATGTGATATTTGTATTGATGATTATGTTGTAAAGTAATTATACAACACCCATCAAGTAGGTCTAAATCATGAAGTTGGGCTTCATGAAACTTTTCATTAGTAATAATGTTGTGAATATAAATGTGTAAAGAAGGTAAAATCTACTTTTAGTGTTAAGATCACTTCAAGTGCCATCAACTAATGAGAATGGAGTTGCCCCGGTTGAAATATAGGTATTGGTATAATAAATCCAAAGTGGTATGATATATCTTGAGGTGCTAATATGAATAAAAATCACTAATATTATTTTGTAAAATCTTGTTATGGATTTTATTGGTGGATTCCACTTGGCCATTTCAGTGACGGGGATAATATGTGGAAAATTTATGCATAATTTTGAATTTCACATAAAATTTATTCATGTATTTGTTTTTAAAATTTACACTTTTTTTTAATATGATAATATGAGAAATTACAAAATTAAATACAATTTGATTTAGGATGAATTTAAATATAGTTATACTAGTGACATTCACAAGGGGCATATCTTCTACCCAGTTGGTAAAGTACTCAATGACAATGATAATAATGAATATGTGGCCATCTTGTAATTAAGTTATATTTTTTATGAGTTCTAATCCACAAATATAGAATGGCCAAAGGTATTCAAGGGTTATAAGCTTAGATAGAGAAGAATGGTTAAGATCATCATGGAGTTGGTAGGGATTAAACTTCTTCCTAAATGTGATGGTATAGTTTTTTAAATTAAGCCAATTGTATCCCATCCATTGGCATTTTTTGGTTGTATCATGTTCACTAAAATGGACACCAAACCCCACCCCCCCCCCCCCCCACTTAATTTATCAATAAGATAAGGAACTTCATCTTGAGTGACATAACATAGTAGGATACATTCAGCATTACAATAGTAAAGGATATTATTTATAAGAAAGAATTTACACACTTACTTTTGGAGTCAAATATTCTCATGAGAATGAACCTCAATAGGATATGTATGATATTTGATAAATTTGATCATATATTTGTACCATTGTATTTTCTTAGTGGTGAGGGTTTTGATTTGGAAAATAAGATAAACATCCTTAGGTTTTAAGATAGATGGATGTTTTCTCATGTGAATGAGGAATTATGAGTCATGCAGGACTAGATGAGGATGGAAGAGAAAGGATATATAAGGAAGCAAGAGAGTAATCTATAGAAATTTTATCTCATTTAATTTATTCAATGGTGAAGGACAATTTTTTTTGCAAGAATGGAAGTGAATTGATCATATGTAATAAAATTTTCACTTTTTTATTGGTAAACATCACTATTTTGGTAACATATGAGTTGTGATCACCTAAGTTATATAAATAGGAAAGATATAAGTCAATGGATAATTTCATACCAAGGATGAGAGATTCATATTCATAAATATATTTAGCAACATCAAATTTCAATTGAAAATCTAAAGGAATGATGTTACATCCTACCCTACCCCTAACAAAATGCATCCATTTTAAACAAATAATTGACTATTGATTAGTTAGATTTCTGATTTCTATAGAAGAATAAGATGTATTTCACTGTGTTTTTTTTTAGACTACTATAATGATTACCATTATTATTATATGGATGTGGATGCCAACATTATAAATATGGAAATTACAGTAATCGCAGTGATTATGAAATTTAATATTGATGTGATAATATCCACATTTGTATTATGTTTGTAGTAGTTAATTTAATCCATTTATTGTATTAGTATTTTATGCATTTATAAATATCTCATAATAAATACTCTCCTTTCTAGTGAAGGTGTATGTAGGATAATGTACCCATTACAATAAAAATATAGAGGGAGAAAATCATAGAGGAGAAGGTGATAGATCATAGCAATTGGGGGAAAAAATAATAAACATGAAATAATCACATACTTACTTTAGATAGTCACTGAACCTACATGATTACTTTTTATATTTCTTTTTGAGTGCATTCTTGTAGTTTCAAAGGCTTGCTAAATTTATATTCTACATTTTTTGTTTGATTGAATACTAGTTTTTCTAATGATTCTAGGAACATGTATCAAATTTCTATCTTTGATTGGTAAAAATTTATTGTAAAACATAAGTTTTGAACATCATAGTCTAGTTACATGGTCATATCAATATGTACCTAAAAAGTCTTACCTTATCTTTCTCACTTAGTCATAACTTAAGGAGACAATGTCATATTAATTACTAATCTAGTTTATCTATTGTAAACTTATTAAAATAAACATAACAAACCTCTTTTTATTAGATATTAGAACCCAAAGAAACATTTAATCACCTTATGGTGAGTATAACATAGCTAGGTATTCAATATGAAACCATTTTCAAGGGATTATTAAAGGAATATAACTATTATCTTAAGGCATGATTATTTATTACACATTTTATAAATTGGTCAAAATATTAATTTGTGGCTTTCAAGCATATTAAGTTTTTCACAAGTTGAAATAAAGACATGAATTTGTTTATGATTAGGTTTTTTGACCCTATTAAACTTAGTGGGAGAAGTGCATGTTGATTTATAATAAACCCCACATGGTCTTATGAGGTAATTCAATTAAGGGACTTGAAGATACAATAATTATATGTGTCAGTGACTTGGGAGTTACCTAGAGAAACCCTAGTGTATGTGGAAATAATTTAGGGCCATGAAAAACAATGTTAGAGGAGGATAAGGGAGGGTAAAAAATAAAGTGGGGAGAAAATGGAAGGCATGCCACATCATAGTGAAGATGTAATGAGGAAATGAGTTGTGATGATAACATTTATGGAGATTTAGATATTTATCATCACATCCAAACAAGTTAATCTCTATAATTTAAATGGGTTTTTATGATATAAGAGGGTTGTTTGTTAAAAATTATGGGTTGATTTTATAGAGCTATTGGTAAGGAAAATAATATAGGAAATTGGATATTTCCTATTTTCTTTATGGGTTGATTGAGACTATGGATTCACTCTATAAACAAAATGACCACAAACTCTTTTATTATGTTGGAGACCCTCTTTTGTGTGGAAACTTATGAACTTAATGAATGTAAAGAATAATAGTTCAAACCCTTTATATTAATTATCATTTTTTAAAATGTTTTATACCCTATTATATAGGTATAGGGGTTATTGTAGTTATCTTGTTAAAATAAAAAAGGAAGTAAATATTTAAGATTTTGAAAATTATTTTGGTTATTTATGTAATAATTATAGTAAAATGGTGTTAGGGTTAAATAATAATGAACTAAATTATTGACCCCTATGGACCTAGGGGTGAGAGCTAAATATCACCTATAAGCCCATGAAGGTGATCTCATTTTAGGGTTCAACACCCAAATCTGATTGTAGTTAGGTTTGTTATTGTTTTGAAACCATTTTTTTGGTGGTTTACTATAATTGAATAGTTGTAACTCATGTTTTATATTACATCATATTTCTAAGTGAAGTAAGTTTAAATTAATTAGGGTTGATTATCATTAATTTCAAATGAGTAATTTTACAATATGTTGTTTTTCCTATGCATAAATTAGTAAAATACATCTTGGAAGTGTCTAGGCTCCTTCATAGGGTCTTCATTATTACACAATAAATTAGTTGAGAGTATTTTTATTTGGCTATATCTGAGTGTAGGTGTTAAATATTAGAATACAAATGAAACTCAAATTGTAGATAACTATACATGGTTTTAGTTATCTATTTCACTTATAGTTATCTAAAAAATAACTTTCATGAATATTTAGGTCACTTATAGATACTTTACAAATTGGGTTGTAGAGTTCATTGAAATGAATATTTTAGTAATGAATGAAACAAAGATATATGTATTAGAATATTTGAGATTATTAACATATTTTAGGTATACAATGAAATATTATAAATGAGTTTTTAAAATAAAAAATTAAATCTGAAACTTGTATTTAATAAGAAAGAGACACGACATTTAAAACATAAGAAAAAGACCAATTAAGAATTTATTTAAAGCAATTACATTATAAAAGGTATATTATCTATATTATCATCTTATGAAACATAAAATATCAAAACTATAAATGAATGATTTATCTTATGATATATTTTAAAATTTGAAATTAAAGACATGTCAATAAAGTTCACTAAATAATATGCCAAAACATAGGTATGGAATTTATTAGTACCATTTACAATTCCTAAAAGGTGAATTCATGTATAATTGTATCAAATATAACTTTGATTCACTAAACCATAATTATATCCCTATTTACATTAAAAAAATATTCATTGGTCTAAAAAATGGTTATTAGTTATTAGGAGTTTGAATGAACTAAACTTGGAAGACAAATTTGACAAAGAATCATAAAAAAAATAAAAAAACTTATTCAAATCATGTTAAAACTATTAATAATATTAGTTGGTAATTAAATATGTCTTTATCATGTTATTTATTAAATATATGATCTTTTTATGCATGATAAATATGTGAATGAGAATCTATGATATGGTTGATTTTTAGAAAACTTCTTGTGATTCATGTAACCTTGTATGATAAAAAATTTAAAATAATTTTTTGTTGATATAGATAATTTAAATTATTTATGACGAAATTTTTTATGAGTGATATTATTTTTGTTTTGTGTAAATATACATCTTTCATGTTAAAGGATGATGAGTGACAAGAAGGGAGTCTTTCCATAAGTCTCTTGTAATCAATTAATTAGTAGGAAATAATTAAATATACATTTTAAGTAGAACATATTGTTTTTTTATAATATGAATTATTTTCATTTTAAGTTTGAAATCTATAAAATACTTTGACTGAATTAATGTTATAGTTTTATGCATTGTCTATCCATTATAATTTTTAGTTTACATGTGTGTGATGTTATATTCGATATAGGATGAATTTCATGTTATGTATAACTATTGTATGTAATAATTATTGAAGTACACACTATTTTTGATGAGTTATTGATGTCCATATTTCCATTATTTATTCCTTTGTGAAGGTAAGGTCCACTCCTAGTGGGGAGTTGCGAAGGAGACTAACAATCTGTGGTTGGGAGAAAAATGTCTAGATGATGCTCTTCCTCTCTATAGCTAATTCAAAACTATACCTAATACATAATCATGACTACTCTAATATTTCATGAGGTGTCTCATATAAGCTCCATTGTAATTTTATATTTTGACATTATTATATTAAATGGGCTAAACAATAGTGATTGTTGGAAACCATGTATATTAATTATTTCTTACAATATATCATAACATTGGATATATATTTGGGTTATATAAGGTAAGGTATAACCTATATTTAATTTAGTGATGTGAGGTAAATTGAATTATGAATTATGAAATGTTGCTTACTTTTATAATTTCTACACACTTAAGACCATGTTTGAGGGCTAAAATGATAATTGATGATATGTTTAAATCAATGGATTAATTTGGTAAATGTAACTACTATATTTATTTTTAATTCATATTGTTAATGGTGAATGTAAATGGTGTTTAAATTTTAAAATTATTTTTATAGTTCACCTAGTGGATCAAAAGTAGATAATTAATATTTATCATTTTTAAAAACAAAAAAATTGTGTAATTTTTATAAGTTGAACCTAGTGAGGTCTTAACAAATTATTTTCCCATAAAGGTCAACGAAGACACATCCTATCTCAAATCCTTGAATCTAATTACCTTTTTAAAATTATTATTTCCAAGTATCCTTTTACAAATCAATGGTGACTTTGGGTAATTATTCTAAATTAGCTTTTATAAATAATTTAGGATTAGACACTACTATTTTATGTTTTTTGAGGGCTTAAACCTTGAGATCAATCATGAAATTATGTAATTTGTCTTTAAGAGATATAGATTTATTATTAAATTTTATTAAGAGGAAATATTCATTTGGAAGAGTACCTTGAAGGTGCCACTGAGTTGGTAGTGGTGTGGTAGCAAGTTGATGGATGACCACTTGTCTTTTAAATAATTTTTGAGAGTTGATATTGAGGTAAAATTTCATTAAGATCACCATCCACTTGCCTATTTGATATATAGGAAGAAAGTTTTGTAGAATAATTGGAAAATAGAATTACAATGGACTATGAAGTAGGTAGTCTGATAAATCACATATCCCCATAACTTTTTAGTGTAAAATTAGATTGTGAGATAGTCACGTTTCACATTTGTGTAATAGGTCTCATAATATATCAAAGCATGACTAATGTAGTAGATGGAATATTATTTTTTGGACTTATATTATTGTGCAAGCATGTAATAAATTGGTATGGGTGTAGATGATGTATACAAGATGAGAGGAAATTTTTTTGAAGCTGATCATAGAGGAGAAGAATGAAGTAATAAATTATTCATGTTATCAAAGGTTTGATAACAAGTGTTGTTATATTTAATTGTAACACCTTTTTGAGATGGGAGTTTACCTACTATGTACAATAAGCTAACTTAGGCAAAAATATAAAAATTACCCCAAGTTTCCCAATATAAGTATAAATGCCAAGAATAACATTTATCTTAGAAGGATCCACGTCAATCCCTCTTGATGAGATCAAGAATCCTATATTTTTTCTAGAGATAATAATGAAACACATTTATGATGAAGAAAATTAACATTATATTTAATAAGGTGATTTAAGATGATGGCAAGGTCATGAGGGTTATTTTCAAGATGTCTAGATTTGTGTATAAGGTTATCCACATAGATTTTGACTATTTTGTGGATAGGTTCATGGAATATGTGGGTCATTATGTGTTGATAAGTGGATTTGATGTTTTTAAGGTTGAAAGGAATCTTAAAATAACAATAATTTCCCAACTTAATAGTAAATGTGGTTTTATGTTGATCCTTGGGAGTAATGTGAATTTTATTATATCTCAAGAAACCATACACGAGGTAAAAAATCATAACTAGATATAGAATCAATAATAACATCAATTGAAGGTAAAGGAAAATTATCTTTAGGACATGCTATGTTGAGATTAAAAAATTAAATACAAATGCAAATGAACATAGTAAACTTATTATGAATGGGTACTATGTTGGATACCCATTATGTATAATATAAAGGATAAATGAACTTAGTATTTATGAGGTTGATGACCTATTTTTAACATAAGGTAGAAACTTCAAGAGGGAAATTCCACTGATTTTGATGCACATGTTTTGCATGTAGATATATCACTATGTTATGGACAACTATGATAGGGCCTATGTCAGGCATGTAATCATATGACCATGTAAATACTTCACTATATTTTTCTAGGAATATACTATAATTGTATTGCTCTTCAAAGCAAAGTTCCTTGGAAATAAGAATAGAATTGGGTTTTATAGCTATACCAATGTTTATTACTTTAATTTATTTGATAAACATTGAGTTTCCATCTTAAAATTGATAGGGAGCATAAAAAGGGTTGGAAATAGGGTTAGGCTTAGGTTTTACACTAGTGATGAAATTACTAAAGTGAGGAGTCATTTTCTCAAAATGGCTAAAATTGTTATTTTGGTAGGGAAGTTGGGTAATTATGGCATGAAGTAAATTTATTATAGATTATTCACTAGGAAACATAGGTGGCGAGCCATAATATTCAACATCCACCTCAAGATTGATAATATTATTACCTTTTATATCAAAATATGAATGGATTTGTATTACAATAATAGATTTGGCCTCTAAGGTAATTTATGGATCTAGAGTTTAAGTGGATGGTTTTTTTGGTATGGTGTTAACTTGGATAATATAGTTTCATTCAATAGGATAAGACTAAATTATATCAATATGGTTAGTTTAGTTAACTAAGGTAGTATTGATGTTTATTGTATCGACCTAGATGATACAATTTGAAGAATATGGGGATGTCAATGAAAATATATTAACACTTGGTAGTGAAGGGATGAAATAGTTGTGAATGGAATATTAAATTATATTAGTTTGCCTAGTATGTTGAAAAATTAGGTAATAGATTAAACTGTATTAAGTTAGATGATATAATTAGTAGTGTTAGAATATTTTTAAATGGTATCAGGTTAGTTGATATTGTCAATATTGTTGGGAAGATCCAAAACTCATTGAATAAACCATGGAATATTTTACAATGGTGGGTTGATAGGAAGAACATAGAATTGAGGTTTGAGTTAACCATCACTTGAATTATAAAAAGAATGAGCTAAATGAACATCTATATTCAAGCATTTTAGCAAGGTTTTTCTAATAACAAATTACATCCAAGTTCTGTGATTAGGCTAGGAAACTATCTAATAATCATCATCATATGATGGAAAAATGTTACAAGCATGAGTAATTTATTAAAGATTATTATTATAAATATCCTTGGTAGATACACCAATGTGACTAAACATTCGAGTGGATAATGATAGAGGATATTGAAATAGTATGGCTACCTAAAAATCATTACATATGGAGTCATATTATGTATATGAAACTTTATGAGCATTAAACGAAGGTGAAAATTTTGAACTATCATCAATTAAGGGAATTGTTCTATCTAGTAGGAGATATGGAAGAAACCATTATTTTGTGTAAGGATATAATATATTGGGATTGCAAATAATTTTCAACTCATTAGGTTCATTGTCATTGGAATCAATAAGGGTAATTTATAGATTAGGATGCATGCTAAAAAACTAAAGAAGATGAGGGATGGTTATATGAGACATGGTGGGGATGAGAAATTAGGGTTTGGTATTAGGTACTTTTAGAACCCATGGGTTAAGATCTATTTCATGTTTGTGATGTTTTCCATTAAAATTAAACGGAATGCATTGATCACTAGAAGATGTTATAGCTCTCATGTAATGAGTACAAGGATGACCTAGGATAAGGTTATATTCTATGCCATCAGCTTGGTACATACTATTTAGGGTCCAATAAGAAGAGGCATTTAAATGAAACCAGGAGGTATTTGATTTTTTTTTTCAAATAAAAGACATGAGTTTTGTTTTTTTAAGGTCATATTTGGAGTATCTAAGTTTTTTGATTAACCAAAGAGAAGTAACATTAATGTTTATGCATTCATCTACCAAATGGCTCTTATGAGAGTATTTTTTTTATCAAAATATTAATAAATGGAGGTGGTTCATCAACTCAAAAGAGTATTTCGTCATTAATAACATAGTATTTGGGAAACTCTATAGAAAGTTTCTTAGAGGAATAAGGTTGAGAAATGGTTTCAATATATTATACCTCTAGTGGTGTTAGAATTTTAGAAGGTTGGAGTTGTGATTTAGTTTTTCTAGATGTGGATTATTCTATGTAATCACTACATGATAATTTTTTAATGATATGGTGATGTTATTATGAGTTTCATTAGCATAATTTTACAAGGCAAGGAATTAAGTTTGTCTATAAATTTCTGTTAAAATGTTTGATTAGAGCCATAACAATGTTTATCTTGATTATTAATGGAAAATCATACCTATGTATGATAGTAAAATGGTTGAATGCACTAGGTTGAGGCTCCAATGGTAGAGCAACCTCATCACTAGATGGTGAGTTAGAAGATGTATTGGTGGTAGTAGTATCCCTAAGGACTTGATATTTAGGTGAAGGCTTCTTAAGTTTAGTGACATGATATCTGTGAGTGGGATTACAACAATAGTTAAAATTCATATTCATAAATTAGCAATTAGTGTAAATATGATAATCATCAACATCATTAGAAATAAATTTTTTATTTTAATGTTTTAGATTGGGATCAGATGGTTGAGATGATTTTTTATATTTTTGATTTGTAAATTTTTTTATTATAAGATCAGTTCTTAGAGGATTTTATGTATTCATTTAGAATTATTTAGTGATGAGGTAATGACTAAAATTCCCCTCTAAGATGGTATTTACCTCAAATTTTTTGGAGTGCATGACATGTATCATTAGGGTGGCTAATATTGACATGGAACCAATAAAACTTTTTAGGATCATACCATGACATAAGGGTAATATATTAGACATATGGTTGAGGGAGACATAAACTTGTTAATTTCATGCATATTAAAGGGAGGGTCATAAAAAAATTTATTATCTATTTTAGGTGATCTTTATTTATATTTTGGAGGCTTATTTTGAGAAGGCTTAGTATTGATTATATTGGTTTAGGTTTGAAAATATTAATGTTTGGTGTTTTGAGATGATTCAAATTTATCCATAAGGAAACATTGTCTTTTTTCTTGGTCAAAAACCTCTTATAAAGTTTGAGGAGAAAATATCCTAACCTTGTACTGAAGAGTGGCCTTAAAATTGATAATAAATAGTTTGAAAATGTTATCACCCCTCATATTATGGTCCACTTTATGCAGTAATGATTTTTATCACTTGATGAAATTATGGGAAGGTTCATTATGAATTTTCTCAGAATGAATGAAGTTGATAAGTCTATTCTTAGGAAGTTTATTTTGTTAAATAAATTTAACTAGAGAATTTACTAAGTCTTCTATTTGTTTATTGAAATGTCAAGGAATTTGGTCGTACCATTCTATTATATCTCCAAAAAAAGTTTTGGCTAGTAGCTTAGTAGTAACATAAGTGCTAGTTTGAACATTCCTTATAGAGATTGCCAAAGGATTTAGGATGAAAATTAGGATCAATATTCCTATCATACGTGATTTTTGGGTAAATTTTTCCAATATCTATATTCAAAATGAAATGACCTAGAGGTTTATTTTGAAGATTTTAAATCATCTTATTATGAATTGATGGTTGAGGAATAAATGTTTTCATTGACATATATTAGAGGAGGGATATAGTGTTTATTTATTTGATTAATTATTATTTTAGGATATTTATTATCCATTTAAAAAAATGGTTTTGAATTTGGATCATTTAATTGCTAATACAATCTTGCATTAAAGTCATTTTTTGAATCATTTTTTCAAGGATTTGTGATGAATCTAGAGGAGGATTGGAATTGGGATCATTTTGAAGATTTAGAAGCATATTATTGTGAATTTATGGTTAAGTAAAAATGTTTCCACTGAAATATTTAAGAGGAGGAGGTATGTATTGTTGATTTTATTGATTCATGATTGTTTGAGGAGGTTTATTATCCATTTACAAAATGTGGTTTTGTATTTGAAACATTTTATTGCTAATAGAAGCTTGCATAAGAGTCATTTTTTGAATAATTTTTTCAAGGATTTATGATGAATCAATAGGAGGATTTAAATTGGTATTTTTATTAGAATTAGATGGATAAATAAGATTAATTGGGAATTCTAAACATTGGTTTATGAGGAAGATTCCCAATGTCGGTTTTAGTTTCACCAAATAGTTTGGTAGATGGGGGAACTTGTTAATATATCCATTTTTTTGGAGTATAAAGCGTGTTATTATCAATCTTATCAATAATTTTATTAGTATCTTATAGATATGAATTTTTATTAACAGGTTACATTTGCATTAACATGTTACATTTAATAGATCTAGGGTGATGTTGAGAGAAACTACACCACAAGGAATTATCCTTAATGATGGAGAAAGTGAGAATAAAATAGAAATGCATATATAATATGCATAGGTTGATAGTTTTAATAGATATTATAAGTGGTGACATCATGGTGAAGAGAGAAAAAAGTATTATAGAGAAGAAGGCTAGTCATATGAAATTAATGGTATTGAGTAGGCTAATACAATTAGTTATTAGATCTAAACAAAAAATTATATCAGTTTGGTTGATACAGTTAGGTAATTAAGTTTGAAAAAAATATTATATTAGGCTAGCTCATATATATTAGAAAAAGTGTAGTGTGGTTGGTGGATGAGAAATATGACTATATTGGGTTGGTCAATACAATAATAAATAAACTATTTTTTCAATGGCTGATGTAATGAAACATAATTTAAAAATTATATCAGGTTGGTCGATGTTGTTGGGAAGAAATATATAATTATAATAGGCTAGATGATAATATTATCACAAAAAAATAGTAGTATATTTATTGATACCATATATAAAGAAAAAAATTTGAGTCTAAGTGGTATAAAAATCAAAGCAACAAGAAGGTATTACTAAGTAAGGCATGTTTGACTTGTAGTATATTAGTTATACTGAATATAGGCATAAATAAAGAACACGGTCCAAATAGAATTGATTATAGATGATTCTACCTTCCCATAAATACACTATCCCAACTCTGAGGTATTTTAAGAGTAGCTTATTAGGGATAAATTCTTAGCAGGACGCTATAATTTCAAAAAATTGAAAGGTTTCCTACTATGTTAAAAATAAGAAACCATAAAAATTTATGATATACCACAAGGTATATGGAAACTAAATTCCATATATAGTTTTGTTGAATGGCTTATGTATTGGTAAAGTAACCCTCACAATGTGGCTTAGGTAAAACTAATGATTGCTTAGGCTAGGATAATGGACCTTATGAGTTTTACAATTTTTAGAACATAGTTCTAAGAAGATAAAAGAAAAAATATAAAAAATATGATTCATATCGAAAGTGAAATATACATGTAATGAAATAAACAAACACATAATGGTATTAGGATGTCTAATATACTCAAAAATTAAAAAAAATGATCAAACATAATTATATCAAGTTGGTCAATATAAATGGGATCATACTAAAAATTATAATGGGTTGACTGACACAATCAAGAAAAGACACAAATGGTGTTAGGCTAGCTAATACAGTTAGAAGAAAACATGAAAGTGTATTAGGCTAGTTGATACAATTTTTAAGCCTAATGAATTATATCAAGATGAAAAATACAATCAGACTAAAATTTATATGATGGTTTATAAGATTTCACTAAGGAGAAAAAAGACACACATGAAAATAACCAACCAAAGGTGGTATAAGATTCTTGTTGGGTTTACTAGAATTTATGCATAGGATAGGATAACTTATAACTATCTTCTTTCTCTCAATCAACTAGGTATTAAATAAAGTAAATTAAATAGATAATGCTTATACTTGGATGAGTGGGTAAGGACCTATGAAATCCATAGATATGGTAGAGGGTAACGTAAAACTCAATTATCAAAATTTAAGGGTTCCAAATCATAAGCCTATGACATAGGGATATAACTCCCACTAATCCTCAACAAACGTAAATGATTGTATAGATTCAAGTAAAGTAAATGATTATAAATGGGTAAAAAATCATAAATTATGGGTAAGTGATTATAAATAAGGTAAAGTGAAATGGTCAAATAAATGGGGGTCTATGCCACATAAAGTGATAAATTTCAAGCCTAAGCAACCCTATATCTATATTAGCTTATTCAATATAAGGAGAAGCCTAAGAAAGGATACACATATATATCCACAAATTAATAAGAAACATATAATCTCATAAGTAAATGAAATAGTATAGGGTTATAAAAAATTGTGTAAACACAACCATGGTATCCAATTAAGGACAACATTTTATGCATGACATCAATAGTTTGGGCACACACACATGTAAAGGACCAACTCAAAATTACGCTTACAAACATTCAAAAGGGATAACGTTATCTTTATTTATTTGAATACATTTAAATATTTAGGAGAAATACTCTCACTCATAGCTATGACCCTTAAAGGCTATGGAGTACCAACATGGAGTGAAAAATCACAACACATTCTAGCATCTCCTAGTTCACCAATAGATTATTGCATTCAAATACTAACAATTGTAACAAACCCTTACACAATTATTATTTTATTATTTATAAAGATAGGAGTGTATGTGTTATCCCTTCATATTTTCACCTTTTCACTATTTAAATGTTTAAGGTCTATTGATAACCCAAATCATGTAAGGAACAAGAATTTTGGCTAAATCAGTGATTGAGACCCGATCAAGAACTAAAGGTGTTGTAAGAAAATAGGCATAAAATTATTTGGTGAAATAGGGCATGTTGATAACTAGAGGGGTTATGGAAACATGGGAATCAATTGAGTTGGTATTCAAGGCCCATCATGAATCGATTGAGTTTCAAAAACATGTGTTATTTGAGTCGATGTAAGAGGACTGATCAAGAATTGATGCCTTAGAAGGAACATCAAAAAAATAAACACATAATGGAAATACAATTTGGGACTCATAATGAACTTTATAGATTAAGTGTTTTGAGCCCTGATTTATATTCCAAAAACTTACCATGTCTAAACAAGAAATAAACAATAAAAAACACATAATCCACAACTATATTTTTAGTTGATGCATGATTATTTGTACATATTGGATGCTATTACATCCAACACCCAAGGAAATGAAAATGTACATGAGCTCCTAATCATGAACCTACTATGAGATTCTCTATAGTCTTCCCATGTGTGGAAACATCATATTCTTTCATTCAAGTCATATATTCATCTACTCTATCCTTCCATTTGATTAAGTAATCATAGTACTTACTGCCTCTTATATTCTAGTGAATTCACATATCCAGAATGGCTTTCATCTCTTCACTTTTATTTTATGAAAACTTTTCATTCCATTCAATGGTTAAAAAATCAATGCTTTCTTCTCCTTCAATTTTTTATTTTGCCACATATGGGTACAAATCGAATACATTAAAGATAAATGAAATACCTACTCCATCAAACAACTATATATCATAATCATTGTCTAAGAAATTCCTCAAGGTATTTCAATGCCCAATATTAATATACATGAGTTTGTTATAATCACCTTTTGAAAAACCTCTCCTTGCAAATTTTTTTCAAAACCAACTCCTCAACCTCAAAATTTCTCTCTCCTTCATACATCAACATTTTTTATAATTTTCCAACACTCTCTTCAAGTCTCCCCTTAGCTTCCTTTTGTAAATCATGCATATTTTGACCATAAAATTCACCTTCTAAAATTATTATACTCATTTAAAATGTACACCTCAACTCACATACACCTCTACAGGTTCTCCTATACACTATTTAAAAGTGACTCAAACCTATGCTTTGGTTGATTGAATCATTGCAAGCAAACTCAACTTGTTCCAACATCAAATACCACTATTTGGGCTTGTCACCAACTAAACATCTTAGAAAATTAACAAGACTTTGATTCAAAACCTCTATTTATAAATATATTTGAGGGTAATATTTTCAAATGAAGTCTAATCTTTTGCCAAACTTCTTCAATAGTGTCCTTCAAAAATTCCCAACAAGTTTGTATATCTATCTGATATAATTTTTATTGGAAATCCATGTAATATTATAACTTGTTAAAAGAATAAATTCATAATATGTCTAGTATTTATACATGATATAAAGTGATCTATATTATAAAAACTATCAAAAATAATAAATGTGGAATCATTACCTCATTGTTTTCTTAGAAATTTAACAATAAATTCCATACTTAATACATCCTATGATTTATCTAGAATAGGCAATGGATGATACAAACTAGCATTCATAATTTTACCTTTAACATCTTGGAAAATATTAAACCTTTACATAAACTACTTCACATTCATATTCATCTATGGCTAATATTTGTTACTCAATTGTTACAAAGTCTTATCATACCCAAAATCAACATCTAGACCTTTGATGTGTTTCTATTTCAATAGGTTATATCTCATATAACCTTAAGGTATACAAAAATTCTTTCCATTAAACAAAAATCCATCGTAAATCATGAACTCAAACCATAAAGCTATATTTTTATTATTTGGACTCATACATGTTGTCCATTCATCTTAGAAACCCAAGTCTTATTCATATAAATTCATTGACTCAAACCCAATGACCTCCACCTTGAGCTCATTCACATAAATAACTTACCTACTCAAGGCATTTGAAAATCTATTAGACTTCCCACTTATATGTTTGAAAACAAATTAATAGCTCTGAATAAATTCCATCCATTTCATATGCCTCCGATTGAACTTACCTTAGATATTTATGAATTGTAATTCATGCTTACCTATGTACAAATTAAACTCCTTAGATAATAAGTAGTGTTACAAATTATTCATACATTTTACCATTAAATATATCTCTTAGTCATAAACAAGATAATTATTCTTAATGACATTCAAATTCCTCTAAAATAGGTAATGGGATTGCCTTCCTAATTGAATACTGCTCCTATGGATATCCCACTTGCATTATAATCGATCTAAAATAATTTTCCAAAGTCTAGAAAGGCTAAAATTGGATATTCCATCAATTTTATCTTAAAAATTGACAAATATTATCTCCTGAAATAGTCCAATGAATATTTTCTTATCTCCCTTAATATTATATATAATGGATGTAAATATTCTGCTGAAGTTTCTAATGAATTTTATATAAAACTTGCACCTAAAACATGTTCTTTGGTTAAGGCCATTCTAAAATTATCTTCACTTTCCTAGGGTCCATATTCAACCCATACTTTGAGATATAAAATCCAAAATATATCATCTCCTCTTTCATAAAGCTACACTTCTTCAAGCTCACTAGTAATTTATTTTCTTTTAATTTATCTAAAACCAACTTCAGATTCTTCAAATGATCCTCTTTGGAATGACTAAAAATTTTATTGTCATCCAAATAAAATATCACAAAATTACCCATAAAAGGATTCAATAATTAATTCATGATTCTCATGAATGTGCTTGGGGCATTTAAAAAACCAAATTTAATGACCAACCATGCATACAACCCATCATTTGTCTTGATTACCATTTTCCACTCATCACCTTCTCTTATGAAAATTTGGTGATACCTGATATTCAAATCTATCTTGGTGAAGTAATTATATCCACTAAAATAGTTAATTAAGTCATCCATTCTTAGTAATGAAAATATGTACTTAATGATGATCTTATTAATTTCACATGAATCCATACACATCATCCAATCTCCACCTTTTGTGCACATGGGATCAAACTCTCTTTGATTACTCCCCTTTAAAAAAACTATTGTAGTTTCATTTTTATCTCTTAATTATCCATTAGAGTAATTATATAGGCTAGATTATTTGGAAAATTTTCTCCATAAACTATATCCATGTGATGGATAATGTTTCTCATAGGCAACCCTTTAGAAACTCACTTCACACAATATAAACATATTCTTACAATATATTATGAATTTAAATTCAAAGATCACTTACCTTAGTGGTTATCACAAATTTCATAGGATTTGAAACTAAATCAAATCATGTCTCTTCTTCCTTGGCCATTGTATAAAAAATATTTACCAGATACCAACATCACTTTAGTATAATTGTAAACCTCATATCATCTATCCCTCAGTGGACATAATGTCAATATCTTGTCATCCTTCATTTTGGTCTATGTGTTTTCTCTTCCATCATGCATAAATATCCTATAAAATCTACACAAAACTACCAATAACACATGACATATATGGATATAATATCAGAGAACATCATTCTTGTATGAACCAATTTGAAAAATCACCATACATTTATCACTCACAAACACTTAATGAAATTTAAGCAACCATGAGAGCTTGTACTATCTAGGATTTACCAACCATTTCAGCCCAACATTTTCTACAATCTCTTTATAAAACAAGTTATCCATGCTACCAATATCAATCACAACATTACAACACTTATCACTAGATTTTAAAATAATAAGGAATAAAATCTTCCTTTATTCTATTTCATTCATTTCTTTGGCTGGTTTTAATAGTAGTCTTTTCATCAATAAAGCCTCTCCTTATTATATCTCTTCTATGTGTGTTAGGGATCCAACACTCTCTTCAAGAACATGAGAAACATGGTTTCTTGATTTAGTCATCCTCATGTTATTTTGATCATTTTATAGACACTCATAAGCTCTATGCCTAACATAATTATTACATTCAAAACATATACTTCAAAAGCTTCCACCTCTACTTCTAAAACATTCTCTCCATTTATAATAATAACCTCCTCTCATGCTTGAGTTATCATTTTGTGAGATGATTACCTCACTGTCATGGTTTTCCTATCCTCTTCCACTATTGATTTATCCTCATCTTGTCAAATACCTTCCTCTATCTCTATAGTTCACTTATTTTTCTCTTAACAACTTCTCTTCCACCTTCCATGCAATTTTTTAGGCTTCTTCCAAGGTTCTTAGGTTTAACAAACTGATTTCATCTTAAATATAAAAACACTTCCCATTCACATATCTTACCACATTCTCTTGATAATCCTCTATATGTCCAATTAAACTCTTTGGTGTACCCTTTGATGACAATATCCTTTTGTCTCAAATGTTATAACTATCTAAACAAATTCATTTTATAATTATAAGGCAAAAATTTGACCTTCAACTTTATCACCATCTTATCCCAATATTTTATATTCTCCTTACCTTTTTTATCTCTTATCTTTTTAGACACTATTTTTAAATTATATATCACCTCAATATTGTATACTTTGTAAATACATATCATGGATGTACCTTCAACTTCTAAACCTGTTCCACTATTAAAAGCTCACATAAACTATCTCTATGCCTAATTGCTTATCTCTTAGTCCAACCAATGTTATTTTGTTGACTCAGACCTTATATCATGCTTAAAATGTTATAAAACTACTTAGCTTCCATCTCTATAAGTTTTGGACTTGCACTTATATTTCAACTACCTGGACATTTGCATCCTAGTCAAATACTTACATTGATGTAAGTGTCCTACCCCAATGCAAGTATGTAGTTACCTAAATTAATCCATTTAAAAATGAAATGTATTATTATGGTTGGCCTATGTGTTTAATGTGATATATTATCTAAAGGATTTGGTATAAATACAAGATCAATCCTCATTCATTCCTCACCTAACATAGACCCAACACAAAATAGACAACTCACAAGGAAATTTACCAAAGGCATTTAATCAAGCACTCAAGTGAGAAAATATTATCTATTTTATCATATTTTGACATCAGTCATAGGGATAACACATATGCATGTTTAAAGGACTAAAGTATCATCCCATAAGCCATGTTTTCCAAGTTGAAGTTAGGACACTATATGTACTTACTTATCACAAATTGCATCCTTATGCATACACAAGCCAACATGTAAGAGAGAATTATATATGTTTGAGGCCCTATTTAGAGTATTTTCTATGTAGGCATTAATCATTGATAGATGTGTATTTGGGGAAATTCAACACCATGTGCCCACTAATCCATTTTTATCACAACCATTATGAAGATGAATAACTAAGGTTTTCTCATTTGATTCAGAGTGGGAATCCATGACCCAAATCTGAATGCACGAGAGTGAAGGTGACATAAAACCCAATAAAATCTATGGGTTACATCCAATTTTAGTAGGTATTCTATACTAGATACCTACATTCAATTTATATAGTATCATAAATGAATTTATCCTAGGTCGATGTAAGTGTCCATAGTTACAAATGGGATTTTATAGAGTTTGATTATTGATCCATAATCTAGATCCAATATAATTTATACCTATTCTATATTTAGATATGTATTAGCATCATAAACATATAAGTATCTTATTTTAATTATCATTACAATATCTAACATATATTTACTTTCCATTTTTAGCATATCTCAAAATAATAAATTTATTATATGTTTTATTTTAGTTTCAAAATTAATTGAACTACTATAGATATGTTTATAACCGTTATGATTATTCATTTCTATATTTTTAACCCTAACCCCATAAGATCCTAATCTAAATTTAGGGTTAAATTTTGGGAGAACCTAATTCGTATGAATGCAATCTTTACTATTACAAAGGTTTCAATTTTATATTCAAATTAATTTCTTTGTCCTTTGTAAGAAATTAAAAATCATCATAAAAAGACTTGATTTCAAGTGAAATATAAAGAAGCATTAATCACTCATCTCCATAATAATAAAGGCTTAATGGATGCATTTTTGTATGTTACAATTAATGAAATCAGTAAGCATAATAAGGCTAAGGGTTCCTCATCTAGTGATGCGGAGTCTTTAGAGGTTATTATAGTATATTATATACCAACCAATCTCCACACATATAATGGAGGTATGGATTATTTCTTCCAACCTTTATTTCTTGAGACTACTATTGCTACATCTACTGTGCAATGGAAAATAATTTAATTTAAAAATGTATCATATTCTTATGATTGGCTTAATTGATTTAATGTGAGATAATATCCAAAGGGATTAGTATAAATACAAGATCAATCCTCATTCATTCCTCACCTAAGATATACCTAACATATACCAAACAACTCACAAGACAATTTACTAAAACCATTCAATCAAACACTCAAGTGATAAAATATTCCATGTTTTCTCATATTTCCATATTAGTCATAGGTAAAACACATCTACAAGTATGAAGTACTAAAGGAACATCCCACAAGACACATTTTACAACTTATAAGATAGGTCACTCTATGTACTTGATTATCACACATTTCATTCTTATGAACACACAAGCCAACATGTAAGAGATAAATACATAAGTTTGAGACCCTCTTCAAAGTATTGGATATGTAAGAAATACTCATTGATAGAGGGGTTTTTAAGATAGCTTAACATTATGTGACCACTAACCCATTTTTCCCACAACCACTATGATTATAGAGAACTAGGGTTTTATCATTTGAAAAGGAGTGAAAGTCCATGACCCATATTTAAATACACTAGAGTAAAGGTGACACAAAATATAAAAGCATCCAAATGGTTTCATCTAGTTTTAGTAGGTATTCCATCCTAGATACCTATGTCCAAGTTAGACAATAGAGTAGACATAATTATCATAAGTTGACGCAAGTTTATATAACTATAGAGGTAATTTTTATATAATCTGATAATTGATCTAGAATCTGGATCTAGTCTATATTCTACTTGTTCCATATCTAGATTTGTATTAGCATCAAAACCAACTAGTTATCTTATTTTAATTAGCACTTCAATATCTAACATATCTATAATTTATATGTTTAGAATATCTCAACATAATAAATTTAGTATATGTTTTATCCAATTTTTGTAATTAATTGGTCTGATATAGATATATTTATCACCCTTTTTCTTACTTATTTATATATTCTTAATCCCAACCCTATAAGATACTTATACAAATTTAGAGTTAAATAGTCTTACACACAATCCCATTATAAAGAGGTATGACTCTTTAGTTTTGTGCAATAAAACTTCACCTTATCATGTTCGTCCATAAAAGCATATTAAAAAATACTTCCATATCTCTGCTATCCAATCTAAAATCTCCTCAAGATTTTAAATCCCATTGTATCAAGGTATATCCAACTTTGGTTTACTTCCAAGATTTACCATGACTCTAATAAATATGATCTCAAATTTATTCTCCATATACACCACTCTATGATATTTATCTACTCCTTATTCATCCTTTCCCACATTCCCATCATCAGCTCTCATTTTATGTGCCTTACTTGAATTCCTCTCATGATTTCATCAAGTATATAACCTGAGGTCCTCTTGGTCCTGCTCCTCTTTTAAGAACATTAAATATGTGTGCCATCAATTCTCTTAATGAAATATTCTCTTTCATAACTTTATAATCAACTTAAATAGAGCCTTCATGCACATAATACATAATGAAATCCCATCTCTGATACTAACTGGTGAAAGCATATACTAGGTATACAAGTAAGTAAACATTTGATGGCTGAAATGCTTAGTTTGGTAATAAAAATATGTAAAGGACCAATTCATAATTACACTTATATACTTTAGTAAAAATAACACATTTTATTTATTTATTATAAGACATTAGAATATAATCATTTCACACACTAACAACTATGAGCCTTAAATGGAAACATGGAGAAAAATAATCACAACACATTTGAGAATTAATTGGTTCACCTATAGATCATTGTGTTTAAACACCAATAGTTTCAACAACCCATTGTACAATAGCCATTTTTATATTTATAGATATAAGAGGGAATGGGTTGGCCATTTTTATTATGACATATCATTTTATAACCCTTACTATTCATATTTATTCATTGTGTAGTTATTTTAAGGCCTATCAAAAACTACAATCATGCAAATAAGCATTTTGACCAACTCAAAAGGTGAGACACCATCAAAAATTGAAGGTGTTCTAAGAATAGACACGTTGTTGAAACATGACATGTCAATAATTTCAAGGGTTTAAGGAAAAATAGAATTAACTAAGTTTATGATTCAATTCATATTGGGAATTTATGGATTTATATGAATATGTACATTAGATGAGTTGATGTAGGATGGACCATTAGGAAATGATGGCTCAAAAGGAACATTATATAATTCAACACACACTAGAACTCAAATTTTGGACTCATAATGAACTTTTTTATTCTAATTTTTTTGAGTCCTAATTTATATTTCAACAACTTCACCATGTCAAAACAAAAAATAAAGAAAATAAAAACACATAAACACACTACTTTATTTTTGGTTGATGCAATAATACTTATACACCTTAGATGTTCATATATCAAATACTTACCTTGGGGTGGACCCATTGACATTTCAATCTCTCCCTTTGGCTTAAGTGGATATTTGAAAGAGATGTTTTATGTTGATGGCCTCAAATGGTTGGATAATAACCTAGATACCCTTAGTTAAGAAGTCCAAAACACCTCTCCTATTGAAATTCAATGAAACAATAAGATAATAACTCTAAGTTAAATTTATAAACCTCTAAATATCCTAAATACTCCTCAAATTATAAATTAAAGTGCAATAAAAGTGTATAAATTTGATATATCTTATTAGGAATTAAATATTTCCATATATACATGGTTCTAGTACACAAAACCAACCCTGATCTCTAAGTTAACGATATTGGCTAGGTTGATAATGTTAGAAGATGTTAGCTAGCATAATATGGTATCAACCATGCCAATATTTTATAAATATTAAAAGACACTCTAAGAACTATATCAAGTTAGAAAATATAGTAAAATGGAGACACATACATGAAACAACTAGTATTGGCCAAGTTTATACTATAGGATATAGGGAAGCGAGTGAATCGAGATGGAAATTAGACATAGAGGGAAGATAAATATAAACTAAGAAGAGGTTAAACTAATAATAATGATGGTGTAATATAATAATATGAAAAATTATATTACAAAGTAACATTAGCTGATTCCACCCCATTCATTATGCATCCTTTATGGCATGCACTCAAGGATATGTATGCATCAAAAATATACTATGAGAGAGAGAGAGAGAGAGAGAGAGAGAGAGAGAGAGAGAGAGAGAGAGAGAGAGAGAGAGAGAGAGAGAGAGAGAGAGAGAGAGAGAGAGAGAGAGAGAGATAGATAGATAGAGAGAGAGAGAGAGAGAGAGGAGAGAGAGAGAGAGAGAGAGATGAGAGAGAGAGAGAGAGAGAGAGAGAGAGAGAGAGAGAGAGAGAGGAGAGAGAGAGAGAGAGAGAGATTAAACTAATAAAATTTAGAATGGTCTATACAAAGTTATTTCATGAAAACTAAGAAAATTGTGCCTTCATGATTGCTAATGTTAGTAATGCATATCTTGAGTCTTCTATACTTATGGATCTCATAAGACCTATATTTAAAAGATAAAAACTAAAATAAACTAGTGATGAGAGGAGACACAAAGTCATGGTTAGAAATTAAGGAAGTAAGAAAGAGGGAATACTAGAAACAAATGTAGGGCAAGGGAATATTTGACTTGATAAAATAAAAAATAAGTATTTATACCTTATTTTAATGAGAAATATTTTATTTTATCACACATATAGTCTTTTCAATTGAAAACTCAAAAAAAAAATAAGGGAAGTAATATATGATAAACTTTATGAAAACTTGCTTATAAATTGGGATAAAGGTTAAAAAAATAAAAGAATGATGTTATTTTGTATTTTAAGTTATCTCTTAAAACATAAGGTATTTAATATCAAATCAAATATAAGGTTTTATGGTACCTAAACATAATGTGCATAACCCAAAAATAAATCTCAAGATCTATTGTATTGATTGTAGTTAAAGTCATAACCTAAAGGGTAAATTGTTGACCCCTAAAATTGGATAAGTACTAGAAAAACACATGGTTACACACTTTAGGTGAGTTAAAAACCAATAGATAAGAGGTACACATAATAAAAACCACATAAATTATATGTGCACCTTAATCAAAATTTATATCAAAGTAAGTGTCAGCTGTTAGAATCATGTCAGTGCGTGCTACATGATGAAGTGGTAGGACCCATATAGAAGTAACCATGTGGACCCATGAAACACATGGAATATTTTTAAGGAATAAATAGTTATATTTTATGGATATGTATCTTTTTATATATTTATGGTATTATGATGGCATGCAATGTGGTAGTTGGCCTTGGGATAAGTGGGTAATCAAAATATAGGACTAGGTGGAAATTTTGAATGTTGGTAGATTATTGGTAAGAAAAAGGAGATAAAAGTATACCAAAGGATCACCATAGACAATGATTTTGAGATAAATAGATAAACTTAGAATTTTTTAGCTAAAAAATAGGGAAACCAATCAAAAAGGTAAAGGTAAAGAATAATAGATAATAAAAAGTGAGAGCTAACAAACCAGATTATAAAGAAGCAAGGTATAACACTACTATTAATTTGAACTAGGGTCAGATAAGAGCTATAAGTAAGTTATATATTTTATAGTAAGAGAACTAGGTGTAATGTATGTAATATATTTAACAAAGAGTGAGTCTAATAAAATAATTTTTTAAAATATTTTCTATTGTAATATTGTCTCATTTGTGTGTGTTCCCCTAATTGTCTAGTTATCTTCCCTTATACCCATATTGAACACTAATATCCCATTACAAATAAGTAACATGACCTAAACCTAGATACTCCATTCCTTTACACCTCATGTGATCTCAAAATACTTTTATTCACTATGGTATATGCTAACATGGGAACTAGTTTAAGGTGTGTTGAGCTAGACTTGCATAACATTTTGGCCCTTGGTGACTAGATTACCAAAAACATTGGTTTAATTGTTGAAATTATGTTGTATTTCATTGATGTGATGGTATAAGGTCATTTGATGTGTAATATAATAATGAACTAGATATCTACACCTATGAATTATATAGTCAGTAGATCAGAGTTCAACATGGAACTAACAAAGAGGTGATAACTCAAAGGCCATAGATATGAGGATAATTAGTGGAGGAGAATGGCCCAACAAGACCCTATAAAAGGGAAGTGTATACCTATATAAATTCCATGAGGACCCTTAAAATAATGGAAGGTAATGAGGTTTAATCCTTCATAGAGAAAATACACTTTGAGTAAAGGATCAGACATGCAATTCAGTTAGAGTGAGATTTATAAAGAGCTAATGTGAGGATAGGTGTCAAGAGATTAGTGGAGAAAAAATTAATGTACTTGATTATATAACATGGGCCCCTACATCTCTCTCATAATTAGAGGATAAATTCCAAGATCCACTAGGAGTGGATGATGAAGAGGTGGAAGTAGGTAACCCACATGATTAGGTAATTCATGAGTCCTTACTCAAACTAGAAGCAACACAACCAATATACATGTTAGGTCAGCTAAGGAGGATTTAAATAGGATCTAATATAACAAGATTCAATGTGAAATTAAACACTATAGGAGGAGGAAAATACCTATGTGTTCCCAAAGGAAACCCCCTCTTGATATAGACTATGATCATATTGATTTAGCATATTTGTTATGCCCTATATCTAACTTCTAGATTACTAAGGGATGGAAGATGCCTAATACCATGTGCATAGGTGTGAAATAATTTAAAGGTATTGAAGTATTTAAAATTTGGAGTAAAATATGTATCATTTTTGTACCACTCTATGAGGATGAGCACAAAATTAGTATTAGAAGTCCAATTTGATATAGATAATTATAAATTTTTCCCTCCTCAAGACCACATTTCTAGGGGATTTTGATGTTATAAATATGGAACATTATGATGTTCAAGTGTCTAATTACATTAAGAATGAATATTAAAAGACTTTACATGTCTCTGATACAAGGTTTAAGACCTTGGTATTTAATCTCCCATATGCCCTCCAGCCATTTGAGCACCCTCACTAGTTTATTAGTGGACTACTCCCACTAATTCAACTCACTTTGTCCATGATTGAGATATTTGAGTCCAAATGGTGTTGGAATTCATGATCATGGCTAAATTCATGTGTCAAATGGATTAAGAAGATCAACTAGGTTTGGAAATGTAGGTTATAATGATGTGGTAATAGTTTTAGTAAATTATAACTATGCAACTTTTTATAAAATGGGATAGTAATGGTGGTTCTAATAGACATGGTACGTGTAGGTTCTCACACATTTACAATAAAAAGATTGGAAATAGTGTGAGTATTCTAGGTCATGATAAATAAAAACAAGGAAAGAAGTAATACAATGAATAAACCAAGAGGAATCCACTAGGGCATGGGGTCAAAAAAATAATGGACCCATCCACACTCATGATACAAGTGTGGATCGCTAGATCATTTCCAGTGTGACTACACCACCCCTCCTTTTTGTACCTATTATGAGTGTCCAAATGTTCATGTTAATCTTAAAGGATGAAGTAAGCTAGTGAAGACATCTATGAATGCATGCTACACACACAAGGATTCAAGTAAACTTAAGGATCAATTTTTTCCCTAACTTAAGAAACATGTGAATACAATACAAACTAATATGAACTCATAGACCAACCCTTCTAACCTAAAATGATAGTTGAAGGAGTTGCATGAGGATATATAAATCATCCAATCCTTATGAAGTAAGCTATATTTGGTGTAGTGGAGAGAATATTTAATTGAAGTATAAATACTAAAGTCTAGAGTGTCAATGGATGACCCCTCTAATCAACACACTCATGAGTTAATAGGGACCAAGTTAGTGAATATTGAGTTCTCATGAGTAAGTACTCTTGTAAGACTCAAAATAGGTTCCCCATGCATAAAGCATGGGGAACTAATAAAGGATCACACCCTAAAGAATAATTCCTTGATAAGAACAATAAAACATGTCCTTACCTAATATTTAGTCAATATTTGACCTACATCAATGTTTTTTGAGATCAAATGTGCCTTGTGGGTATCAGAATCCTATGAAGAAGCTAATTTAGGATGTAGTATGGTGTGATTCAACTTACCTCTTGATCTTAACATGTAAGATGATCTAGTTTAGAATCTGAATGAACCATCAGTAGTAGATGGTATTGGTAAAGGATTCATAGGGACAAAATTCATGAGGAATGAGATAATTCCCCATCTATCAATACCACTCTAAAATCAGTGAATTTTCACCCCACTCATTGACCTCATGGTTGTTTTCATTCCTTTAGTTAGGATTTAAATACTAAATATGCATGAATCACCATGTGCACTTAAGGTGAGAAAGGTGCCCTGAATAACAAAGGAAGGGATAGTTAAATTTTTTACTTCTATATAGAGACCATCTAATTAAAAAATCAACTAGGACTTCTCTGATGTCTTGACAACTATTCAACAACATGAGGTTAGGCCTCACCAAGTGACCCATTATAAGTTATCAAATTTCAGTAAAATGTGTCTTGAGATACCTAAGAACCATCATGTAATTAGGAATTTGGTGCCATCATGTAATATGGATTCCTTAGCCATACTTCTATCCATTTTGCTCAGTGTAAAAAGTTGTTTTGGGTAATAATATGCACTTACTTCTTAATATCCAGCTAGGTAAGTTAAATATGGATTTTATTTAGAAGGCTACCATGTCAAACATTTAAGTATTCATGGTGAGGTTGGGAGTACCATAAAATTAGAAAAGGCATGTTCATGCCACCAAAAAGAAAGTCTCTAACAACACATACACAAACACATCTCAATGTAGCACTATGATAGAGGACCAGACATAAATTTTAGTGTGGGTTAAGATATGGTGCTAAAAAGAGGATAAGAAATGCATATGATGAAGACATATAAAATTAAAGTTCAAAGGAAGATATGTTGATGTAGAAGGAGTTGGCATGTTGACCAAGTTAAATAGATAAATAGGAAAGGACAAGTGTCATATTAGTGCATAAGAAACAAGATATGACCAATTATTTAACTTGATGATGAAAGGAATGGTGGTGATTGAGACAATGTACACAAAGAATAACATGATATAAGGCTTTATATAAAGTTATTACTGTTAGAGTAAAGAAACAAGTGAAGTAATTCAACTAGGGAGGGATAAGTGTCAGAAGGATTAAGGCATGTGAGAGATCTCCCACTTAGTAGAATTAAAAAAATTAAAGGATGACTTGGACATGCTACCATATGGATAGGTAGAGATAGGCATTAGTATGGATTTTTTTTAGCCTATTAGTTGTATTAGCTGGTCACTCTTTTTACCCCTATATATATGTGTGTAAGGATGGCCTATGGTAAAACTTGCCAAATTAGGAGAAAAATTAAAATATACCACTGAGAACTTAAAAAGGTAACCTTAAGAGGATTTCTACTAGAGATATATAAAATAAATCCAAAGACATAGGAGGAATGATGAAATCAAACCAATAGGGTCAAAGCTTTAAATTTTGGCTAGGAGGAACTAGAGCCAAGGATTTGAGGACACCACACTACTTATAGATATAACTCAATTGATTTTAATAAGGATGAAGAACATGAAATGTACTTTCTATCAAGATACCATAAGAAAACAAAAGACTTGTAAGTAGTATAGGAAAAATAAGGAGTCCATCAACTGAAGGGAGGAGTCAAGAAAAATATGAATTAGGAAGGAGTCATGGGCCTCCATGATGAATGAATGGGTAGAGGAAAAATAACACAAAATAATACAAATTTTTTTGAGGAGGATCTTGTGAATGGATCCGATCTGAAATAGTGGAGATGGTGGATCAAATTTGGGGAGCATGAACATATGACAAGGAGACCTAGTCATGCCATGACCCAAGGATGTTTGTAATGGTATTGTGAAACTAAAGGAACTAGGAAATTTGAGGATAAAATTAAATTTCAATGCAAATAAATAAGACTAAAAGGCTCTACACTACTATTCCAAGTAGCATTTAGTTAAGCTCACCAGAATATGAAATAAAGTCCCTAGGGGTTGGGGATAGATGTGATGAAATAGGAGTCCACCCTAGATAATTTCACTCTCTTTGAGGAAACCCTAGTAGTAAAATATGAAGGATGTGCGCCCATTAAAATACATGTAAATTAGTTTTCTAATCTAAATTTATTTGATTAAATTCTTGGTACCCCAATCAATTTACACCCATTTCAAGGATGTTAAGATCAAGATTGAAGCACTCATAATCATAGGGTATCATAAACCTTCATAGGAGGATGCATAGAGAAAGGTTGTTGAGAAACACAACCTAGATAATAGGTGTAATTTCATGAAATAAGTAATATTTCACAAGGAATTAAAGTGATCTTATATATGTAATTAGGATGACAACACAAAATGAATACTTAGATCCTAGGCATGAAGAGGGTGAGGTTGAGGGTGCTAATAAGTCACACTAATTAGTGAATAAGGGATTCAAACTGGAGGAGAGGATGACAAGAAAGCAACTAGATGAGAGAATAAATAAGATAACCTATAGAGGTTACACCAGATAAGGGAAATATCTCATGAGGAGTCATGTAGAAAAGGCTTGTAGAACTGTGAAACTAAAGATGAAGCAATTACTTAAAAAGAAGATTTGAGGGAAACTATATTTCATAAATAAGGAAAGAAAAAGAAGAAATAATTATCCAAGGATGAACAACTACTTTAATTTTGGGTGATGTTGACCCTTAAAATTGACTAAGTACCAGACCAACATGTTCTTGTGCACTTTAGGTGAGTTTAGTGCACTAGTCGAGATATGGGTGCAATCTAAACCACATAACTTACATGCACACCTTAAACATAACTTCAAAAAATTAGGTGTCAAAATTAAGAATCATGCCAACATGTGCTACATGATAAATTTATTTTACACTTTAAAACACTATAATTTATTTATCTTCAATGTTGTGTGTTGCTATGTTCTTTTCTCAATGCACCATCGCATGTTGCACCTTAGTGACACCTGATGAGATTGGATTGTGGAATATATACACACATAATATTTTAAAAATTTATCAATTAATTATGATTTATATCTTGAAATAACCTATTGAGTCTCAACCTCTCTAAGTGCATGTCTTCAAGGGTGCACTAAGAAAGGGGTGGGCATACCATTGATGCTTCAAAAGATTGTTGTCCCCTATACCACCAGTTTATATATACAAAACCTTCTCATATAAAATTACCTAAGATTTTAATCCTCTCTTACACTCTCATCAAATAAATTCACTACTTTACTTAGCCCCTACCTACGCATACAACCCTTTTAATTATTTATCGAATAATGTTAGTTTGGGCTGACCCTGTATTTAAATTGATATTTGTACATTATGAGTCTATGTAAACCTTGGTAGACCTATAATGGGACCTAAATTATTTTTATAAATTAATGATACATAGTTGAATTGGTCCAATAAATGTTTAAGGTTAGATTCATCTATATAGACATGTAAATTTCCATCATTTAGAGAGAAGAGAAGAAGAATATTATATTATGTATCTTCTTATCCACCATTATACTTAAAGAGGATTGATAGGGTTTGAATAATTTATTTGGAGATACAAATCTTGTATTGTGGAGAAGCATTTTGGATACATAGAGAAGTTATGTATCCTAGAGCTGACTTATCCTTGTTATATTTAGATACCACAACCTCTTGCGAAGCACCTTGGCCTAGGGAAAGATTGAGGCTCGATGGGTTCATCTCCAAAGGTAAGTATTCCTAATTTTTTTCCTCTTTTGTAAGAGTAGATAGATTTAAATTTTTACTTCTCTCCCATGTATTAGTATATCCTATACATTGACTTGAGTATATATCTTCTATGCATGTTTAATTTTTATGTTTAATACCCCCACTTTGTGACACAAGATTTGGTGAGCACTAGATTATATTTTAATTTATTTGTCATTTACTTAATATACATGAAAACATAGGACCTGTCTAGGGTTATTATATAGTGTTTCTTGACTAGAGGATTCAGAACCCTCTCTAGTGATATTATTGTGTTAAGATATCCCTTAGTTAGGTCAAGTAGATCCATATTGGTCACGACCCCAAATATCTAATGTATTAACAAATGAAAGTGTAAGTAGGATTTATCTTATCATATGTAGGATTGATTAATAGGTTAATTATATTTCCATTTGTATACATTCTAGTGAAAAAAACATGAATCAAACCCTTATAGGTTTTATTTCACGCATTCATTTGTATCATCATATTATATATTTTTATTTTTTTAGTACTGTATCGAACCTATTGATATAATTTTAGTAGTCTATGAACATGTTTAACACATAGTCACCCCAAAATGACTTTATTCTATCTATGAAAGTCTTATCCAAATATAGGTGATTAGGTCAATCAACTTAATATAATCTTCTACTTTAGTTACAAGATTGCATATATACTTGAGCTAGTTAAATTTGTTCATATTTCTTTTTCAGAATTATAGATTTACATACATAGTTGAGTTAGTCGACTCTGTTTATGGATTCTTTTTCAACATACAAGTTTTGCAGACTACATTAACCTATTTGATTATGTTTTTGAAATATTTAAATTAACATTTGAGTAAAAAAACATAAAATTTGAAACTAAGTATCTTCAAAACTACCAAGGTTCATTCTTACCTTCTCTATCATTTCAATTTTTATTTATAGTACTATTTTTCACAAGTTTGTAGTCTATAAAATTTCAACCCTACAATGAACTAGGTCGACTAGCTCGATATAGTTTTGTAGCCTATCTTATATATATAAGACATAGTTGGCCTATTCAATTATGTTATTCTAAATATTGATTATGTATAATAGTAGATACCTTGTCAACTTTGTTCTATATTATTTGCATATAGTGTCACCTTAGCTGACTCTATACTCTTCATAGTCAAAGAAATTAACCTATCTTGTTTGTATTAGTTCACCTTTCATTTTAGTTGCTTGTATGTTTAGAGTAAAAAACATAGATTAATTAGGTGGTTTATTAATTTATCAATTTATTCACACTATTTTTATATTTTGTACACACCTCCAAATCACTTGACACAAAAAATATTAAATATTTTTCTTCCCAAGTTCTACCTACTTATATTTCATCACAAAGGGGAAAGCTAACTTGGTTTTTTGGAAAAATATACATATGTGGTTTATGGTATTATTATCAAATCACCCAACACCATTTTCACTTCAATATTATGAAGTGAGGCGGTAGGCCCCAATACCATCGCTAATATAAATATCTTTTAGCCTAAACTACCTAAAACTATCCAAATATTGCTTTTTAGGTGATTTTTATATCCATCTTCCCATCACATTAATTTCAAATTTTATTATAACTTAAAAACATATAGGAATGAGCAATTAGTTATAATTTACATTCAAGTTGCTCTTACTCTTTGATCATTGTATTTTGTATTGTAAAACTTGAATTAGCCATTATTAGTGAAAGGTTAGCATTGTGATTTCTAATTGGATCAATCATATTTATCCAATTTCTTATGTTATTATATTTATTTAATTATCTATTATATCTCAAAAAAAATATTTTTTTGTAGAACACTATCATCTATATCAACTGGCTGTGTAGGGAGACCATTGATCTAAAGAAAAAAGTGGAAACATTGGAAGAATCAATGAAAGCTGCTTGGAACAAAGTAAATGACATGGAGAATCAGTTAAGCCAGATCCCTGTGAAGCTAAAAGTTTATGAAAACAACCTCCGGGAGCTTATAAAGGAAAATAGAAAGAAAATGGATAAAGTTACATCCAACTTTTGTGCAGCTGCTATCAGTATTGGGAAATGTGCCAATGAGGAGACGAAAGTAATAGAGGGCCCTTGGAAGAGGACAAGGCAAAGTTCCAAAAAGAAAGACACACAAAAAGGAGACTTGATGGAGGCTGTCACCCGGGAAATTGCTTTGAAGGAAAAAGAAGCCATGAAGTTGATCCTGGAACTGGATGAATAATCCAGTCTTTTTTCGGTTAAGAAACTGGTACTGATCTCTGGTTTTATTTTGCTAGTTTTCAGTTAGTTGTTCTTTTAGACTTTTGTTCTTTGGGTCCTGTTTGGCTGTATATCTATGGTTTCAGGACCATTCTTTTTCTGTTTTTACTACTTCTATGTAGTGTTTTAAGGTGATGCCTATGGACTTAGTTTGCTCTTTTTTGTTCTTTGTTTAAGGGTTTCGGGGCCCCTTCAAAACCTGCTTTAACCTCTAATCTAAAACATAATCTCTTATAGACTGTTCATCTTATTTTCCTTCAATACATAGTCACCTTGTTTGACTATGTAAATTTGTTACCATATTTAATTTTTTCCTTTAGAATACACAATAAACCTATTTTACTTTTTATCTTATCATCCTATTCTATTTCTTATATAGAAGTACACTATCAACTTATACTACTATGTCTTCTTGTTCCCTATTCTATTTCCTATTTTATAGAATATTATTGATTAGTTTGATTCTATATACAATTACCTAATTATTATTTTCATCAACTCTTTAACCTCTTTCCTTCATCATTAATTTACTATTTTAGGATAATAAAAAGTTAAATCAAACAAACATTATGAGTCTTACCAAGCCTAATAGGTTTTTCAAGACATAGGTTGTGGCTCCCACCTTGGATGAAATCAATAGTCATGTTTCCACTTGCACTACCAATTATGAGACTCCTCCTCATTCATACTCAATTGGTAATTTATTATTATTATTATTATATGAGTGTAATTTAGATTACACAATTGAAATTCTCTTATTCATTAATGAATTTCCTCAACATCAAGGAAAGGACCCTTTAACCATTTATAATCTTATGATAGGTCCTCAAGTAGAAGAACCTATTTCACCCTCCCCTACCTTCCCTCATGGATTTGGGGGAAATACTTTATTCACCTTTCAACCTTTTCTATCTATTATGTCTCTTTCACACACAATGACATAATATTCTATGACTTCTTCAACCTCCATGCTAAGTATCTCCACTAACATGGTAGGTTCAATTTATAATGGGCCTTTTACAAAGACACTTCTCATTAATCATACTACTAGTGCTTATTTTTCTACCAATGTTAATCATGACATTACTACTTTTCTGCCAATACTAATCATGCCACTAGTTCTTATTTTGATATCAATGCTAATCATGCCACTAGTGATTATTTTGCTAGCAATACTAATAATGACACTAGTTCTTATTTTTATACCAATGTTTCTCATGCTACTAGTGTGGCACATACTACTAGTGTGGCACATACTACTACTCATAATCAAACTAAGCCATTAATACTAATACTAATGTATCACATACTGCACACACTAGTTAAAAAAATACTACCCAAATGCATCAAATCTTATTACAGACACTCAATCAAATACATATTTTTCAAACTAATTGTGAAAATTAAATGATGTAGATTCAAAACCATCTCATTAATCTTCAAAACCAACTACAATAGGTTTCATGAGGAGCACAAATCTAAATGGCTCCCAACCCCCCTTAGAGATTCCCATTGTAACCTTATTCCTCAACCACCTCTCATTAATAAAATGATCAAACATCTATAAAATAAGCCTCCTATACCTCAAATTACTAATATTTACATAGGAGGTATCACACTTACCATCACCTATATTGGGTCCACTGATCCCACATTGCACATAAGTATATTTGGTAACATTTATAAAGATTGGATAAAACTTAATAACTTTGATTCTACCAAACTATTAGCTAAAAGACTCTTAAGATATGCTTTAGATTGGTAAAATCAACTAAAAACCCATTATATCACTTTCCCTAAAGACTTGGTTAACTCAATAATCCAAAAATTTCAAACTAGTGATCTTCTTGAGAATAACTTATCTCACTTTATAAATTGTAAACAAACTGAAACTAAAATGGCATAAGCCTTCATAAAATTATGGAAGAACTTGTCTAACAAATTTGAGAATGATATGGAAAATTAAAACTTCTTCCACCTATTCACTAATGATCTATACCCCATGTTTTAATATCAGGTTAGGACTCTCTCTCCAATAACTTTGGAAGAAGCCCTTGACAAAGCTAAATGGCAATACTTTGTCATGCACAAATTTAAACCATCTCAACCTACAATGGGCACTTGTATGATCTTTAAAAACAAAAAACATCATGCAAATAATTATAATATTACTAATACTAAAGAAATATTCATAACATTCAAGCTATCACTCAAAATAAAACTATGGAGCATACTCCCCCTCCAACCAACACTCATAATAGTACATATTCACAAATAAACAAAACCAATAACCACAAACCATTATCCTTATCTGAGCTTCAAAAGTGTCTTCTAATACCTCTACCATGAGATCTTAAGCACACTCATCTAATGAAATCATGGTATGATCTAAAAAACATTTATTGGTTCATGTAAGTTGGGGCTATTCTCATGAGATTTGTAGATAATTGATCAATCTTGCTATGGATTTTCTTCTTGGCCCAAACTTTTATCACAAATCAATCATTCATAAATGTCAACAAGCATATGACATAAATTTTAAATCCCATGAAATGCAAAACAAAAATCAATATTTAAATCAAGCTAATGCTCATCTTACTATATACAAATATACTATTACCAACCATCAATATAGTAACAAAAAGCTTACTCCTAAAAATAACGTTGAAACTCATATATACCTCACTAATAGAATAAAATTTTGTAAATATGACTAACATGTGAAGAGTCATTTCTTTATCAACTCTAATCAAATACCCATGCATAAAACTTATCAACCATTCTACATCATTCTAGACATTTCCCCATCTCATCTAATGGAATTAGGGAAAGAGGAGCTTATAACCTTCCAAGAACCACTCTCAATAACTCAATTGGATTATACCTTTCACACCATCTCTACTCTTCCACCTACATCTGCACATCAAGATAATGTTCCCCAACCTTCCAATAGTGTTTCTTTAACTCAATGACAAGAAATACCTCAACAAACCATCCCACCACCTAATTTTAATCAATATATTTGTCTTCAACCAAAAACTAACTACACCTTATGAACATAAATTTAATTACACTTATACCCCTCATTCAAAAGACTTATTATAACATTATGTGCCTATATCAAGTAATCCCCCCATGGGTTATGATTAATGGGACTCCATTTTAAAAAATTATCATCTCCCATCTCGAATACCTTTCCTAAAATTAATTTGAACTTACCCATTCATCTAAACTTCCTAATGTAATTATTACTTGAAATGAATATCCTTCATCCTCCTCTAGAAGGATGTGAAGTTACCCTATTTGGATCCAAAGATAGTATCCTTCAACAATGTAAAGAGATGTCCATCCATGTTGATGAGATAATGGACACTTGTATTTCTGTTAAGTTTCTTATCACTTCCATGATTCTCGATGAGATTTTGATTCATATGGATGATCCTCCTCTATTCATTAATATCCAAATTGGAGAAATCTAAGTTAAATGTGCCTTAATTTATGAAGGTTAAAGTACTTGCTTTTCCTCCCTTAATTTCATTAATAAACTTGGATATTCAAAATGCAATATAAATTCCACACATAACACATGTCAAGGCTAAAATATAAGGCAAATGCCTCTTTTAGGTTGCATGTGTCTTCCCGTTACTAGCTCTCCTATCACCATCTACATGAAAATTATGATCATTAAATTTACCCTCTATTATAACATATTTCATGGGAGACCTTGGACTCATTGTATGAGGGTAATAACCTCACTCATATGCCAATGTATCACATTCCCCCATAATGGTGTTATTTACAAGATTTAAGGAGACATAAACCCTTGTAATTTCAAACAATTCAAAGAACATGGTGTCTTTAAAACTTATATCCTTGAACCTTTGCCTAATATCCTATTTAGGGAATCTCAACTCTCTAATTATCCTATCAATTCTATATAAGGTTATAATGGTCACCCCTAACTCATTAAGAACATTCCCCCTAACCTCCTAGATTTTAATGACGATGAGCTAGATGATATTAACCTCAAGATCAAAACTTCATATCTATCCCTTTATATCATCACCTAATTTCCTCATAATTTACAACCTTGATCCTATCAACCTACTATTGATGATATACCTATGGCCTTAATTAAGACTATATACTATATCCATCATGTGACTTCTGACATAAGGTCATACCTACATGTATCATTGACTTGAATACATATGACTATGATGATTGTTATGCTTTAGATGATCCATTTTTAGGTGGACTTATCTAAAATAGAAATGCCAATATTTCTTGATATTGTAATTATTTATTTTAGTCTTTTAATTTAGTTTTAGCATTCCTTCATTTATAGTGTCTAATTCCAGTCTTCTTCCTATTTTTCTTAGGGTAGAGATGGAATGATCACATAGTACACCTCTAATTTTAGTAAAGGCTCTTAGATTCATGATCATGGATCATGTCATGACCATTCCTTACCACTTTGATAGATATTAGGATCCTTCTAAATTGCTTCCCCTAGAGATGGTAGCTATTGTTCTTCAGCCTTCTGCATGACCAACCATACCTTAAAATGAGCCTAGTCTAGTTTTTACTCTCATTCTACCTTTATTTGAGCCTCATCATGTTTATTTTATTTCTTTATCTTCCAATGATCCTAATCTGGTTTCTATTCTAGCCCTACCTTCCCTTGGCAATGACATTATTCCTTTGCCATAGCTTGATCTCATACCTACTTAATGGGTTGATTAACCTTATTGTGATATCCATAAAGTTAATGATCATCAGAATAGAGATTACCATTTATATCAACCATCTATAGCTTATACTTCTACCTCTTTTTTTAGTAGGCCCCTAAAATTTACTAGTAGGGTAAGTGCACAAAGTTGGGGGACAAAAATGAGCCTACCCATGGACATGATTTTACTAAAATTTTAGAAATCTAAACTTTTGTAAATAATTTGAGTTATATACACTCTAAATTTGATGATGGTATAAGAATATTAAATGTAGAGTTTTAAGTCTAGTTTCCAAAACCCTTTTTTTTAAATGGTTATTTATAACTACATCAAACATCTAAAATTTGAAGAGAAACTCCTATTTTTTTAAATAAAATAGAGTAGATATATGATCATGTGGTGTGTCATTTTTTAAGCACCGTTTAATATTTTTTGAAACACTTTAATGAAAATTTAGATAAGATGTTCTAGTTTTTTAGCTATATTTTTTTATATTTTTTAAATGAATAATTTTTTTAATGAATTTTGTAAGTAAATAAATCTTGAAAAATAAGAAAAAAATGGATAGCTACCCATGCAACATGCTTAACTACCTGAAAAAAAAGAGAATCAATTTTTTTTAATGTGTGTAGAATTAGGCCTAGTTTGTGACAATATAACTTGTTTTTCACATGGATCAATGAATGATAAATTACATGAACATGTATAGGAATGTATGTTTATGGAATTTAGTGGCCTAAAAAATGTATAGCTAGAAATAAACATAGTTTGAAACCTTAAATTAGTATTAAAATTATTAAAATCATATTTTTGGAAAGAGAAGAGTGTCCTCATAATGATGGTATTAAGTTTTTGAATTTTATCATTCAAATTAGTAGTGTATTTGGTGATCAAAGTTGAATTTTGTTGGTTTTATCATAAATCTCAAATTTAACTGTAGATTGGTATGTCCAAACCATTCCCAAGCTAAAAGGTGTAATTTTTGAATGTAAATTGAAATAACATGATTGTATTAATGTATAATGTGATCACCTTAGTAACATGATTGAATTAATATATAATTCAATCACCTTATTAACATGATCACATTAATAAATAATGTGATCATGTTATTATAAAAATAATAATGTGATCACATTACTACTATTTTCCACATAGAAGCATGTAAACATGCACATGAAGCCAATATTTCCTCAAAGCTTATATTTACTACTCAAAATTTTAAGTATAAGTTTCATTTGAAACTTATACTTTAAATTTATTTTATTAAATATAATAAATTAGGGTCACTCTGCATTTGATAGAGTTGGTCTCATAGTTACATTTTTCATGATGTGGAAAATAGTTATTAAAAATCCAATATGGTTAGTAATTAAGAATTTTCAAGGTCTAGTTACTAAACCTAGGTATTTCATTACATAAATTTTTCAATTGATATCCATTTTTGGAAAACATATAGTCATTTTTAGGTTTTTGTGCCTTCCAAATTGATTCCCAAAATTTTGAGTCCTAGGTTTGTCAAAATTGATGTTTGAAAACTACTCACTTTGAACTTAATCCAAAGTGGTGTGATTAGGATAGTGTAGGCCACATTGATGACCTTCACACATCAAACAACCACTTTGTGTTAATTTCACTTATTAATCATCCCTCCTTAATCCCTAATCACTTATTACTCATCCCTCATTACCCCTAATCACTATCTAATCATCCTTCATTATCCCTAATCATTCCCTCATTGACCCTCACTATCCCTAGTCATCTCTAATCACTCCCTTATCATCCATTATCATTCCTTGATTACCCTTCACTATCCCTCATCAAACATAATCACTCCCTCCCTATCCTTAATCACCCCTAATCACTCTTTCCTCATCCCTCATCATCCCTATTCACTCCTTCCTCATCCATCCTCATCCCTAATCACTACCTCATTGACATTAATTATCCTTTATCATCTCTAATCACTTGATATTATCATCCCTAATAAATCAATTAACTATAAACATCATTCATCATCCCTAATCATTCCTTCCTCATCCTTGATAATCCTTAATCACTCTTTCCTCATCCCTCATCATCATTAATCACTCCATCATTAACCCTTACCATCCCTCACCATTATTCATCACTCCATCATTGATCCTCACCATCCCTCTTCATCCCTAATCACTCCCTCAACATCTGATTAAGTATATACTCTAAATATATCTTTCATTCCAATAATATGTTGTTTAATCCATTATAATATAAATAAACTCTTTTCTAGGACTTGTGTTATCAATACCCTTTTGTGATAGTCAATTTTATTACTGAATGAATTGGATGATCATCTAAATTTATATTCAAGTAACATAAGTACTAACACAAAATAGAGTATAAATTTAATTTTATTGAATTATCTTTATTGTGAACTAAATAGATGAAACTTTATTTGGTTCCACCTTTGGTAGCTTGGTTCAAAGGATAAAAATTAAACACAAATCTCTTGTATAATTTTCTAATTCTAAGAAGATTTGAATTAGATGCAAAGTTATTTGGTGTTTCCATTCCTATATGACTTGAATCTTAGTTAGGTTCACACATGTAATCCTTGTGTGTGTAATGTATCTGAAATATTTTATCTCTTTCATGAAAAATGAACATTTATTCATGTTATCATAAAAAAAGTGTTTATGTAAAATGTGAAACACTAGTTCAACATGGTGTAGATGTTCATTTAAGATGTCATCAAGGTATATTAAAAAAATGACATAAGTAAAGGGCCTTAGGATGTCATTAAACATCTCAATGAATGCATTTTATACATGAGTTAACCTAAAAGGCACAACTAACTTGTCAATCAATCCTTACATTGTTTTTAGGACTACATTCTAAATGTATTGAGGTTGAACATGAATATGATGATACTAAAACTCAAGATCAATTTTGGAAAAGACTTATATACCATGGATATGGTATAAAAATGCCTTAATATTTAGATGAGGATAATAGTTCTTCAATTTAATCTTGTTAATATTTTTTTAATTGATTCAAAACTTTGGCATAAGCACAATTGGCCTTATACATGGCAATGATTTGGGCATGATGTGTCCATTACCCTTGATTTCATAGATCTATGACTTGATCTATTCATTCTCTAAAAATGATATTTTGTATAAATTTTTTTGAGGTAGAGGTAGTTAAGGGATCAAATAAATAGTATTGTTTAGTGTATAGTATGTGGGAACTTATTTAGGTGATTGAAAGATATCCTTGTATTCATCTAGTTTATGGTTCATTTAGTTTGTCTTCATTTTTTTTGGATAAAACACACTATGGTATGGTGCCATAAGCATGTTATTATATTTAATTCTTACCATCAAGAGTATACTTATTAGTAGAATTGACAAGATTCTTGCACTTCCTAGCACTAATGACTAAAATCTTATGAACTAACTATACTATATGGTATTTATAATCATGAAAATCTATCATAAAATTTTAAGGAATTAATTTATAAACTACATGTCAATGGTAAATATATGGTCTATCACATGTAAAAAGTCACACACCTTTAATGGTGAGATGCCATTAAGGATTGCATATTTAAGAAGTTTGATTTTGTACACCAAGTGATATTGCTAGGTGATCCATTTCTCAAGGCCTACACTATACCATACACTAGCATATGGTTATGGATGATGCATCAATTTCAATTTAAATTTTTGAAAATATGCTTTAAGAGAAATTAAATTATTCTAACTTCCATTTGGAATGATTAAGTGTATTGGCTCACCATTAATCTATGTTTCTTAATGAAACAATATTTATAAATCATATAATTTTATATTGGGGAAAGCAGAGTTATTTTTAGTACTGAACATATAATTGGGTTCATAATTTATTATCTACATACCTTTCTATAGTTCTAGATAACTTGTACCCACTTCTTAAGATGTGAAAGTAGATAGCTCATAGTGTGACACTCTTCATTGGAATAAATATTGAAGTTAGGAATTAAGCACCACTTTCTAATCTTGGACTACTTGTTCTAATCATTTGAGAATTATTTTCCACTCTCTAGTATGATTACTCAATAAATAGACATACAAATAGAATGCCTTCAATGTAATAATTCATATCATAAAATGTCCTCATATGGAAATAAATTGATTGGTTTCATAAAATCACATAGCTTGGTGATCCTCATATTTACTACCCATTTTTAATGTTATGGTGGTTTTACTTGCTTATATTTTGCTGGTATATCTTCCATTATGAATTACATCATTTCTAATAGGCCCATATTTTTTCACAGGTGCTAAATATTTATGCTTCAAATTTGCCTCTACATCATTTTGATCACCATGTAGTATATTTTATGATAGAAATCAATTAGATAATTGTTAAACCCCAAAAAAATACCACCATCAAAGTATTGGATAGAGTGATTAAGGATGAGGAGGGATGGGGAGGAATTAAGTAGAGATGATGAAGGATCTAATAGGGATGATGCTGGATGGTAAGGATTAATTAGGGAGTGATTAGGGAGGATGATGGAGTGATTAGGGATAATGAAGGATGGTGAGGTTTAATGAAGGATGGTTAGGATTAATGAATGAATTATTAGGGGTGATGAGGGATGATAAATTAATAATTATAGATGATGAGATATGATGAAGCAGTTATTAGGGATTATGAGGGATGGTGAGGGTTAATGAGGGAGTGATTAGAGATGATGAGGGAGTGATTATAAATGATGAATAATGGTGAGGATAAATAAGGGAGTTATTAGAGATGATTATGGATGATGAATGAGGGATTAAGTATTATGAAGTGATGATTAAAGATGATGAGAGATGATTAGGTATGGTGAAGGATGGTGAAAGACAATGAGGGAGTGATTAGGGATGATGAGGGAGTGATTAAAGATGATGAGGGGTGGTGAGGGTCAATGAGGGAGTGATGAATAATGATTAGGGATGAGGACAGAGTGATTAGGGATGGTTATGGATAGTAATGGTCTATAGGGAGTAATCAAGGATGATGAGGGAGTCATTAGAGATGACTACAAATAATGAGGGTTAATGAGTAATGATGAGAGAGTGATTAGGGGTGATGAGGCATAATTAATAAGTGACTAAGGATGAGGGAGGGATGATTAATTTAAATTAACATACATTGGTTATTTTATGTGTGAAGATCATCAACGTGACCTATCCTACCCCAATCACACCACTTTACATTAATTTCAAAGTGAGTGGTTTGAAATCTTCAATTTTGACAAACCTAAGACTCCAAGAAATGTCAAGAATCAATTTGGAAGGAAAAAAATATTAAAATGACTATATGTTTACCAAAAATAGATGTAAATTGCAAAATTTATGCCCTAAAATCCATAGGTTCAATATTTAGATGTTGAAAATGCTTATGTACTGACCAAATTGGATTTTTAAAAACTATTTTTTACTTGTAAGGTGTGAAAATTTGTGACCAACTCTATCAGATGTAGAGTGAGCCTAATTTATTATATTTATTAAAATAAATTTAAAATACAAGGAAAAAGGAAATAAATGTAACAATAGAAATTTAAACTTATACTTTTTACCAATATTGTATTCATGTGTATGTTTATGTATTTTTATGTATAAAATAATAAGAATACGATCATGCTATTGATTTTATAACAATGCCATCACATTATATATTAACCAAGATTCAAACCATGTAAATTTTCACATGTTTTAATTTGAAAAACAATAGGAACATGATTGGATTATTTTTACAATAATGTGAACATTGGATCGCTAATTATTGAGCAATAATTTAAGTAAAATGATCACATTATAGAAAATATCCATAGAATTATCCCCCAAATTCATGCACTTACCCAAAAATCATATCTATTTTTTGTATGGGATATATAACCACTCCTCCACTCATTACCAAAATCTTTGGAAGTATATTGACACATTGTGTGCCACCATTGCTCAATCAAAAGGCAAGGCTATACCTCTTCCTGAGTTATGACTGAGTGTATTCTTAAATATTGGGAGGTATACTATATTTGCACCAATGAAATTCCTATAATATTGATTATTGTCATATTATCTAGTATAATATTCATGATAACCCTCAATCAACACCCACATCATATATTACTCATTTCATAGGTCACCCATGCAAGAAGGCTCGTTCTTTGCCAATGATACCTACCTCTCCACCCATGGCTCCTCCTTCTCTAATGGTGGTGCCTCTTTATTTACCCATGGTTACCATTCCTTTTTAGGCACGTATTTCTCTCCTTGAATATCCTACATAGGAGATCCCTCATGAGCATGATCCTTCAACTACACCCACATTTTTTTTTGAGGATATTTGACATGTAGTATGTTACCACATTTCCATGAGTATTGATGAAACTATAGTTATTGTTAGGATATATATTCATAGAGATGTTTTATATGTCATAGATAATACTTGTGGAAAAAAAAATCAATAATTGTTAACATGATATTATGTTCTTTCACATTTTTCATCATTATGATTTTAGATTGGATTTGTGATCCATTTTTTTTATATATCTTACACACTTGACTATGTATCAAATTTTGTTTCACCTATATATTTTACATAGATCTTCATATTATGATTTATATGTTTTATATGGTTTAATTTAATTTCCTCTTTCTTATGGCTTCTCTTCATTCTTTTCATGATTTCACACTTTTATTTATGAGTTAACTTATTTCATGAATTTATTTTATTTTCCAATGATTGTTTGGTATCTTATCTCAATTAAAAACTTAGATAATTATTATTTTCACTTGGTTATACAAACCTTGATCCACTATGATTAATTAGAAACCAAGACATCTCATTGTACTTCAATTTAGTGATCTACTTTAGATTGCCATTTATTCCTTTATTTCCTTTCACATTATAAGCATACATGCAATTGAAAATTGACATTACATATTGGTTCATAGGTAAGCCTAAGTGTTTAGTCAGTCATATATTTGGATACATAAGTTCCATTAACCAAAGTCTAAAGCTTATTCATGTGTATCACTTATATCACTCTTTTTGGTTATTCTAATTTTGTTTGGAGGAAGAATCATGATAGCCATATAAAATTTTAAATATAAATCATTTAAACAAAAGGTAATAATACAAAAGGAAACATACATATCCAAAAAGCAAATTAAACTAAAAGACATGATTCATAACATATCTCCTATTTCTATTCAAATATCAAAGTCCATAGTTGGCCTCATGACATAATCAATTTCCATTGGGGTGTGGTAGGCCAATATATTGGGATAGGAGAATAAAAACAAATTTTAGTGCTACCTAATTTCTCACACAAGTACCCAATTTTTGTAATAGATTGATGGCTCTATAAGAGGTCCTAAGGAACAGGGAACATGTTATGGAAAGGTAATTATATTTTAATTTTATTTTTCATATAACTATAATGAGTTGATATTATTATCTCACCTATTTTCATATACATATTTGTGCTTATTATGAATAGTTATCCATTGTATTTTGATGGTCACTAGCCTCTTAGTGTCTCTATGCCCCATGTTTCCTAAGGTCTTCTCATATATGCCTATGTCATGATTTTTACATTACCTCTTTCATTACAAAATTCCTAATATTTCCCTTTGAGAAATATTATTTTTTTATTTGATCATTCCCCCTAGGGTTTCCATTTATGATTTTCAGTCTAAGACCATGGACAGGACCAGGCTCTTCTCAAAAATTACCATAATAAAAATATTTCCTTATTACCATTTACCTCATTGGTGTTCCCATTGTGAGTTTTAGTATAAGACCATGGATAGGATTTGGCCCTCCTGATAAATTAATACATTAAAGAAATCTTTTAAAATTATTCATATAGTTTATTCCATCTCATTGGTGTTCCCTTTATCAGTTGCAGTGTAAGACCATGGATAGGACCAAGCCTTCGTCACAAAATATTCCAATACCCAGTTTATACTATAACCAAGTTAAAATAAAATTACATCTGTAAAATTTGAAATAATTAGTGTTATATTATGAGTCACATGTCATTGACATACTTACCATCTTAATTTAGTATGTTTTATGCTTACTTCATAAGTCTTTCATTTTTATCTTCTTATGTTCTAATTACATGTATGTTTTCAACCATTTTATTAATTTTTTCACACTTCTCAGCTTGAATTAGTGTGATTAATCTAATTTTCCTTTGCATTTTGTCTTTATTTTGATACTTGCCAACTTGATTTAGTATGATTGTTTGATTGAATTATTTTGCTTTTATACTTTTGATTTTTCATGTGCCTTCCATTTTATTACAATATTTTCATTCTTCTCAATGTGATATAGTGTGATTTTTATTTGTTTTAACTTGTTGAATATCTTTACATGGTTTGAAATCATTTTTTATCCATTTTACCATATCTATTTTATTATATTTATTCATATTTTGTTATTACACATTTCCCATCACGATATAGTGTGTATTAAATTTGTTTTGATTAATTATACTTTTAAAAATCATTTTTTACCTTTTATTTTTAACCATGCATGTGTCTCACATAATGTTAGAAAAGAAAACATACATCACATATTTCCCATAACACATAAAACAAAAGCTAAATACATGTGCTAGATAGGAAATATATCACATTCATCCACATCCAAATCCAAGTACAACTCATGAGATCAAACAACTATCAACATAAATATTTATATCATGTGTTTTATACAATACAAAGTATAAAATAAAATATTTATAACTCTAAGGTTGTGATTCATCATGTCTATCTTGTGGCCTAGCCATGATACCCATGGATGACTATGACTAACCCCTCTAAAAAATATGTTATAAAGAGGTTGTCTAGGATCTAAAACTAGTAATATGTCCTTATAGATTGGACACTCAAACCTATACCTATCTGATATGGATGGTAGTCATTATGTGTGTGAATTATTCATATGCTATAGCTTGTTAGGCCTAAGCCTCTCTAGCTCCAACCCTTGTCAATAGCAATAGCCCATCACCTCATACTTGTAGTTTTTGCATGGCCTCTCCCACTAGTTTGAACTAGCTCACATGGGTTGGGGTAGATGAAACCATAAGATCATCTAATTTGTTAGGGTTATATGGTGACAACACCCCATCCAAAATGTCATGATGCGCATCCATAACTATGGCTCCCCATCTAACCTTATCTGTATCAAAATATAAAAAACTAAAAACTAGATAGGCATGAAATCACACACACACACAAATAAATATATATTTGTATATCTCAAATAATCAATAAAGTAACTAGTGTTATATATCCAAAATTCAAAACAAATTTTAAACATTTCTCACCAATGTTGGTATCACTGACCATGGTCTCATTGTCTACATGCTCATTGAGCACCTCCTTCATCAGATACCTCTATACCAATATAGATCTTAGAGTCACCACCTAATCCTACCATGATATTCTCATTAGTGGTATGTCTATAAACCAACTATGTCTTGTAACTACTATGGGACCCCCCTACATGATAAATAGTGCTGACATATCCTCATATTGATGATGTCTATGTCTATGAAAAGCTTATGGTGGATGCTACCACCTCTACTATGGTGCCTTCTATGATCCTTCCTCACCTACATCTACATCCATAGCATCATCTCCTCCTATCCCTAATACCTCTTGTTGTCATGCTCAACTAGCCCATGGTGTAGTCTATGAGGCTTGATCAATGGTATCTCCATAGGTACCCCTCTATCTCCTCTCCCTCTCAATTGTCTACCATGCTATGCCTAATAAGAAAACACTAATAAAGGAGTTACATAATGGGGAAGACCTAACTATACAATTAAATAATCCATTGGATGAGGCTTCATCCATGAAATATAGTGGCCCATGATCTATACACATTCCAAAATTGTAAAAATGGTATCCCAACTAGGCTATATGGAATCTATGTGAGTATATAGATTCCACATTATCTACCTTCATGTGATAGTCTACAATGCCAGAACATGGGGCTTGCCACACACTATATGTTCCTTCCTCCATTGAATGACCCAAGCTAACATTCATAAACTGTATAGAGTAACCAAGCTAGCCAATACATAAGGAAACTCAAATATATCCATGCACTCATAAGTATAATTTATCCCATCATCTTATATCCTAGGGATAACATCCCATACATATCATACATGAGTTGGACCCAAATGATAGAACAAAAATCATATAGTACTCCCTAATCCTAAATTAATTGGTACAAGGCTATCACATATAATGGTACCTTGTTGTCTAACTTATGACACAACACTCATGCTATCACAAGTCCTATCATAACCTTCCAAATGTTTGGAATGGTCACAATATAAAATTTGAACAAGTTCACACATAACCCAGGGTAGATCATATCTGATCATGTCTCCCACTGGATTAAGGCTTGTCTCTCATCCTCTGACTCTATTGTATTAGTAATCACCAGTGTACCACCTATCAAAATTTGAAACAATGTATGAACATACTTCAAACTAATAGCCACCTCTATGGTGTCCCCCTCTACCTCCCATCAAAAAGTGTTGGTTAACCATTCCCATGCTCCTAGGAACATGACAATGAGATCAACACATAGAGGGATCCATCTCATCTCCATAATGCTTCTAAATCCCAAGGTGACCAATCATGCCCTATCCACATTTGTTAATCACTCCATTAGATTTGGTATCCATGACACATCCACCCAGCACCAAAATCTTTGATGCCTCTGTAAAATATAAAAAAAATAAAAAATGTATTAGATATCAATGTCATAATAGTTAAAATAATCCTTAAACATTATAAAATAGTTAAAAATTAACTAATTCATTAGCTTATTTGATTTAGTTTTCTAGTCTTTCTATTTTTTTACACAATCATCCCATTTCCTTCTAAATCAGACCTACTATAGTCCTTATATACTGCATCAACCTATTAGTATGTAGTGAACCCTTTTATTTAAGACTATATAATATACTTGATACTAAATTAACCCCTTTCTTTGCTCAAGCATACTACATCGGCCCTCTGGTGTGTATTCAACCCTTTTTAGCAAACTATATAAACCACATATTACCAACTGCATCAAATAGAGGGTACTATATTGGTAATCTTGACATTTTAGACTATATCAACCTAATGTTATGTAGTTCACCACCTTCAACATTAATATGTTGGCCCACTGCTGTGTAGTCAAACCCTATTTCTCTTTCACCTTATAGATTAAATTGGTAGGGTTGACTCTATTCTTTGTCTATGGTGACTTTTTGACCATTTACCATAAATGCCTTAGGAATTTATTGGTTTGATCTTTTCCTACCTAGTACCCCATTCTACCCCTAGTCTACCTAAAAATTTCCAAGGGTCAATTTCAGTGTCTAGAATTTACCTACCATTTAATTTTATATATCTAGCTTACTTTTAATTAAAAAAATTAAAAACATTAAAATTCATGCATTTTTACTTGTGATGAACTCATTATAGCAACTATGCATCTTCCACATCATATTTATCATCTCCTCATCATATTCATTCTATATGATCAAATTGGGTCTCTCAGAGCAATGTTTTCTTAAAATAGTAAAAATAATAAATGAATTATTTTTCACCTTATTTATATTTACTATTAAAAACTATTTACATGTCAAATATTTTACAAGTAGATTACATTTTTTGAACATATCTTTTTCTCTACTAGATCTTTTTCTAAAACAAAATATGTTCTAGAATCTTGACATTTTAGATAATATTTTCACATATTACATGTATATTTTTTTTAAAAAAAAACCCTCTTTTTTGATAATTTTTACAAGTTCACCTAATGTTCTCTACATTGGATGCTTTCATATCTCTTTCAATTCATTTATTATCTAAAACACTAAATAAAATAATGGTATGTGTTTTTCAATTATGTCTTTTCATTTATATTATTTTCTTCTTATGTTAATTTATATATCTTTAGTGTTGTGTGTTGCTATGTTTTTTCCCAAAGTACCATCCCATATTTCACATACATGATACAAGATGAGATTTAAGTGGAGTATATGTATACGCATAATATTTTCAAACTTTATCAGTTACTGATGCTTTTTGTCTTATAGGAACCTATTGAGTCTCAATCTCTTTGAGTATATGCCTTAAATGTTTTATCAAGAAAGGGGTGGATAGACCATTAGTGCTTCATAATATTGTTATCCCATATACCACCACTTGATGTCTACATAACATTCTCATGTACACTTCCCTAAGCTTTGAATCCTCTCTTACACACTCTTCCAAGAAATTCACCACCTTAATTATCCCCTACCTTAGCCTAAAACCCTTTTTGACATTTACCAAATAATGTTAGTCTATGATGAACCTATATTTAAATTTATATTTGCACATTATGGGTTTAGATGAGCCTTGGCTAACCTAGACTAGGACCTAGCTTATTTTTATCAAATAGTGATATAGAGTCAAATTGGGTTGACCTTATTGGCTGAAATTTTAGGAAGGTTTAGGGTTAGATTAAATTATATAAACATATACATTTATGTTATTTAGAGAGAAGAGAAGAAGAATAATATTATATTATGCATCTTCTTATCCAACATTCTACTTGAGGAACAATGCTTAGGGTTTCAATACTTTCTTCGGAGATACAAATCTTATCTTATGGAAAAGACTTTTGGATACAAAGAGAAGTTATGTAGCTTAGAGATGACTTATCCTTGTTATCCTTACATACCACAACAACCTATTACAAAGCACCTTGGCCAAGGGATAAATTTAGCCTCAATGGGTTCTTATTCAAAGGTAAGTATTTCTAACTTTGTTCCTCCTTTATTAAATTAGATAGATTTTTATTTGTACTTATCTCTCATGTATTATGATTCACTATAAATTAACTTGAGTATATATTTTCTATGCATGTTTAATTTTTATGTTTATTAACCCCATTTTGTACCATAAGCTTTGGTGAGTACTATATTATATTTTAATTTATTTTTCATTTACTTAGTGAATATGAAAACATAGGACCTATATAGGGTTGTTGTATAGTGTTGTTTGACTAGAGGCTTTGGAAGCCTTTTTAGTGATGTTGTTGTGGTAAGAGATCCATTAGTTAGGTGTAGTTGATCCATCTTGGTCATGACCTCAAATATATAATGTATCAACAAATGAAAGTTTAAGTGGGATTTATCTTCTCTGAGCTAGATTGAGTAATAGGTCAGCTACATTTTTATTTTTCTATAGGTAAGATTTCATAAGGAATTTAAATGCTATTATATAGGTAATGAGGATGACAACACTAAATGAATGCTTAGATCCTAGAAATGAAGAGGGTGAGGTTGCAGGTGCTAAGAAGTTGCACTCCTTGGTGAAGAAGGGCTTCAATTGACAAGAGAGGATGATAATAAATCCACTATAAGTGAGAAGAAATAGGATGGCATGTAGAGGTTATACCAGAGAATGGAAACATCTCATGAGGAGTCACGTATAAAAGGTTTGCATAATTGTGAAACTCAAGACGAAGAAATTACTTAAGAAGAAGCTTTGATAGAAGTTATATTTCACAAATAAGGAAATCAAAATAATATAATATTGTCCAAGGATGAAAAAATACTTTATTTTAGAGTGATGTTGACCCAAAAAATTGATTAAGTACCAAAAATGCATGTGCTTGTATAGACACTATAAATTTACACCAATTTTTTAAGAATAAATGTGTCTTAACACTCTCATATTTTTATGCTAGTTTATATAGTTTTACCATTTACCATCTTACATTATGTAATTAATTTATTTAATTACCATTTTACCTAGGTAATTAGTTAAACATCCCTAAATCTATTCAAATCTCCGCAAGCTTATTAAGGGTAAGTTATTTTAACCTCCCTAAAAACTTATTCATACCTAAACCCAGTTAAAAAATAATATGGATTAAGTTTAATTTGTGATATTGAGTTCTTAGAACCAACAAGTTAAACTTGGACCAAATTGGTAATGATCCCCATGATCATAATCAATCTTGTTAGGATCGATGTCAATTTATAGCCAATCCACCCTCAAGCTGAAGGATCTTGATTTTTTCACATCAAAATGCTAAAGAAATTCACTTGGAGTACTATAGAAAAATTTCATCCCTATTTTAGACCATCCACACTCTGTTCAAAGTCAATCACATCCTTATCAATGAGAGATTATCTACAACACCATAAGAATTTTTAGAGGTAAGTATTTTGTATGTTTGAATGATTTTTTATTATTGTATTGTCTATTTATATTGTATGTACTATCATAATTCTATTTAGATAAATGAATAACTAGCCCCAAAGATTTTTATAATATGTTATATCCCTCCTTAGGCCCCATCCTAATATTTCCATCACCCACTATAAGGAACAACTATGAGTCTTTCTAGATCAACATTGATTACATAATCAATACTAATTCTGAGATAATTAGCATTGATTCATGTCTTTTGATCTATGTCTGCAACCTGAGACTAGATTAACAATCTTAAATGTTTTTAATTTACTATTTGTAAGTCCTAAAATCATACATTGCTATCTGTAAATGACCTTACATGGTGTTATACATGATATGGTCTCAATTCATGACTTACCCATAGTTCCTCACCCATTATTTGTTGATCAAAGTGAAATCTCTTTCAATTTGGGAGTTTACATGATTGTCTTTGCCCCAAATCTAAAACCCATCATCGAGAAACTACATGTAATTCAAGAACAAGAAGACTTAGCCATAACATATTAAAATGAATGCTTTGATAATATCTATGTAATATATTGATTTTTTTAATTTCAATTTCATAATCTTATCACATACTTTATTGTAATTTATCTCATTATATTATCTACTTGATTACTTAAAAAATAATTGACTTCCCTCTAAGGAAGTATACCACTTCCTAAAATTTATCTTATATTAGGTAGTCAACTCATTTATATTATTAATCCAATCTTGTCCAAGTTATCTCTTATGTGAAAGTAGTCATTCCTAGCCAAAAGGAGCTCCCATCTCTCTAGATCAATTGTGTGCATCCCTCATCATAGGTATTCCTCTTAAAACCCTATATCATTTATATTTTTAGTAAGTTAATTTTATTAAAGATAATAAATCAAAAAATATTAATACATTTTGGCATACTTAGTGGAACCCCTAAAGTCTCATTCTTCTTGTTATTTCACTATGAAATTGTTTATTAGATGTAATTTATTGATTGTTTGTTTTCATTTAAAAAAATAAAAAATCCAAAAATTCTTAATTTCCCTTTTTAAGTTTAAAAATAATTGCATTCATACTTTTCTTTCTTAGATAATGCACAATATTAATCTAGATGGATCAATATATTGTGATAATCACACTTTCTCACACCCAACCAAAACCACATAATCTTAAAATAAACATTGATGTATTTTACTACCTAAGGTGGACCCACTTGGTTTCATCACCAAGGGGAAAACTAACTTGGTGTAGGGACCAAGTATAATTTTTTTGGAAAGAATTATAAAAGTTAATCACCTAACACCCATATCACTGCAGTGTGTGAAGTGAGTGGGTAGGACCCAATACCAAGCCATTTACTTTCTTCCAACATGAAATATATCCTCAATGTACCTTTGTGTATATGTAGGTTCCCATCTGTAAACAAAACCCAAAACCATCTTTAGATTACCATTTCTTAGTACCCTCATTGACCATTTTCCCTACCACATTCTAAATTTTGTTTCCTAAAAAGTAAAATCTTTTAGGTATGTTTAGTAGTGTGTGTTTTTTCTTCCACTAAAATGAGATAATCAAAATAATATTGCATGCTTTTTAATTTCACTTATTTATTTATATTTAGTGATACATGGTTTTGATGCAATGGCAATTGCTAAATCAAACTAAATCTTTGACCTCATCATTGTACATGAAGAACACCTCAAGTCCTCCTACCTCTCTTGAGTCTATGGGGGAAAGTATTCCCCAATTATATACATAGGGAGATCCTAAATTCACCAAAATATTAGATAGTAATCCAATTTTCATTAATAATTACCTTAGTACTTGATCCATATGTATTCCACTTTCCTTTCATACCTAGTCTTCTGGGAATGTTTTTGGCATGCCCTTAGAAGGACCTAAAGGGCTCACTACAACTATTTTTTCTAATCTTAAAAATCCTCACCCAACATGTTATATTACTAACACATTACAACCCTTAAAAAATCCATCCTTAATAGTATCTAATAGTCCATCTTTGACTAGCACCCAAGCCCAAAATGTTACTACACCTCAAATTATTCTTGCTCCACCTCCAACTACTTCACCTCAGAACTTAGTAATTTAAATTATTGAAACTCTCCCACCCATCCAAACTATCATAGCTTTGAATCCTCAAACCCAACCTTTACAATAGGTTCCCCTAAGTCAACCTCTTTAGCAATACATCCCATTGACTACTCAATTCATAGCTCCTTTTCAATCCCTTGGATCCACTTACCTTTACTAATCCTCACAAAAATATATACCCTTACAAGCCCCTCAATATGTGGCTACATCCCAACCTATCATAACCACTTATGTTGGTTACCCCTTGTCACAACCTTTTTCCACTCCACTCCCCACCTATAAACACTCAAAAAAAATGTTTTAGGGGGTATTCATCACTATAATACCCATATTAACCTTATGAATATGATGTAAAATACATAAACCTCTACCTTTAGGAAAAAAAATATGCTCACATATGAGAAAATTTGTGATGAACCCATTAATCTAAATGTCCCTATTAGGCCTTACCAATCACAATGGGAACTTCCAAAATTTATGAAATTTTAAAACAAGGAAGATCCTCAACAACACATTAGAGCATTTAGACCCACTTGTTATCTCATAGCTCATGATGATGTTCTTCTCCTAAGAATGTTTCACATGTCATTAGCTAGACAAGCCTTAGACTAGTATAAATCTATCCCTCTACACTCCCTATTCTTTTTTGGGAAATTGGCCCAAATATTTTTAGAATATTTTTCCATTAACATCACAAGGAAAGTGACTATAACTGACCTCTATGCCATTAGATAGTTTGACGATGAATCTATTTCTAACTTCATGGCTAGATGATTAAGTCTTATAAACCAACTTAATTTCTCCCTTCCTCAACTAGAATTAATTGATTTTTTTGCAAAGATCATGCACTAAGCATATCTCATCAACATTATAGATTGAATAGTTTAAGACTTTTTATGAATCTTTTTTTATGGCTCATAAAATAGAAATCTGAGCTTTAGAGGAAGGAAAGGTAAATTTATGTAATAAGAAATTCAAACTCAAAAAACCTAGAAGAACTAAAAATACCAAAATTCAAGGCACTTCTAATGTTATGGTCTTAAAATTTATACCTCTGTAGACAAAGAGCCAATCCAAATCCTTTACCTCCCAAACATAATCGTAAAAACCATTAAAATAATTTCTTCCTAAAAAATACACACCCTTAAGGGAATCATATGCTTCTATTTTAGATAAGATTTTAAAAGCTTATATAATAAAAATTCTTCTGGTAGACCACTTGATGACTCTCAACCCAATCTTAGGTGGTTCAAATAAAATGACTTCTATAACTACCATTGTGTCCCACATCATGATGTCAATAAGTGTCAATAATTTAAAGGTATAGTTCAAAACCTTATCAACCAAGGAGAATTACAATTAGATAATCCTAATGATCCTCCTAATCAATCCATATATATATATATATATATATATATATATATATATATATATAAATATATATATATATATGTATGTATATATATATATATGTATGTATATATATATGTATGTATGTATGTATGTATGTATGTATGTATGTATCTATATATATGTGTGTGTGTGTGTGTGTGTGTGTGTGTGTGTGTGTGTGTGTGTGTGTGTGTGTGTGTGTGTGTGTGTGTGTGTGCGCGCGCGTGCATGTGTGTGTATTTAGGTAAACATTCCCAAACCATCCTTGTATGTATAATTTCATACATGCAATCTCAGGATACACCTCAAATCATGAGACTCATGTGATAAGTACTATCCTTAATCAACTTCTACCTAGAGAAGTTGGTAGTGCTTCTGAATCACCTTCTAAAAAAACTAAAATCTTAGATCTCCTTATAGGAGACACTTTAAAACCATCTAAATTAAGTAGATATACTCCTAATACTCACTCAAGTTTTCTATTTATTATTATTTAGGATCCTCTTAAGGAAACATTATCTAAACCCATTCAAGATAATCAACTTAAACTAAAGGATGAAAAAACTATCAAAGTGGATACTTATTTGGATATCCCAGTAGATATGCATTCCAAATATTTGATTCACTATAAAATATTTTAATAACATACCCATCCCATATAGCTTACTCCCTCCATAGAGGACTACTAAATTACCTTGACCAACTCCAAAACTTGTCAGGAACCTAGAACAATAAACATGCTCCGATGCCTACTTAGTTAGGATCTTGCTCTACCAATTAGAGCACATATGATTACTTCTTGTATTAACAACTAAACATGGAATTATACCAGAATCAATAAGTAACTATAAATATGAAACAACACAGGAATATGACAGACAATACATAATTGTATTAATAATCACTCAGAAGAATATACAATAAGGAAGATGCCACTTCTTCCTCCACCTCAAAGGTTCACCACGCCTCAAGACCTTCTTCCCTCTCTCTCTCGGTGACAACAATCAACTCCAATACATAGTTGATGTTCACCTCTCCAACCAGTTAGTAACACACTGCCAGTTCACCAAGTACACAACCATACTCCAAGTAGATCTCCTGCTCTCTGCTACCTGCAAATCACTAGACCTTACTCACCATGTAGATATCTCTAAACCCCTAAAGAACCCTTATCCTTGCCTCACCAAGTCCTTATGATTCTTTAACCATTACCCCAGTGGATCAGCTCCTTGACCTTGTAGACCTTGCAACTCTCCCTGATCATACACACTCAACACCCCTTGGAACTAGGAGGAGCTACACTAGCTCTCTCTAAAAGTTGTATGGCTTTCTAGCACACTTTTACAATACATCCCATGAGTCCATATATAGATTTCATGCTTACAATAATTAGACTAACCTAAATAATTAGACACGTAACTCAAGACTAAGACTAGCCTTCAACATGCAAACAAACAGTTCAAAAATAGACTCTCTAGAATCAACATGCGAACTGCCTGTTCACGCATAGGGTGCCGACACTGGCACCTCCAAGACTGATGTTGACCAATAGGTAATCGATGTTGGTTGCTTCCTCACTGCCATCTGACCAATGTTGGCTGATCAGACTGAAGCCAATTTCCCTGCAACTGATTTTGCAATTCCCCGCACCTCTGCATCCTCCATAACTTCTCCTATTTGCATCCTAGTGAAGCTTTTAGCTCCACAACCTAACAATCTCCCACTTGGAGATAAATAGCTACACCTATACCTATACTTGTACACCATCTAAATTATTCCCTGGCTTGTATCCCTCTTCAAGATCAATCCTGAAGACCAACCACCACACAATCTATGATGCTATACCTATCATTCAAGTAACCTGCCACATCTGAACCTACATATCCATGTAGTGAAGAACTTGACCCTGCATAACAAGAATCCCTGCTGCTAGTCCCAATGAACTACCCTCCAGTATTCCTTCCCTGAATTGGCTCCATACTTTTTGACAACCCCCACTGATTGGGAAAAACATAGGTCTACACTAGACCTCATGTGATTTCAAACCCTGTTTCAAGCTAAGCTTGAACTGTCCAGCCATTAGTGTGCTTTCTGATTTTGCATCCTGTGTAATGAACCTCGCCAACACCATCTTCACATCAGCTCCCACTAGAGATAAAATCTCCATGTCTCTTATGCCAAAGAATTTTGCTGCTCCAAATTCTTCATGACGCACCTCTGAACTAGCCTTACCCTTAGCTCAGTAAATACCTGTATGTACAAACCTACTAGTAAATCACCCACATACAGTAACAAGATGATGTTGTGACCATCATCTACTTGGTAATATAAACACAATAGTTACACTGACATTGACTGAAGCCATGCTTAGTCATCCACCTGTCAAACCTATACCACTGTCCTATAGCTTCCTCAAGACCATACACCTTGGCCTTCTGTCTCATGTATCTGTCCACTCTCTTCTTTAAAATGGGAATCCATTCCGTCTCTCGGTTCTTTCTTCCAACTGACAACTCTACCAATAAATACCTATTTGGTTCTTTTCCAAGGACTCACACTCCTCATCCATGCCAAGCTCCCACTATATATGGATTCTACCTGCATTGCCTCTTCGCATCTTTTTGGTTCTCGACCATCATTAAGCAATATAAAGAAGGTGAACAATAAATATGAGGTTCACTTACCCTTTCTGACCTCGACATGAGCATTTGAGACTTGTTGATAGCTTGCTGTCTGCCCAATATCCGTTTCAGTGACCGATCTCGGCCATCTCCCAGTCTGCTCCCGACCGATGTTAGTTTCCTGCACTGACCCTGACTATCGACATCATTTCCCTGGCTGATGCTGGTATCCTTTCTACCGACATAAATTTCTTCATGACCAATGTCGGTCTCCCTGTTGTCGATGTTAGTTATTATGTGACCGACGTCGGTACCTATGTTCGTTTGTGAGTGATAACTTTATACCCGTGAGCTCTCCATGGATCAAAATCCTAATCAAATCAACATAGCCCTGCTCAGAATAATTTAGTTCCCTCACCTGATCTCTATTCATCATCTCCTCCATGAACAACAAGGCTTTCTAGTTCTTTAGCTTGTCAAATACATCTATCTTCTGCTTCAAAACTTGCATTCTCCTCCTACATATGTAACCAATCCTACAAAGCCACATCTCTATAATAGAAGGTGAATCAGTAATATAAGTAGATAGATAAAAGATACCTACTTTCTTACCACCATCTAATTCAAGTGTATCCACTGTGAGAGTTACAGTGCATCTCTCATCACCCAAATTTCTTGAAGAAATTAGACTCATCTCCAAGACTGGTACCTGCATGACTTCCTTTAACCACTGTGTGTCGTCCATCTGCAATTTCAGCTTCACTTCTCCTTTGCCAATTCTTTGACAAGGCTCACCAGCTCCTCTCCCTAGGGCTGCATGGAAAGAGGCAACATAATCTATTATCCAAGATTCTACTTCATCCAAGAAACCTCCCAAAGCATCCTGTGCAACAACACCTACAACATCTACATCTTCAGTTCCTTCATGCTGATCTGCGACCAACCAATAATATCTTTTTCCCTGCTCTTTCTTTCCATCAATCAGACCATTCGTGCTATTTAGTTTCTCCATTCGTAGCTTACTTACTTCTACCATTGCTATACTCCCACTCAATTAGAAACCCCTGTGAGTAACTTGTAATCAACAAACACTACCAAATCTAAAACCACCTATTAGTAACCCAACCTGGCTCTGATACCACTTGTCAGGAACCTAGAACAATAAACATGCTCTGATGCCTACTTAGTCAGGATCCTGCTCTACCAATTAGAGCACATATCATTAATTCTTGTATTAACAACTAAACATAGAATTATACCAGAATCAATAAGTAACTATAAACATGAAACAACACAAGAATATGAGAGACAATACACAATTGTATTAATAATCACTCAGAAGAATATACAATAAGGAAGATGGCACTTCTTCCTCCACCTCAAAGGTTCGCCACGCCTCAAGACCTTCTTCCCTCTCTCTCTCAATCACAGCAATCAACTCCAATATAGAATTGATGTTCACCTCTCCAACCAGTCAGTAACACACTGCCAGTTCACCAAGTACACAACCGTACTCCAAGTATATCTCCTGCTCTCTGCTACCTGCAAATCACTAGACCTTACTCACCATGTAGATATCTCTACACCCCTAAAGAACCCTTGTCCTTGCCTCACCAAGTCCTTATGATTCTTCAACCAGTACCCCAGTGGATCAGCTCCTTGACCTTGCAGACCTTGCAACTCTCCCTGATCATACACACTCAGCACCCCTTAGAACTAGGAGGAACTACACTAGCTCTCTCTAAAAGATCTATGGCTTTCTACCACACTTTTACAATACAGCCCATGAGTCCATCTATAGATCTCATGCTTACAATAATTAGACTAACCTAAATAGTTAGACACGCAACTCAAGACTAAGACTAGCCTTCAACATGCAAACAAACAGTCCAAAAATAGACTCTCCAAAATCAACATGTGAACTGCCTGTTCATGCACAGACTGCCGACGCTGGCACCTCCAAGACCGATGTCGATCGACAGGTAACCGATGTTGGTTGCTTCCTCACTACCATTTGACCAACGTCTGTTGATCAGACTGAAGCCAATTTCCCTGCAACTAATTTTGCAATTCCCCGTAACTCTGCATCCTCCATAACTTCTCCTGTTTGCATCCTGGTGAAGCTTTTAGCTCCACAACCTAACAAAACTAACTTCTCTTATAGCTCAGGTTGAGCCAAATCTTATATAAAGAGAAATTAGGGGAAATGTTTCAAGAAGTGGAAATAAAAACCTTGGGTCATTATGAGGTAAATCTTTAAAAAATCCACCCATAATAATTGAACTCCCTAAATAAGATATCCCTTCTACCTTTGAATAGAGTTGAAAAGGGAAAATGGTTCTACCACCAATTTGAACTAGAACATCCATATTAAGACCTCATCCTTTGGTGAGACCAAAAACCACCATTATATAATCCTCTTATAGGAAGAATATACTAGTAAAATTGGATATTACCATTTTAATAATGAAAATACATAATACTTTAAATCCTTATTACCCTTAAATTTAGGGTGTAAGGTCTCATCCCAAACATAAAGTACCCACTATAGGAAGTATTTGAACAATCAATGCAAGGAATCAAGAGACGAAATCAAACATAACCTCCATGCCCATACCTCATAAGGATGAAAAAACCAACCAAGATCTATTATGGTGTATTACTTAAAGATTCTGAGTTAACTCCTTCAAACCTCCCTTATCACACTACCACCCATAAAACATGTTAACCCCCATATTAAAAAATTGGCATGGTATTGGGAAATAAATAAATGAAATTAACATTAAATATCAAGACATGAAATTGAAAGTTGTAATGCATTAAAATATGTATTCAAAAATTTATTATAAGAGAATGATATTTTACTAGAACAATTTGGTTTTGCATATTCTCATAGTCAAACTACTAGAGTCATGACCACCTCAGGAACTAGTATATTACCAAGAGGGCTAGAATGAGTTTCAAAAGAAGATAGAACTTGTAATAAAACTTAGTATTAACCCCTCTTAAATAATCTAGACTTAGATGATTCTAAAAACATGTCAAACCCACCATTATTTCAAATAGACACAATACACATATTAACTTGATCCTAAACCTAGGGTCATAAAACCCAAAATCCCAACAAAGCCAAGGTGACTATTACAAAAGTACTTGCTTTTACCATAGACAATCCTACAACACCTAACCCAAAACCTAAATTTTATATTCTATGGAAAGTAGATAATAATAATTCCTCAAATTTGATATAGATATTAGTTCTAAAACAACTCCATCAACTCCCCATCAAGATGTATTTATATGAACTTGTCCAATACTCTTTGCAACATTGTGAGGATATGATAGAGCCTTGCAAGCTAATAAACTACAATAAAATGAACCTCAAACTTTATCATTTTTTATTTCATATTTATATAAAACATCGTATATCATGTTTCACAATTCCAAAATATCCCCATTACAACCTAATGACCAGGACCCACAATTATTTATCACTTCGCAACTTAATCAAACACAAATCAAAAGAGTTATGATTGAAAATGGATTTAGTATAAATATTATCTCCTCACATGATTTTAGGAAACTCCAGTTACCTAAAAATTAGCTCAATCTCCAACTATCTTATAAGTATTTAATGATACTATTGCCCCAAAGTTAGGAATAGTTATCCTCCTCATCCTAGTAGGTATATGTACCCTCTTAGATTTATTTTATGTAATAAAAGGGGAATTTTAATATAACATCCTAGTAGGACATCCTTAAATATGTGCCATACATTATGTTCCCTCTATTTTGCATTGATGTCTTAAATTTGAACATGAAGGTAAGATCCATGTTGTTCTAGTAGATCCACATCCAATCAAGATGTGCAACTTGAATTATCAGCTAAATGATGTCTTGGTCCATATAAATAACTCAATTCCTTTATATTAAATGGAAACATCTGCTATCTCTACTATACCTTCATCCTATATCCCTGATGTAAACACTTTTGACTCAGTAATCCAACAAATCTATGCAAGGGACTATCAACTATTAACTCTTGGTTCTGTATCAACCCCTCAAAAATATGGGCATCCCAAATGATAGTGCGCTAAGCAACCCAATCTCAGAGACATTATCCTCTTTAGACCTCCTCACCTCCAAACACACATAACCTATGGAATAATTGATCAATCCCCTTTATATAGGGAAAGTCAAACATGTGCCCAAGTATTCACATATAACTTCTCCTTTATTGAAAAACCACACTTTACACAAACCTATCTACAATGTTGGAAAGGCTTTGATATAGGAATTTATTAATAATGACCCCATGAGATTATGATAAATGACCTTAGAAAATTGCAAAAAAAACATGGCCTTAATTTCAATAAAACTCCTAAATCTAATGATGATCATGATTTGATGTCCCATGTCCCTATGGATGTAGATGATTAAACTCAATCATACCCTCTTGATTCCCCTATGGAAACTGATAAAACCATTTTCATCCCACCTATTTATTTTTATTATCTCCATTTTCCTTGAACCACTAACCTATCAAAGTAGTAAGAAAACCATATCCCTTCCTTTAGTTCTTCTTAACCTAATAGATGAATATTATTACTTGGTCTATGTAATAGAGTGTCAAGATGATGACTCTATTTTAGCCTATTTAGGGGCAGATAATTCATATCTAAAGAATACCATACCATCCAAGTCTCCTAATCTTATAAACAAGGTTACAACTGATATTAATATAATGATGCTTGATGCCCCATGATATATAAAAGTTAGTCAATCCTTAGATTCTCAAGAACACCAATATTTTTTAGCATTCCGTACTAATCATAGACAAGATTTTACTTGGTATTATAGTTATACATTAGGAATTAAACTTGGTATAGTCACCCATACCCACTATAGTCATCCATAACATCATGACCATTCTTGAAGCTAAGCTAGTGAAGTAAAAGCTTCATAATATGCATCCTTGCATAACATTTCTTGTTAAAGAAGAAGTGTAGTGGTTTTTATCTATTAAATTTATCCAACCCATCTATTACACTCAAAGGGTATCTAGCATATTAGCTATCACAAAACCCATAGGGGGATTACACCTATGTACCAGCTTTCACAACCTTAACCTTGCTTGTCTAAGATGATTTTCCCCTTCCTAATATCAACTAGCTCATTAACCTCATAGAAGGACATGAGATTTTATCACTAATAAACATATTTTTTGGTTATAATCAAATTCCTATCACCCTATAAGATCAACATAAAACCTCTTTTATTACTCTGTGAGGAAATTCTATTATAGGTCATACCCTTTGGTTTAGAGAATGCATGAGCAACTTGCCAACATGATATGACTTATATTTTCCATGATTTAATTCACAAAATTATTGAATATTATTTAGATGATCTCCTTCATAAATCTAGGAATCATAGAGATCACTTATCTGTCCTTCAATAAATCTTCACTCATTTAATCCAATATTAGGTTTTTCTTAACCCCAAAAAGTGTCTTTAGAGTTTTATTAGGTAATATTTTGGGTTTTATCATTTACCTTTAGGGTATCAATGTTGATCTTTCCAATATTAAATTCATTATCAATATGTTACCTCCCTCCAACCTCAATCAACTTAACAATTTACAAGGGAAATTGTAATCTATTTGTCATTTTATTTTATAATTGTTAGTCTGATGTCAAATTTTCCATCACCTTATTAAGAAAGACACCCAATTTGTATGGGATTCAAATTGTCAAGTAGCATTTGATACTCTTAAAAAGTATCTCATATTTACCCTTGTCCTTATTCCACCTTGATTCGACAATCCTTTTTACTTGTCTATCTCATATACATACCATGCATTAGGTGCCATGCTTACCCATTGAGATGAACAACATAGAGAGCAAGTGGTTTATTATATAATTCATTATTATATTGAGTATGAGACTCATTACACTCACATTAAAAGACTATTATTGGCCTTAGTATTTATTTCCTCCAAGATTCACCACTATTTTCTTAATCACAAGACCTATGTGATTACCAATATCAATCCTCTTAAGTTCATGCATTCAAAACCTATTATAATGAATGAATGGTAAGATGACTAATGCTACTCACATAATTTGATTTTGAGTTCCATAACCAAAAGTTAGTTAAGGGGTAGATCATTTCCAATAAATTGGATGAAGCATCCCTTGCTGATAATCGACCATCTATCTATTAATTCCCTAGTAAAGCTATAACCTCCACATCCATAGAAGATCTCGAATATCAAATGACATTGTTGTTTGATGGATCTAAGTGGGAACATGTAGAGGGAATAGGGATTATTATAATAATACCTAAAGACATTTATATCCCCCTATATTTTAAGGTTAATTTCAAATGTACTAATTATATGGAAAAATATGAAGCCCTCATTATAGGTCTCCAAATAGCAAGCTCTGAGAGTTAAGTCACTTCACATTTTTGGGGACACCTATATGGTAGTCAATAAAATAAATTGTATATATTAGTGCAATAATAACATTATCCATAAGCATAAAATGTTAGAATAATAGTTTTTATCCACCCTTAACCATTATGTCATCTAGACCACTTCTCGATCAACCAACAAGTTTGTTGATACCATAGCTTCCTTGGCCTCCATTATCCCATCCTTCTCCTAGGAGTTTAAATTATTGTCCATTTTAATAGGGTAAATCAAAATGATTATAAAAAAATTGATCTTATTTATATCCATATTATAGACAAAAACCATTTGGGTTTATGGTACACACAAATATTCAATTATTTGTCTAAAGGTCTCATTCCTTCAAATTTATTAAAAAAAATTAAGCATGATTTTTAGTAGTAGAATTCGCAATATGCAATTCTAAGGGGTGTTATGTATAATAGGGGGTTAAATATTATTCTATTCCATTATCTTGATAATTTTGAAGCAAGTCTCATGATAATATAAAATCATGATGGAATATGTGGTGGCTATTTCATTGGTTTAACTATCATCAAGAAAATTATGTGATTAAGATACTATTTGCCCACTATGAATCAAGACTATTATGAATATGTTAGGAAATGCATGAAGTGTTAATGAAATTCCAACTTATCCCATATCCCTAGTCATACGTTATAAGTGGCCAAGGAATTTTGGCCTTTTTTTCGATGGAGTTTGGACCTTATAGGTCAGATTAATCCTAAATCTTCCTAATGACATAATTTTATCATTACTGCTACCGAGTATTTCACTAAATGGGTGGAAGCCATTCCCCTCATTTCAATAAAGGTAGATAAGATTGTTTATTTCATTAATCATCACACCATATGTAGTTTTGGTGTCCTACATAAAATCATTATAGATAATGGGAAATATTTTGAAAATAAGCAAGTCCAAAATTTGTCTGATTCCTTTGGCATTAACTGAAGATTCTCATCTCCTTATTATCTACAAGCCAATGGACAAGACAAATCATTTAACAAAAACCTTATCAAGATATTAACCAAAATTGTCAATGAATCTAGAAAGGATTAGCATTTTTACATAACTTTTTCTTTGTGACCTTATCAAACTAATATTCAAACACCTACAGGGGCTACCCCTTTTTCATTTGGTGTATGGTACTGAAGCCATTCTCCCCCTTTAAGTCCAAATTAATTCCCTTTAAATCTCTCTTAAAGATATAATTTATAAAGAGTATTATCATCAAGACCAATTAAGATAACTAGAGATTTTAAATGAGCATTGAGCCACAACCCTTGATCACCTTCATGTATATCAAGAATGAATAAAACATGTATATAATCAACATTTAAAGGAATCAAAATTTAATATTTGTGGCCTTGAAAATCAACATGTCACAAATATGGAAAGAATTAAATGAGGAAATTTTGCTCGTAATTGGATTAGGCCCTATATTATCACTCATAAATATGTATATAGGGCATATCATTTGGCATCCCTTGATGGAAAAATAGAGTATGAGCCTCTTAATGCTTTGAATATACATCCTTTCTACTATTAATAATCGTATTACAAACTCTAGTCAGTATAAGTTCTCCTAAAAAGACTATCCCTTATCTTTAAACATACCCCATAATGATCAATAATTATGTAGATTTATGGTAGTATACCATTTTTATCCTCAAATATGGACACCCTGACTCTACTCATAGCTTATTCTCATGGATTGGATCTTCTCAAAATAGATAAGAGTTCTAAATCATTATTTCTTAGACAATCCTTCACCTTAAAATCTTGTTTAAAATCAATAACACATGTCCTTATTCTATGGATTATAAACATGCCTTAAGCCTAATCCATGATAAAAATGTTTGGGATTTAAAAATCAATAAATGATTAAAAAGGAAGACTAATCTCTCGAAGGACTCCCTTATCATTAAACATACCCCATAATGATCAAGAATTATGTGGACTTATGATAGTATACCAATTTTATCCTCAAATATGGAAACCCTAACTCTATTCATAGCATATTCTCGTGGATTATCTCTTCTCAAAATAGAGAAGAGTTTCAAATCATTATCTCCTAAAAAATACTTTACCTTAAAATCTTGTTTAAAATGAATAACACATGTCCTTTTTCCATGGATTATTAACACACCTTAAGCCTAATCCATGATAAAAATGTTTGGGATTTAAAAATCAAGAAAAGATTAAAAAGGTAGAATGATCTTTAGAAGGAAAACTATTCTCAAAATCAATAAATAATAAAAGATTTAGAATGATCCCTCAAAGGACAACTATTGAAACATATATATCTAAACATGTAGACCACTCCCTTAAAGGATGGATATGTTCCTATGATTTAAGAAACTTACTGCATAGATCAATTTCCTATTAAAATCAAATCATGTCAAAATTTATGAAATCAAAATCATATCTCATGAAAGCTTCCCACATTTATTAGCTTTCGTTAAACTTGTAGACTTCCCACATTGACCAATCTACATATATCTATGGATTAGCTTAAGTTAATATCTCAGAAACATAAAACAACATGTGTATTCCTAGATAATTAATTTTAACCCATTCCTATATAATAATCCCTTTTTTTTAAACCAATGATTTATGAATTTAGTTGACAATATATTGTGAAGGATTTTCATTAACATTGGATAAAAGGGCATACATGTAAAATCAACATGAAAACTAGCTTTGGTTAGGGTCCAAGCCAATTATTAGTCATGCACCTTTGATCAATTAATATAAAAGCCATTATTTTTTTAAACATTTAAATCCATATAAAATTATAACATAATCCATAATAAACCATGATATAAAATCCCATCCATATAATGTAATGTGTATAATCAAAAATATAAATCCATATAAGCACTATCCATGTAATACAACATCCATAACCAAATACATCATAATACATCATAAATTATCAAATAAATTAAAATCCATAATCCATCATAAATCCATTAAAAACACATACACATAAATCCATAATCAAGATAAAAACTACATCACATAATCTAAATAGCATAATCTGTGTAAACACTACATAATCAATATAATACATGATATAAATAAAATTAAGTGCCATATAAACATAATCTAAATCCATAATCATATAACGTAAAATCATGTAATAAATGTATGTAGCATATACTCATGAATATATATCTTGAAATCAAATGTACATCAAAAAAGCATCATAATATGCAATAGATACAAAATCTAATCCATATAGTTATCCATATACATGATTACTCAATCAATTAGATTTGAATCAGGCATATATCCAATCCACCTCCTTTGACATCCGCTCCATATCCTCTCCCATCCCTCCTATCTCTCCCCTGTGGAACACTCCCCACACTATCTATAGTAGTCTATGCCCCTCAAGGAGTTTGACACCACCTGGCTATGTGGCTAGCATATCTAGGAACCTTTGGTAACTAATATATAATAATTTGATCATAATATCATATCTCCTCTACCACATCCTAATATATATCTAGGCTCATAGTACCTATAGGCCCCATCTTCCTACCTAGTCCCCCTCCTCCTATAGTGGATCTTGATACTACTCTTATTGCACTTGATAGTACTCAAAGCCTCTCATGTTGATTATAATATCTATCCAGCACTTGACATGCCTCATCATAACTCTAATACAATGCATCATAATGTCCCTATAGCTCTATCAACTACACTTATAACTATTCTCACAAGAAAAATAACTCCAAAATACTATGTTTATGCTACATACCTCTCTGCTATAATTGCCTATATATCTCCATCACCCTCCCCATCTCTTCCTATAAAATTTACATATACCAACTCCACATTACCCATCTCTCACCTCTAGCACATCACCTTATCCTTTCCCCCTCCATGCTGGTCAAACCACCATAATAAATATCCTCTATCACTCTAGTATCATCCATGCCTACTCCCTCTATCTCCTCCCCTACTAACAGATCTAGCCCTATAACTTGTGACTCAGATAGCTCTACCTCTGATTCATCCTTATTATATACATAAGTTTCTTTAGGTATATCTTACCATATCAAAAAATATCATTCTAAGTGCCTAAACTAAAAAATCTCCACATCTTCTAGGCATCTCCCCTATAACCACAATTCTTACTATCCTATCACTAGCTTTGTCTCCATCCTTGGCCACACTAAAAAATTGATGTATGTATTCCATATCACCTCATCCTCCTCTAGCTCCTCCAACACTAATCTAAAATAATATAAATACCACACTCTATCATATCTATGTGGATGGGCAAACTCATCCCTCCATCACAAAAAATAACACTAATGGCAAATTGGTGCCAACCGATCCATGGTAGCCTTGGTGGTTACACTACTCAAATGTGCTCATATGACCAACACTATAACACATAATTAACATATATCCCATAGCTCCACTACATCCTCCATCCCCACATATCTCTATATATCTATGTAATCAAGGTCTAAGCCCATATAGATACTATCTAGTGCTCCCCCATGTTTGTAAGCACCCCTATAAAGATTCATGAGAACCTCCCTTCACCTGAGTCTATCGAATCATAGTAAGAAATGGTCAACATAATCATGGTAATAACACATCTCCCATCTTGGTCCCAATCATATAAAGCCTCAAAACTATAACCTCCTATTATAAATCTAATATTTATAACATCATCCCCATACAACCATGTCAATGCAACTACCCATCTTCTCTCATCTACTAGGATGATATATGATCTATCTAATGGTAGATGGATTATCATATAAATTTCCTCCAAATTTTTAGTCATATCCCTTATTAATAGATAAAAATTCCCTACATCTAGATCCCATCACTCCAACAATGCCACTAGTAGACTCCAATCTTGATATACCCAATGATAGTGGTTTAGTCATATTAAGCTTATCACCTTGAGATGATCCCAATATGAATCTCCCATTACCTTTTTTATTCACTCCAACAAAGGTGTAACTCAATATTTCATGTTCAATAATACATGTTACTACAATCCTATAATCCCCCAAGTTTATGTTTCACTATGTTTTATGTTTTTTTTCTTTTCTTTTTAGAAAATAAGAAAAAACTTTAAAGAAGGGTATGGTTTAGAAGAACCTATATTTAGTTTTACTCTCATGATCTATTTGATGTAGATAACTCCTCTCTAGCTTGGGAGGATAGCTTAAAATAATAAAGAAGCTAAAAATAACTTGATTGGAAAGATAGATAGGTGGATTGCCTAGGAAATTATAGATCCAAGAAGTGCTAGAATTCATTAGAGGGATGCTAATCCACTCTTTAAACAAGTTAAGTTTTTAAAATGAAAATATTTGCATTGAATAAAGTAATATAAAATACTAAATCATAATTAAAGAAATGATTTCAAGAGAAAAAATGAGTACTTTTTATAAAAATGGCACTAAATTATTTAAAAATAATGCTGAAATGCTAAAACTTGATTCAAAAAATAGTTTAAGACCTTATGATGTGATAATATAAAAAAACTAGACTTTGGGTGAGGGATGATGGGTAGAATTAGCTTGTTATTTTTGGGAAAATAAATTACACAATGATATATTTTGGTCACTCTGAAATAAATACCATTTAAGGAAATAATGCCATTTAGGGAATGACTGATTCTAGTCAGAGGGTGACCAATGTCGATTACTATAGGTTTTAGTTTTGGAAAAAATGAACATTGGGCTAGTTGTAGGATGTATTTTATGGATTTATTAGAGTTATATGATGGTCATGAGGACACAAAATGTTCTTAAAAATATCAAACTCAAGGGTTTGACACTCAAATTACTAGGAATGTTTAAGGGGTATTTGGTGGAAGGAGTATTTGGAGTTTAAAATTCCAACACAAGAGATGGCATGGAAAGAGATGGAAGTGGGTGTAAGCACTAAAACTGCTAAAAACTAAATAAATGAACTCAAAATAAGTGAAATATACTTAGATTTTGGTTTTTACTAGCTTAAAGAAGTCCTAAAGTTGAATGTAAGCTACTTGGGAACCTAGAAGAATGTGGACAGAGTGATGGTACTTGAGCTCTTCATAGTGAGGTGTTAAAACACTTTCTTATCTCTGGGCTAGTTCTTTAGTTCATTGGGAAGCTTAGATTTTATTGAGATTTTTTATTCTCTCTTAAAATTTTCAACCTCCTGAGCAAGGGTCTTGGGGGTTACCTTAAGTAACGAATGCCAGTCCTAATCAACCAACATCGGTCAAGGGGTGACTGATGTTGGTCAAGAGAGAAATAGTAAAAATTGCTAAAATTAGTCATTTAAACTTAAGTTTTACTATTAAGACCAATAAAAGTGGTTTGAAATTATTTAAGGTATCATAGGTATGCATGAAGAAGAGGTCCTAGAAGGTTAGGGTATTAAATGCCAAGGTGGGAAATACTCTCAAGGTTAGGTTTTGATCAGATAGCCAAGGGTTTAGGTGGGGAGGTGTAAATAGGCTCATTTAACTTAATTAAATAATCCAAAATAGGGTAAATGGGTGTGTTATGGTGTTTTAATAAATATCCTAACCTAAGGAGGCCAAGGGGGCCAAGGGGTATGTTAAGACAACTAAATACATTTGGTGTGGTTTTTTAGTGTCTACATTCCACCCTTTTTATTATGTAGGTTGCCTTTATAAGCTATAAAATAAAAAACAAATGGTGCATTGGAAGGCTAGATGCCCCAATTATGGAAGGAGGTGTTTCCCCTCAAATTAGGGAATAATGAGGGGAAAATTAAGTCAAGTTTGAGTTTGAAAAGTGTGTATGTGAGTGGAAAAGTTTTTAAGGTGGTTAGGCATAGAAGTAAAAAAGGGTGCACAAGATGAAACAAAATGCAATGTCATAAAGTGCACCTAGATGTGGTTTCTAGGATGGAATAAAGTGGAAAATAATGCTACACAAAGGAAAACAAGTGATAAGTGATCTATCCCATAACATTAGGTGTTGGTTGAATATTTTGTCTATCAGCATACTAGTAAACAAAATAGGTCTGATTAGCCAAAGTAGGAAGATTAGTTTTCCTACTGTGTAAGTTTATCACATTAGAAGGGGACTTCTCTCTCTTCTCATCAAGGGGAGGTTCCCTATGGATATGCTATATATATATATATATATATATATATATATATATATATATATATATATATATATATATATATATATATATATATATATATATATATATATATATATATATATATATATATATATATATATATATGTATGTATAAACAAAAAATAATACTCAAGGGTAGAACAAGCCATCCATATCTCTTTCTTTAGAGATGAAGTGTGCAAAACAAAGGGAAAACTCAAGGGAAATGATAGATAACACTCCTCTTCTTTCAAAAGAACTATTCAACCAGCCACAAGAATACTCCTAGAAATAAAAGTAGAATGGAACTAAAAGTGTAGTAACTAGAAAATTGAGATACATCACAAAGTCTCCACATGAATTGCTCAAGAGTAAAGTATGAAGGACAATGAGGGCACAAAGTCATCTCAAAGCCTTTACACAAAAATGCCAAGAAAACACACTGAAGGTAGCTATGGGGGCACAAAGTCTCTCCACAGTTGATTCTTCAAGACACCTTTCTAACTAATTTTACTAATCCTGCTTGTTGAATTAATGGAATAGAAAATATATCAAAGAAAAAGGCATAAGAACATCTTCCTTAACAAAAAAGATATCATAGCACAAAGTCTAGAAAAGTTCCTTGCTTTCTTATTCCAATAAAAAAATATGATCAATAGACTGAGCACAAAGTCTCAATGATGCCTTTCAATTTGGGCAGAGTTTAGTTCAGATTTTCAAAAAAGTGATCATTTTACAATAGGAGAGGGTCCCTTATATAGCCTCTTCAAGGAGGACTCGGGAACACTAACACATCATGTTGCGTGGAAAACTGTTAGGAAGACAGGCTAGAACTTTGGGGCATTTTACCCATTTGATCTTCTCAATGCAGATAAACAAGCCATGAAATTGAAAGATTGTAACTTTTAATGTCTACCTGATGATCTGATCTTACCTTCATCATTCCTCTTTTTCAAGTTAACTGAATCGGGTCTTAGATTCAATTTGTTGTTTTGTTTCTTCCTTACTTTTTGCTAGTCTTGGCCTTGAAATCTATGAATGCATTTTGGTTTGTAGATTTCAACTTATAAGGATCAATGAATATTTTATGGGCTTTATAATTGACATTTACAAGCCTGTCGATGTGCTCTCAATGACTAGTTCACTGTCTTAAATTTGACATCTTTGGGTGTGTCATCCCTTGGTCTTCTTCAAGATTTCTACTTAGTATTTTTATAGATTGGACTTGCCCTTTTAGGCCTTGAGAAATGACCCATTTTGAGTCCAAATAGCCTCCCACAAGGATATCTATCCTTCAGGCAGTCTTTAAATGGATTTTTGAGCTTCTTCGAGTGATCCTTCGACTTCAAGAAGTGTCTTCAAATTGGCAGCTGAGATTCCCCTGCAAGGGAACTTGCCCTTCGGGGTCCTTTAGTGGCCCTTCACCTATTCCCCTGGGCTTTCCTTATGCTTCCTCCCGTAGACATTTTCCCTGATGAAAATTCTCGTGGATGAAAAGTCTACAAAAAATTGTTCCACCAAGTCTTTGAACAAGTCTTCAGATTTTTTGCCCGCATTTGCTTCTTTGCTTTCTTTCAGACTTTTTGTCCGAATGAATTCCTTCGAAAAAAATTTGAAATAATTATGCCTCAGCCAATTTTAAATTCCTTAAACAAATCTGTAAGAATTACCTTTCAGATTCCTTGAAAATGACCCTTCTGAAGGGTGCTTTTATCAATTAAGTGTCCTCTGCAAGGGCACTTGTCCTTCAGGAAGCTTCCTTTTGCATTGAACTACCCCTTTGAACTTTGGTGATGAACCATTCCATTGAACCAAGATGTTGAACCAATCGGTTGAACCAAAAATGGTTCAAGCTGATGGTTCAATTTGAATGAACTGAGTGAATGAACTAAGCATTGAACCAAACATTGAACTTGCCTTTGAACCATGTCTTTGAACTAAAACATTGAACCTTTTCATTGAACCAAGTTTTGGTTTAACGGTTTAAACAAAGCTTTGAACTGACTAATGAACCATTTGATTGAACCAAAAGATGTTAAAATAAAAGGAATGAACCACCCGAGTGAAATAAAGTGTTGAACTGCTTGGTTGAACTGAGCCATTGAACTGTTCCTTTGGTTGAACACGTTGTTGAACCTTGAACCCATTGAACCTTTGAACCAAAGTGGTTTAATGGTTCAATGATTCAATGGTTCAAGCCACCTTGATTTGGCCAAGTGTTTTGAAGCTGATGAACCAATTAAAGTGATTGAACTTTGAACCTTGATGAAGCACTTAACTCTTGCCGAAGACGTTGAACTTGTTGAACCTTGAACCCGTTGAACCTTTGAACCAATGTGGTTCAATGGTTCAATAGTTCAATGGTTGAAGTCTCTTTTTACACTCAGATGCATGTCGATGGAGACTTTTTATTAAACCAAGGCTCTGAACCAATCCTAGAAAATGGCTAAGTGTTGAAAACTGATTCTTTTGACTAAAACCACCTACAAAAGCCTTTGAACTTGTATAAATGAACCTGCCTATAGAGTCTGTAGAAACCAAGTCCATAGAAATCAACTTGTAAAGCCACTTGAACTTGGTCTACAGAGTTCATAGATTTCTCTTCCTGTTGAGTCCATAGATTCAATCCTATAGATTCCATATATTCAAGCCTACAGAGTCTGTAGATTCAAGCTTACAGAGTCCATAGATTCAAGCCTGTAGAGTCCATAGATTCAAGCCTGTAGAGTCTATAGATTTTTTGAGAAGCTTGGAAAATAAGGAATTTGAATGTCTAGGACAAATTTTGGAAATGGAAGAGAAAATTTTGTTCTGTAAGAATAAAAAGTTCAAATGTTGTCCCAAAAAATGATTGATTTTTTTAGGGAACAATAGCTGGCTCCAGTTGGGGAAATTTTGTCAATAGTAAAATGAATTGAAAGGAGTAGAATCTAGAATCTCCACTGTCTTCATGTGTAACATTGGGTTTTAGAGTCATGCTACCCAAAAATGAAAGGAATAAAAAAGAAAACAAAAAAACTAAATAGAATTAAAAACTATATAAATATACATATATACAGAGGCAATGATCTAATACTTCAAGAGTTGAAGTGTTTCAGATACTGCACATTGTGAGGTAGAGAAAAGAGTATGCCATCTTGGTATTTCAATAGAAAGTTGTTTTCACCAATGTGATGATGAATTATAAATGGGCCTCTCTAAAGGGAGTCAAACTTTCCATGCATCCCCTTTGGCTCTCTCCTTTTGTCCCACAATAGGACTTGATCCCCAATATGGAAATCATGATTTTTGGCCTTCTAGTCAAAGAGTTTCTCTACCAGACTTTGATGAGCAGCAATTATGTCCACCACCATGGTTCTCTATTCCTCCAAATGAGTCAGGCACATGATTCTTTTATCAAGAGAGCTCTCATATGTCTGATCTTCAATGGCCTTTGCCAATTTCAAAGCTGGCAATTCTAAGGTGATTGGTATCTCAGCATTGATACCGTAAAGAAGTTGAAAAGGAGACATACCAATTGCCCTTTTTGGTGTGATCCTATCTATCCACAGAGCATCAACTAATGCTTTATGTCATGTCCTTTAATTATCATCTACTAGTTTCTTGATGATAGTTACCAGATTCTTATTACTTGATTCAGCTTATCCATTCCCTTGTGGAAAATAATCAGAAGAGTGAGAGAGTGTAATTCTATAATGGAATCAAAATTGTGAAACAAGCTGCATACAACTTTTAAAGTAACATGCTTAGCTGGGATTGCTTTTACCCACTTGGTGAAATCGTCAGTTGCTGTGATGACATAATCATGTCTGACACTTGAAGATGGGTTTATAGTCCCAATAAAGTCAATCCCCCATTACTAAAAAGGTTCCTCTATGATCACTAGCTTGAGAGACAGTGAAACCAACTTGGGTCTTCCAACAAATTGCTGACAAAGTTCACATTTCCTCACCCACTTATGTGCATCTTGGAAAAGAGTTGGCCAATAATACCTAGCTCACAAAATTTTGTGAGCTATCATAGGAGTGGGAAAATGTTCTCCACAGGCTAGATTGTGAAAAGATTTCAAGAGTTGGATTTATTTCTCTTTGTCTACATAGTGAAGGAATAATCCATCTATGTTTCTCTTGTACAGGCCTTTATCCCAAAGGACAAAATTGGTAGTTTTCAGCTTGATAGTCCTCCTTTTTTTGTAAGACAAATGAGCAAGACATTCACCATAAATCAAGAAGTGAGCAATACCTAAATACCACTCATTGGTAGTGGAGACAAAAATGACTATTGGAGTATCTTCCACTTCAACTTCTTCATGTTGTATATCTTTTGGCTTATTGTCAGCCATTAATTGGCATAGGCCTTTACCACTGACCAGCTTTGTCAGCTTGATATCCAGATCAAACTATTGGATCTTTACAATCCAATTACCTCTTTTTGTGCCAAACTCCTATTGAGTTAATATAGACTTGATTGTAGTGTCAGGAACTAAGGCAGTGGTGTGTGAATTCATAATATAGAAGTGGAAATGTTTGACTACTTTTACCAATGCATAGGCATGGTTCTCTATATTTGAATACTTCATTTCATGGGTTTTGAGAGGGAAACTCATGAAAGAGATAGGAGATTCCATACCTTCCTTGTCCTATTGAATAAGAAATTTTGAGAGAGTGTGTTCAGATGCATAGATGTATATGATGAAATCTTTGTGGTAATTTGGATAAACTAAGGTAGGGGCATGAGCAATGGTAGTCTTAATATCCTGAAATGCTGATTTACCTTCTTTTGTCCAGCTAAAGGTAGTCTTGCCTTTCATCATGTTCACAATGTGTCTTGTCTTCTCAGCAAATTCGGGGATGAATATCCATAATAAATTCACTTTTCTTAAGAAAGAGTGAAAAACTATTTTACTTGTAGGCAAATTTAGCTCTTGAATAGACGACTCTATCTGAGTCAATATTTATGCCTTCTTTAGACACAATGTGTCCAAGGAGTTTCCCTTCTATTACTCTAAAAATAGACTTCTTGGGGTTTAAGGAAATACCATTCTAGCAGCAACGCTCCAACACTTGTTGTCGTAAGTGGTGTATATGATCAGATCGATGTTTTGAAAAGACAGTCAAGCCATCAAGATATACCACTATGAATTTGCCAATCTCATCTTAGAAATCCATGTCCATTGCTCTCTGAAAGGTAGCACCAACATTTATCAAGCCAAAAGGCATTCTTTTGTATGCAAATGTACCCCAAGGTGTGGTTAATGTAGTCTTGTGTTGGTCTACTTCGTTAACTTCAACTTGATTATAACTCGAGAAGCCATCCAACACTGATAACATCTCTGACCCTGTTACTATTTGAAGCACTTGATCCATGATTGGCAAAGGGTAATTGCCTTTCAGAGATGACTGATTTAGATTCTTGAAATCTACACAAATGTGAATTTTTCCATTCTTCTTCCTCACAGGAACTATGTTTTCAATCCATGTAGAAGGATGGATTGCGAAAATGATTCTAGCATTTAACATTTTTTGTATCTGAGACATAATAGTACCTAAATTTTTTGGATTATATTGTCTAGATTTTTTCTTGTAGGGTGTTGAGTCAACCTTGAGAGGAATGTGATGGTAGATTTCATTAGGTCTAATAAACTTCAAGTCTTCATAATAATATGCTAAGACATCAATGTATTGATGGAGTAAAGAGGTGAACTTGAACCTTTCTTCAGGGGTGCAGCACTTACCAATGTTGATCATCTTAAGATTTTCTTCAGTAGTCATATTTACTTGATCGAATCCTTAAGAGAAACTTGAATCTATTTGCTACTACTTGATAAATCTATCATGCTTGTCAAACAGGTTCTCAAGAGAAACTAGGCCTTTGGGAATTTTGTTTCCTTTTAGCTATAGGAATTTTTCATTTATATTTGAACTAGATTCATAAATAGATTTAGGCTTCTAAGATTTACTACCTTCAAAATATAGCTATTCAAAATTGTCCTTTCATTCCAAGAAAGTAATGATTTGATGATCATCATTGAATATTTGCCAATGATCAACATTGTCAGGTACACTTGGTCTATAGACTAGCTCAATAGTATACCTCTTGTTTGAAATCTAAGTGAGGAACTAAGAGAGTTCCTAAAACAACAAGTGCATCAGCTCTGTCATTAGACTCTCTGGGTATGGAAAAAATGTTGAATGCATCAAAGCTTTCAATTTGGTCCCAAACAAGGTTACGGTAGTGGCGTAACCTCTCATTCTTGGTTTGGTATAGATTTCTCACTTAACAGACCACTAATTCAGCATCCCCTTTGGCATGAAGAAACTTGATGCCTTTTTCTTGAGAAAGCTTCATTCCAAGCAATAGAGATTCATATTCATCTATATTGTTAGTGTTGCTGAATTTTAATTTGTAAGATGAAGGAAACATATCTCCTTGAGGAGATATCAAGACAATCCTAGCTCTCAAACTAGTAGACGAACAACTACCATCAAATTCTAGAGTCCAAATCTGATCAAACATTGACTTTTCTTCAAACTTTCCTTCATCAAGGATGGATTATCCTTCTTCATCTATATATAGAAAGTAGTTACCCATAACTATGGATTCAAAAAGGATTTGAGCTTCAGGAGATGATGTCTGGGTAACCACATATTTTGCTTCCTTTTTAGGGAGTAACCTCTACATTACGCCTTGGACAGGAATCCTTACCTCATATAGATCCATGTTTAGTTCACCTCCCATGTCCTTGAAAAAATTTCATCTAAGTAAAATGACATAAGATGTTGGGACGTCAGCCACCAGGACAGTCATCTTGATCCTCTTGTCTGGAAAGGCTACGAATGCAAATTGGGCATCTTTGATTTGCCCCAGCAATGGTACTTACTTATTATCCATGGAGAAACATCTCCCAAATGTCTTGGTTAGTGTGAGACCAAGAGACTTAGCTACTTTAGTAGGCATGACATTGTTAGATGCACTTGAGTTTATGATACAGTTACTCAACTTATGGCCATTGATTAATAGGGAAACATAGAAAGGTTCTATTTTTCCAAGAGTAGCTGGAGGAGTGATGACCAGATTATTTAGAATAGGCATGTTCTTTGGAGAGTCAAAAGTCACCTTTTTAGCTTTTTTTCTTGTAGGGATGATTTGGTTCTTGACATATTGGACCAACTTATTCAACTAATCAAGATTGGACTGCAAATATTCAAATTCAGACATCTATATTTTTGTATTTTTGACATGATCTATTATATCAAATGGTTGAATTGAGCTAGGTAAAGAGAGAGGTACTTCAACTTTCTGAGTTTTAGGAGGGATGGGAGGTGGACTAGTTTGAAAATTGGGAGTAGAAGGTGAAGGTGAAATGGATGCATTTACCTTTTGAGTGATGACTAGATCCTTTGATTGAAAAGGCAAAGCGGTTCCATGCTTAACAATTGTGATTGCTGGTTGAGGTTGTTCCTCTATCTTTTCTTTATCACCTTATTGGATTGATTAGTTCTTGGATCTGGTAAACATTACATATGATCCATCTAAAACTTCTCCTTTACTTCCAAGTTCATCTTGGTAATTCAAGAAACCAATGTGGGAGTTGCTAGCTGATTCTTCTTGATTGTCTTCAATGATATCAGCATCATTTTTTGGATTCAATTCAAGCTAGAAAGATAACTCTAATTCTACTTCAAGGTATCCCATTGCTAAATTGGTTGGAGGATCTTTTAGGGCAAGTTTCCCTTGTGGGGGAGGAAGGCAATTTTGTTTCCCTTGATTCCTAGAAACATTGCCCTGATATGACTAATTTAGGAATTTCCTTCTGTATGTAGGAGTAGAAGACATTCCTTATGCCATTTGCTTTTTGAGAGCAAGCAACTCATTTTCTAATTTCTAGACCATCAGATCTATGGTACTTGTAGATGCAAATTTAGAAGATGATGAAGCTCTGTTTCTATTTGGATCTCTTCTTATCTTCCCTACTAAGATGAGATCATCTTCTACTTCAATGGCTAAATGTTGAGCTGTAGCAAGGTCTATTTGACCAGCACGTCTCAAGAGAAAACTAACTTCAGGCAATTGAGAATTAATGAAAAAACATTTAAGATTCTTAGTTGTAGGTTGAGTAATGATAGGAATTCCATTTCTCAATTTGTCAAATTTGGCTATGAAGTCTCTCATAGGCTCATAAGGTGTTAAGGTGTGGAGACTAAAAGTTTCACCAAGGAGTGCATTACCAAAGTTCGCAGGTTTACACAGTCACTGGTGTCGGTCAGGAGTGACTGACGTCGATCAGGAGCAGTTGAAGAGACGCCGGCATCGGCAGAGATCGGCCAACATCGGTCAGAGGCAAGCAGGCAGGAATCGGTGTCGATTACATGTGCATCCAGAGAGTTATTTTCGAGGATAGAACTGAGTGTTTGCATGATGAGATTAAGTTGTAGTCTTAAGTCCGCATCTCTATTATTAGTAAGACTATTTTTAGAGCCCTTGTTCAAGAGGATTAACTGTTGGTTGTAAGTGCATGCTCAAGTTTCCTAATTCTATATGTAGGAAAGATCTTCTTAGCTTATTGTAGTTCATTGTATGTGAATGTTAAAGAATAGTAAAGAATTGTATAAGTGAATCATTATAGGTTGTTGGAGTTGATTGTACTTGAGAGAGAGAGCTCTTGAGGGAAAGAGATCTAGAGAGAGATCTATACATCTGAGAGAGGTGTGGAAGAAAGAAGTTTCTTCAATTGTATTCCTTCTATAAAGAGTTTAATACAAGTTTTCAGGGTGGTTTCTTATATCTCTTGTTCTTTGCTATTTATCATTCTAGTTACTTATCTATCTGATTTAATTCCATGGTTTATTACTTTCATAAGTGTAATCATATTGTTGGTTGATCCCCAACAAGTGGTATCAGAGCTTGGTTGCAGGTTTAGAGCTTGATATCCATAAGTGGTATCAGAGCTTAGGTTCACTAACAGGTGGTTCAGATCTATGTAGTGTGTATTGATAACAGGTTGCTCATAGAGGTTTCTATAGGGATTTCTATTTGAGTGGGAGAAGCAATGGTAGAAGAAAGTAAACTGAGAATGGAGAAGTTCAATGGCAAAAATTATCAACATTGGAGAATTCAGATAGAAGACTATCTATATCAGAAAGATCTATACTTACCGTTAGGTGGGATTACAAAGAAGCCCACAGATATGGATGATGAAGAATGGAAAGTTCTTGATAGAAAGGCTCTGGGGTCTATAAGACTAATTCTAGCATCTACTGTGATATCTAATTTATCATAGGCAAAGTCTACGATAGAGTTGATGACTACTTTAGCAAATTTGTATAAAAAACCCTCAGCTTCTAATAAGGTATATCTTATGAAGCAGTTATTTAATTTACGCATGTAGGAAGGTGGATCTGTATCTAATCATCTGAATGATTTCCATGGAATTGTTAATCAATTAAGTTTAGTCAATATTGTGTTTGATGATGAAATTAAAGCTCTTTTAATATTATGTTCTTTGCCTGAAAGCTGGCATATCTTGGTAATGACAGTTTCTAATACTACATCTGTCTCAAATATTTTAAAAGTAGAGGATGTTATTAGTGTGATCTTGAATGAGGAAATTCATAGGAAAAGCACAGAGGAAACATCAGGGAATGCTTTAAGTTTTGAGAGCAGGGGAAGGCAAAAAGAGAAGAGAAAGAGGAGATCAAGATCTAAGTCTAAGGTGAGAGGTAGATCCAAATCTAGAAATGGTAGGAGGCCACAATGCTAGAATTGTGGAAAGATGGGGCACATAAGCAGAGATTGTTGGTCAAAGCCTAAGGAGGACAATCAGCATGAAGGAAAGGAAGAAGCAAAGGTTGTAGGTATTGCACAAGATGCTTTAATATTCTCTTTGCATAATAATATAGAATCTTGGGTTTTAGATTCTGGTGCATCTTTTCATGCTACCCCTAATAGAGAATATTTTAGTGACTATATCCATGGAGATTTTGGAATAGTGTATTTAGGGAATGATGAACCTTGTAAAACTATTGGCAAAGGTAAAGTGTAGTTGAAAATGTAGAATGGAAACACATGGGTGTTGAGAGATGTTATGCATGTTCCTAGCTTGAAGAGGAATTTGATTTCTGTAGGAAAGTTAGGGGATGAGGGTTGTATAGTAACTCTCACAGCTGAATCTTGGAAGGTGACCAAGGGTGCACTTGTTATGGCCAGAGGTAAGAGAGTAAGTACTCTCTATTTATGTAATTGTGTTACTAACAATTCTCCTTCTGTATTATCTACTTCAGATGTGGATGCTAAATTATGGCACTCAAGGCTTGGCCACATGAGTGAGAAGGGGATGTCAGTTCTTAAGTCTAAAGGTAAGCTTTCAGATTTCAAAAACATAGATCTAGAATTTTGTGAGCATTGTGTGTTTGGAAAACAAAAGAGAGTGAGTTTTATTAAGACTGGGTCAACAAAGAAGAGGCATAAGTTGCAGCTTGTTTACATAGACGTGTGGGGACCGGCTCAGGTAGCTTCTATTGGAGGATCAAAGTACTATGTTACATTCATATATGATGCTACAAGAAAGGTATGGATCTATTGTATTAAGAAGAAATCTAATGTATTTGAGACTTTTAAGATTTGGAAAGCTATGGTTGAGAATGAAACAGGCAGAAGATTGAAGTGCCTGAGATCTGAAAATGGTGGTGAGTTTTACAGCTATAAGTTTAGAGATTATTGTTATATGCATGGAATCTACAGGCAAAGGATGGTTCCAAGGACACCTCAGTAGAATGGAATTTCTAAAAGGATGAACAAAATAATAATGGAGCGTGTAAGGTGTATGAGATTGCATGTTGGTTTGCCCTTAGAGTTTTTGGGCAGAAACTATTGACACTGTAGTGTACCTAATTAATAGAGGACCCTCTATAGCTCTAGATGGTGGAATTCCAGAAGAGGCATGGATAGGTAAAAAGGTAGATCTCTCATATGTCAAATTTTTTGGTTGTGAAGCCTTTGTGCACGTTGATAAGGAAAATAGAAAGAAGCTGGATACTAAGTCTATGAGGTGCACATTTATTGGCTATGGCTCAGATGATTTTGGTTTCAGATTTTGGAATCTAGGAACTAACAAGGTAATTAGGAGCCGTGATATTTTTTTCAATGAAAAAGTGATGTATAGTGATCAATTGAAGAAGCTGAATCAATTTGGGTAGAGTAATGGTGAATTGGATGAGGTGATGGTCTAAAATGAGCTCGTGGGAAAAATAAATAATCACTTGCAGGAAAACATAGATACCGACATCATCAGGGTAGGAACCGATGTCGACAAAAAAAAACCAATGTCGACAATATAGAGACCGACGTCGACATGACAGGCACCGATGTCGGTCAGAAAGAATCGACGTCAGCCAGGAACAGGTCTAGAGATGACCGAGGTCGGTCACTGTTAGAGTATTTGGGTAGACATCATGTTGTGAACGAGTCTCAGACGCCCATCAGGAGGTCAGAAAGGGTAAGTAAGCCTCCAATTAGATATTCCCCTTCATTATTTTTTTTATTTCTAACTGATGGTGGAGAACCAGAGAGTTTTAAAGAAGCATTATAGGGGGAGTCCAAGAGTCAGTGGGAGCATGGCATGGTTGAGGAAATGGAGTCTTTGAGAGAGAACCAAACATGGGATTTGGTTGAGTTGCCAGCTGGTAAGAGGACACTGAAGAACAGATGGACCTACAGGTTGAAGGAAGGTGAGAATGGATAGATGAGATATAAGGCCAGGTTGGTAGTGAAAGGATTTGCATAAAAGCCAGGTATTGATTTTGGTGAGATTTTTTCTCCTGTTGTTAAAATGACTTCTATACGGGTTGTATTGTCTTTGTTTGCTATTGAGGATTTGCATCTTGAGCAGCTAGATTTTAAGACATCATTTCTTCATGGATATTTGGATGAGGAAATATACATGGAACAGTCAGAAGTATTTGAGGTCAAAGGTAAGGAGAAGTTAGTGTGCAGATTGAAGAAAAGCTTGTATGGCTTCAAGCAAGCTCCTAGACAGTGGTATTTGAAATTTGACAGGTTTATGACTGAGCATGGCTATAGTAGGTGTCAATCTGACCATTGTGTGTATTTTAAGAGATTGGATAATGGTAGATATATTATTCTATTGTTGTATGTAGATGATATGCTGGTTACAGGATCACACATGCAGGATATCTCTAAGCTTAAGGTGAATTTAGCTCAAACGTTTGCCATGAAGGATTTGGGAGTAGCAAAGAAAATCCTTGGCATGAGCATTAAGAGGGACAGGAAAAATCATAGGTTGATTTTTTCTCAAGAGGATTATGTGAACAAGGTGTTGAAACGGTTCAACATGCAGGATGCAAAATCAGTAAGCACACCTTTAGCTAGACATTTTAAGTTGAGTAAAGAATAGCGTCCTAATTCACATGATGAGGTAGAGTACATGAGTAAATTTCCATATTATTCTACAATAGGGATTTTAATGTATGCAATGGTGTGTACTAGACTGGATATTGCCCAAGTAGTGGGAGTTGTAAGTAAGTATATGGCCAATCTAGGAAAGGAACACTGGAAAGTAGTTCAGTGGATCCTTAGATATCTTAGAGGAACCAACAGTAGGTGCTTGTGTTATGGAGGTTCAGATACTTCTCTACATGGCTATGTAGATTCAGATATGGCAGGTGATTTGGATGGCAGGAGGAGCACCACAGGATATGTTTTCACTATTGGTGCAATGGCGGTTAGCTGGATATCAAAGTTGTAAAAGGTTGTTGCCTTGTCAACTATAGAAGTAGAGTATATTGCAGCCACAGAGGCTAGAAAAGAGATGATATGGATGACACAGTTCATGGAATAGCTTGGAAAGGAGCAAGAGAGTTTCATACTATACAGTGATAGTCAGAGTGCCATTCATTTGGCTAAGAATTTAGCCTTTCATTCAAGAATAAAGCATATACAGCTTAGGTACCACTTCATAAGATAGGTATTAGAGGATGGTGAAATGAAGCTAGAGAAAATCCATACAGATAAGAATCCTTCTGATATGTTAACTAAGCTGATTACAAAGGAGAAGTTGAATGTTCATTCAGGTTTTGTTGGTCTTCATGATTGAGTTGAAGATGGAAGAGCTAGAAGATGTTGTTGTACAGGTACTAGTGCAACTGTTTATCTCCAAGTGGGAGATTGTTAAGGTGTGGAGCCTAAAAGCTTCACCAAGGAGTGCATTACCAATGTTTGCAAGTTTACATAGTCACCGGCATTGGTCAGGAGCGACCGATGTCGGTCAAGAGTAGTTGAAGAGACACCGGAGTCGGCAGAGATCGGCTGACGTCGGTTAGAGGCAAGTAGGCAAGAACCGGCGTTAGTTACCTGTGCGTCTAGAGAGCTATTTTTGAGGACAGAACCGAGTGTTTTCATGATGAGATTAAGTTGTATTCTTAAGTCTGCATCTCTATTATTAGTAAGACTATTTTTAGAGCCCTTGTTCAAGAGGCTTAATTGTTGGTTGTAAGTGCATGCCCAAGTTTCCTAATTCTATATGTAGGAAAGATCTTCTTAGCTTATTGTAGTTCATTGTATGTGAATGTTGAAGAACAGTATAGAATTGTATAGGTGAATCATTCTAGGTTGTTAGAGTTGATTATACTTGAGAGAGAGAGATCTTGAGGGAAAGAGATCTAGAGAGAGATCTGTACATCTGAAAGAGGTGTGGAAGAAAGAAGTTTCTTCAATTGTATTCCTTCTGTAAAGAGTTTAATACAAGTTTTCAAGGTGGTTTCTTGTATCTCTTGTTCTTTTCTATTTATCATTCTAGTTACTTATCTATCTGATTTAATTCCGTGGTTTATTTCTTTCATAAGTGTAATCATATTGTTGGTTGAACCCCAACATAAGGCTCTTTTTTCATCTATGTAAGTTGAGCCAGAAGTGCATGTGCATCTTTTATAGGTTTGAATCTAGCTTCAAACTTATCTTTGAGAGTATTCCAGTTGGTTACAGACCAAGCCTGTAGATGATAAAACCAATTTGAAGCAGCTCCTTGTAATGTTTCTATAAATAATTTGATTTCTATATCTTTAAATTATACTCCAATTACTCCACATGCTATGTTGAATGCTACAATATGTTCATCAAGATGAACTTTCCCATCACCATAGAATTTAGGGAAATTCTTTCTAGAACTGTGTGGAAGTTCATGTAGAGGTGGAGTAAGATTGAGAGGACCAAAATCATTACCCTAGGGGCCTTGAACTACCATTATGGGATTATAAAAAGGAGGGATAACAAATATCAGAGTGGTAATTATAGGCATAACTTTATCAACAACAGAAGTGGATACTTCATTTGGTAATGGAGATCTGGCTTTAGTAGGAGGAAAGCTCTTGGTTCATTGGAGATGAGATGGTGAAGGAGATAGATCAAAATCACTTTATTGTACCAGCTTGAACACATGATCAATGATACCTTTAGCCCTTTGGCTTTGTGTATACCTTGAATCTACTAGATTGTGAAACAAAAATGGAAAAGAATTGACCTTGCTTCGGTTAAAGATTGAGGGTTTAAACTATGCATTCTTTCCCAATTATTATGGAGGTGAATGGTAAATGGTAAGGCTATGAATGGATAATGGGTAAGACAAATAACAAAGTCACTAGAGTCTATAATGGATAAGGGTTATAATGATAATGGGTTATAATCCCAAGCGGAGTTGCCAAAAATTGTTGGTTGAATATTTTGTCTATCAGTATACTGGTAAACAAAATAGGTCTGATCAGCCAAAGTAGGAAGATTAGTCATCCTACTATGTAAGTTTATCACATCAGAAGGGGATTGCTCTCTCCTCTCATCAAGGGGAGGTTCCCTATGGATATGCTATATATATATATATATATATATATATATATATATATATATCTATAAATATAAAATAATACTCAAGGGTAGAACAAGCCATTTATCTCTCTTCCTTCAGAGATGATGTGTGTAAAACAAAGGAAAAACTCAAGGGAAATGATAGACAACACTCTTCTTCTTTCAAAAGAACTATTCAACCAACCACAAGAGTATTCCTAGAAATAAAAGTAGAATGGAACTGAAAGCGTAGTAACCAAAAAATTGAGATACAACACAAAGTCTCCACCTAAATTGCTCAAGAGTAAAGTACAAATGAAAATGAGGGCACAAATTCATCTCAAAGGCTTTACACAAAAATGACAAGAAAACACACTGAAGGCAGCTATGGGGGCACAAAGTCTCTGCTCCGTTGATTCTTCAGGACACCTTTTTGACTAATTTTACTAATCCTACTTATTGAATTAATTGAATATAAAATATATCAAAGAAAAATACATAAGAACATCTTCCTTAACAAAAAATATATCATAGCACAAAGTCTAAAAAATTTCCTTGCTTTCTTATTCCAATAACAAAATATGATCAATAGACTGAGCACAAAGTCTCAATGATGCCTTTCAATTTGGGTAGAGTTTAGTTCAGATTGTCAAAAAAATGATCATTTTACAATAGGAGAGGGTCCCTTATATAGCCTCTTCAAGGAGGACTCAAGAACAATAACACATCATGTTGCATGGAAAACTGTTAGAAAGACATGCTAAAAATTTGGGGCATTTTACCCATTTGATCTTCTCAATGCAGATAAATAAGCCATGTAATTGAAAGATTACAACTTTCAATGTCCACCTAGTGATCTAATCTTACCTTCATTGTTCCTCTTTTTTTGGTTAATTAAATTAGGTCTTGGATTCAATTTGTTGTTCTATTTCTTCCTCACTTTCTACTGATTTGGCCTTGAAATCTTTGAATGCATTCTAGTCTGTAGATTTCAACTTATAAGGATCAACGGCTATTTTATGGGCTTTAAAATTTACATTTACACACCCATTGATGTGCTCTTAATGGCTAGTTAACTGTCTTGAATTTGACGTCTTTGGGCGTGTCACCCTTTGGTCTTCTTTCAACATTCTACTTAGTATTTTTCCAGATTGGAATTGCCCTTTTGGGCCTTGAGAAATGACCTATTTTGTGTTAGAATAGCCTTCCGCAAGGATATCTATCCTTCAAGCAGTCTTTAAATGGCTTTTTGGGCTTCTTTAGGTGACCCTTCGGCTTTAAGAAGTGTTTTCAAATTGGCAGCTGAGAGTCCCCCACAAGGGCACTTGCCCTTCAGGGTCCTTTAGCGGCCCTTTGTATATTTCCCTGGGCTTTCCTTATGCTTCCTCTCGTGGACATTTTCCCCAGGGAAAATTCTAGTGGAGAAAAAGTTCGGGAAAAATTTCCGCAGATGAAAAGTTTGTGGAAATTTGTTCCACCAAGTCTTTGAACAAGTATTTGGATTTTTTTCCCACAATTGCTTCTTTGATTTCTTTCAGAATTTTTTTATGAAGGAATTCCTTCAGACAAAAATCTAAAAGAATTATGCCTTAGTCAATTTAAAATGCCTTAAACAAATTTGAAAGAATTACCTTTCGGCTTCTTTGAAAATGACCCTTCCGAAGTGTGCTTTTATCAATTAAGTGTCCTTCACAAGGACACCTATCCTTCAAGAAGCTTCCTTTTGGATTGAACCACCACTTTGAAATTTGGTGATGAACCATTCCATTGAATCAAGATGTTGAACCAATCGGTTGAACCAAAAATGGTTCAAGCTGATGGTTTAATTTAAATGAACTGAGTGAATGAACTAAGCATTGAACCAAGCATTGAACTTGCCTTTGAACCATGTCTTTGAACCAAAACATTGAACCTTTTTTTTGAACCAAGACATTGAACCAACCATTAAACCAAGTTTGGGTTCAACGGTTCAAACAAAGCTTTGAACCGACTGATAAACCATTTGATTGAACCAAAAGACATTGAAACAAAGGGAATGAACCACCTAAGTGAAATAAAGCATTGAACCACTTGGTTGAACCAATCCATTGAACCGTTCCTTTGGTTGAACCCATCATTGAACCTTGAACCCGTTGAACCTTTAAACCAAAGTGGTTCAATGGTTCAACGGTTCAATGGTTCAAGCCACCTTGATTTGGCCAAGTGTTTTGAAGCTAATGAACCTTGATGAAGCACTTAACTCTTGCCAAAGATGTTGAACTTGTTAAACCTTGAACCCTTTGAACCTTTAAACCAATGCGGTTTAATGGTTCAACGGTTTAATGGTTCAAGTCTCTTTTTACACTCAGATGTGTGCCAATGGAGATTTTTTATTGAACCAAGGCTCTGAACCAATCCCAAAAAATGACTAAGTGTTACAAACTGATTCTTTTGACTAAAACCGCCTACACAAGCCTTTGAACCTATATAAATGAACCTACTTGTAGAGTTTATAGAAACCAAGTCTGTAGAAATAAACCTATAAAGCCCATTAAACTTGGTCTGTAGAGTCTGTAGATTTCTCTTCCTACTAAGTCTATAGATTCAAGCCTATAGAGTCCATAGATTCAAGCTTGTAGAGTCTATATATTCAAGCCTACAAAGTCCATAGATTTAAGCCTACAGAGTCCATAGATTCAAGCCTGTAGAGTCTGTAGATTCAATCCTATAGAGTCTGTAGATTCAAGCCTGCAGAGTCCATAGATTTTTTGAGAAGCTTGGAAAATGAGGAATTTGAATGTCTAGGACAAATTTTGGAAATGGAAGAGACAATTTTAGTCTTTAGGAGCAAAAAGTTCAAATGTTGTCCCAAAAAATGAGTGATATTTTTGGGCAACAACATTAGGCATAACTAATATGGGTCATATTTGTAAACACAAGTCTCCATGTTAAGGTATCCATGTTCACAAAAGGCCAAAATTAGGGTGATCCTAAGAAAATAGAATGGGTCGTAGGTGTTATAAATATAATTGGGTGTATTCCAAAGAATATTTAACTATGTTTTATGTTTATTTTATTTTAATTTTAGAAAACAAGTTAAAAATTTAATGAATGGTATGGTTTACAAGAACCTAGATTTAGTTGCGTGTTCATGATCTAGTTGATGTAAAGAACTCCCCTTTAGCTTGAGAGGATGATGTATAATAAAAAAGAAGCTAGAAATGGATTAATTAGAAAGATAGACAGGTAGATTGCCTAGTGAATGCTAGATCCAAGAAGTTTTAGAATTTATTAGAGGGATATCAATCCACTCTTTAAACAAGTTAAGTTCTAAAAATGAAAATAAATGTGTTGCATAAAGTAATATAAAATACTCAATTACAATGAAAGAAATGGTTTTAATATAAAATAAGTGATTTTATCAAAATGGCAATAACTTATTCAAAACTTATGCTAAATTCTAAAACTTGATTCAAGAAATAGTTTAAGACCCTATGATGTGATAACAATAAAAAAACTAGACTTTGGGTGAGCGCTGATGGGTGGAATTAGCTTGTTATTTTTGGGAAAATAAATTACACAGTGATTGATGCCAATCACTATGCAACCGATGCCTATTAAGACAACTAATTCTAGTTAGGGGATGATTGATGCCCTCAGGGGGTGACCAATGTTAGTTATTATGGGTTCTAGTTTTGGTTTTTGAAAAATAGACCTTTGGCTGGTTGTTGGAGGGATTTTATGGGTTTCTTGGAGTTGGATGATGGTCATGAGGATAAAATAGGTTCTTAGAGATATCAAACTCAGGGTTTTGGCACTCAAGTGACTGGGTGTATGGTGAAAGGAGTGTTTAGAGTTATAGAACACCAACACAAGAGATGGTATAGCAAGAGATGGGAAATGGGTGTAAGCACTAAAGCTATTGAAAACTAAATAACTGAACTAAAAATAAGTGTAAAATAGTTAAGTTTTGGTGTTGATGGCTTGGAGAAGTCTTGAAGTTGAATGTAAGCTACTTGGGAACCTATAACAATGTGGATAGAGTAATGATGTTTGAGCTCTTCATAGTGAGGTGCTAAAACATTTTCTTATCCATGGGTAGGTTCTTTGGTTTAATAGGAAGCTTGGATTTGCTCAAGATTTATGATTCTCACTCAAAGTTTCAAACTCCTCAGCAAGGGTCTTGGGGGTTACCTTAAGTAACCAACATTGTTCTTGGTCAAATAATGTTAGTCGAGGGGTGATTGACATTGGTCAAGGGAGAAATAGTCCAAGTTACTAAAATTAGTCATTTGTACTTAAGTTTGGCTATTAAGACTAATATAAGTTGTTTAAGATTATTTAAAGTAGCAAGGGTATGCATGAAGAAGAGGTCTAAGAGGTCAGGGAATTAAATTTTAAGGTGGGAAATAGTCTTAAGGCTAGGTGTTAATCAATTAGCCATGGGTTTAGGTGGGGAGGTGTCAATAGGCTCATTTAACTTAACTAATTAAATTAGCCAAAATAGGCCAAATGGGTTTTAATAAATTTCTTAACCCAAGGGGACCAAGGGGTACATTATGACAACTAGAATGATTTGGTGTGGTTTTCTAGTGTTTAGATTTTTCCCCTTTTTATTGCATAGGTTACATCTACGAACTACAAAATAAAAAAATGGTTCAATGGAAGGCTAGATGGCCCAAGTATGGGAGGAGGTGTTTGCCCTCAAATAAAGAAATGATGAGTGGAAAAAAGTTAGATTCAAGTTTGAATAGGTGTGTATATGAGTGGAAAAGTGGTTAAGGTGGTTAGGTATGGAATCACAAAAGGGTGCACAAGATGTAACAAAGTGTAATGTCATAAAGTACACCTAGATGTTATTACAAAAATGGAATAAAGTGGCAATTAAGGCCACATGGAGGAGGATAAGTGATATGTGAACTAGGCTATAACATTAGGTGTAGCTAATATGGTTCATACTTGTAAACATAAGTCTCCATGATAAGGTATCTATGTTCATATGGAACTAAAAAGTAGGGTGATCCTGAGAATATGAAATGGGTTGTAGGTGTCAGAACCACAAGTGGGAATATTCCAAGGCACTTAAACAAGGCTATAAATAAAATTTGAGTACATGCATAATGATGTAAAGAAGGAAAAAGTGGTAGTTGATATCATGAAATCAAGGTTGTTAAAAAGAAATAAAATAGAACAATTGGGAAGAGTTGTCAAATACAAGCTCTAATGGGTGGGGATTTATTTGGAAAGGGGTCCTTTAGGTTAGAAAGGGGAGGTAGGTTTTTAGAACCTAAAGTTAAATGATCAATGGTGGTTGAAATCAATTGATGTTGGTCATCCTAACCCTAAGGGTGACTGACATTGATCATTGATCAAACCTTAAAAAAGGGGCCAGTTCAAAACCATTAGCATTTGGTATTTTGGTGTTATTAGCTACAATTTATCTCTTGAAAAAATGATATTTAGTGGGAAAAACTTCTGAGTTGAATAGATGATTGTGGTTGATTGAGATATTGAGTGAAGTGTGGGTTAGTGTGCAATGGGACATCATGGGAGAAGGTTCCAAGTGGACTAAGTACTAGGTTTGGATAGTAAGAGGCAAAATGCAAAGAGTAAGAGGACAACATGAGGTGAAGGGTGAGTAGTAACTAGGTAGTGGGTACCTTTTTTTTGGTAGTTATGAAATGAGGTAGGTAATTGCATTCATTGCTAATGAATTTTTATTATGTGTTTGAAAATGTGTGTAGTTGGATAGGTTGAATTCATTAGGGTAGGAGGGGGGATTAAATGTTGTAGTTGAATTTTATCTGTTAAATATTAGATGAGAGGGGATTTAGGAGGGTGGGTGATTAATTATAGAGTGTAGGTGTAAAAAAATAGGGTTTGGGGGCTTCAACCATTACACACAATGATCAAAACTAATTTTTATGGATTGGCATTGGTTGATGGGAAATCAATGTTGATCAAGATGGGACTGACATTAGTCCATAACATGTAACCAATGTTGGTCAAGGATCACTGAACATCAGTCCTGAGGAAAAGGGTAAATGGTTAAAAGGTTTTAGAAAGGTAGTAAGAATGGTGTTGATGATAACTTTGAGTTTTTGAGTAGGCTAAAGAGTTCAAGGGTGAGGTTTAAGGGAAGGAGAAATAGGTAAATGATAGAATAGTTAAAGGTGTTAGATTAGTTAGAATCTTAATGATAGAAAAATAGGTTTGTTGGTGTGGCTAAGGGATAAATTTAGGTGGGTACGTAGGTGAAATATGTCTAGGGTTTTGGAAAGAGTAGGTTAAACTAAGTCATTTATTTAATCTTGCAATAAATTATGCTATTGACAATGTGGGATCATGTGCTCCACTCCTTCAGGAGTTATGCAAATAAATTTCTAGGGATAATTGGGACCATATGATGGTGGTGGGTTCAGGTGGCATGTGGTATTATTAGTGTGTGCCCTATGATATGGTGATGTTGGTATCCCTCATAGAGATATGGGATCTAGATACCAACACATTCATGCTACGAATAAGGGAAATTACCATTCTTCTAGAGGATGTGCATAGGCTATTTTGGATACCTATATAAGGCTAAGTGGTGGAGCCTATTCATAGTGAGGAACATGATATATATGGGCATGCTATTTAGAGAGAACTTTGTAGAGGCCTAGTGGTATGTTAGGGGATTCTACTTCAAGGATATTTATCATATAGATACTGAGGGGAGGTGACTGATGATGATGATGACAATAATAGTCACTTGTTACACACTTATTAACTCAAGTGGGGGAATAGTTCCTTGGGATATGATAGGTGTGTTAGTATATATACTCATGGATTAGATAATATTTTCATGGGATTCAACATTGTTGGTTAAGGTTTATCAAGAGATGTGGGGCTATTGAGTACATATACAATATGGGATGATCATATGATTCCTACTCCACTATTGGGCATATGAGCAAATTACCATCTTATGACCAATTGTATTACCATGGCATAAATGGCATTAAGCCAAATTCAAATTTGGTTTCATGAGATGGAGATAAGATATGGTTCTATCATGAGTAGTTGAGGAGGTACAAGATTTGGCATGGTTTAGGTAGTGGTTGGATCCAATAGTCAATGGGGAGATTATATGGAGACCATACATAGATTTCCCATCATAGAGGGGGTTTAGTGCACAAATATTTTCTATGTAGATTATCAGATGGATTTATGAGAGGTGAGAGTATGAGATAGATTTTATCCCCTTTGACCATATGAGAAGATAGTATGGCTTGGTATATGGGGATGAGTATTCCTAAGATATAAACACAAGGATGTAGAGGCACCATTGCCTTCATCATAAAAAATAGATGAAGAACTAATATATTAGGAGCTACTTGTTCTTACAAGAGTTGATGATGTTGGGGTAACTCAAGAGTACATTATTTGGTGGCGGGGATAGTATACTACAACAATTGGGGGAGATGGAGGGTAGGGTCAAATTAAAGGATATGGTGGACAATAATAGGCTATGGATATGGAGATAAAGGATAAGGAGGAATTGATAGGGATGGATTCCCCTGATAGATAGATGGTTATTGCAAATAGAGATCAGATGAGAGCATCACTAACTAACACACAAACATCTCTAGCTTTTATGATGTTGGAGAGGGATATGATGTAGGGTAAAATATTAGTGAGGACCTAAGAGAGATATAGTCTCTAGGAATATCTAGATACCATCACATAGGAGAGAGACTATGCATGGGGATAGCTAAGATTGATGATCTAGGAGACAGATAGTCTTTAGGTACAACTAGCCACCATTACATAAGAGAGAGATTTTGCACAGGGTCAACTAGTTACTACTATTTAGGAGGGGGATGGGTTATAGGCATAGGTGACCTTGGTAACAACTAAGTGGGATGCTCTAAGATAGGTAGGAGGATGAGCACCTATAAGACCTGGTCAAACTATTCCAGTGTCAAGATATGTTGTGATAGTGGAGGAGTTGAGGTACTATGAGGGACAATGTCTTTAGGAGTCTTCTAGATGTGCCCCAATATACTAAGTATATAACATATCAAGTTATGTTAGGGAGACTAAGTAGTATGACACCCATCGATGGCATACCATCTATAGGTACTCAAATAGGGTATACAGATGGATAAGATCTAGGGGATAATAGTACCCCTTCATTATAGACCATTGGACTTTTGTACTATTATGATTTTGATTCTAGCACATGAACCGATGTAGCGAGATGCATATACTATTTTTAGAGACATGGAAATTTATTATATATAACATTTTGATTTGAGTTAAGATGTTTTTAGGGTTGATTTATGATTCTTTAGATGATGTTCATGTGATGATTCATTTTATGATGTTTATAACATGTGTAGATGCTGTAGCATTTTTCTTATTAGTAGGTGTATGCTTAATTTAACCTTTTCATATGGATTTAAATTAATAAATCTATGTGATTCCAGACTTAGATGAATATGTGATGGATAACATAATGATTTGATTCATTTATCAAGTCTATAAAAATGATTATATTTTGTTATTAACTTTATGATAAAAGTAATAATGGATTTTATATGATGAAATTAATTTGATTTAGGCATGATGATAAGAAATATTACTCATATATAGATGGGATGTTAGAAAATTGATATGAGATGCTCTTTTGGTAATGTATGATGATGATTATAGAATGTTTTAATGATAATAAAACACCTACATAGATGATGTGGATGGTTATAAAATGTGATAATCATTTAATAAAACACATAATGTCCTAAAATGTATTTATGGTGTCATTAATTTGATTTAAAATGAGATATGATTCAAAATTTTGAAAACCACTTTAATATATAGATTAATTTGGGTAAAATTCTATATGTAATAAAAGAAAAGAAATGAGAGAAGAATGTTTAAACAATCAAAAGATAAATGCCTTAATGAATGTATCAACAAGTAGTTATAACGAAGAAGAAGGAGATGTGGTACTCTTTTAGTGGTGAGGACCAAAAATAGGAAGGTGGACAAGCTTATGAACATAAGCCCCATTAATGTTTTACATTATCATTCATTATTTTTTAAAAAAGTGTATTGATCACATAGTGTCAAGTAAGCTTAAAATTATTTGTTTTGTAAAAGGTAAAAATGGAGATGGATGATAGTGGAAAATTCATGTGGGGACAACTTGCCCCTTCTGTAGGTGACTGAAGAGACATTATAAACAAGTCTATGTATTATTTGGTATAGACTGATCGATGCGATAAGTCCACTATTTAAGTTTTGTGCAAGCTGATTGCAACTTTCATATATAATTTTGCTTTTTTCTTACTATGGGTCTTTTTGATTCTATATTTGTTGAGGGGTTGGGGAAACTGATCAATATGAAAAACTTATATGAGATTACTTTCTTTGACAAATGTTTGACTTAGCCATCCTTCAAGGGAGTGGTCTAATATTTTGATTTATTAGGCTTGGATAGTTGTCTTTCAAGGGATTAGTCTACCTTATTTTAAGTAGTTTTGAGTTGTGTTGGCAGCTATCCTTCAAGGGAATAGTCTACAATGCTAGATATGTCCCATAAGATATGTTATTTTTTATAGACATAAAATTACTTATAATGTCTCTAAGGCTTACTTTTATGAATCCAAAACTATAGCATAATAAGGTTGAATAGTGGGTGATAAGATGATTTAAGAGATAATGGCCATGGGAATCCATCCTATAAGGGATAAAAATTATCAATGAGAATCATGCCATGGGTAGAGCTATGGTACCCATATTTAGGATTGAGGCTAAAATTGTGATGGATAATCACATGATTCTATGCTTTAATTAGTTGTCCTTAAAGTAAGGGGATGAAGGTGATAATATCATAAAATAAGCGATGAGCTTAAGTTAGACACAAGGTGAGTTTGAACTTGTTTTAACAAAAGATGGGATGTAAATGTGAAGCATTTAGTGGTTAAAGTTTTGGTTTCCATTTAAGAGATGATAACTAGTAAGCTCTTGACTCATACTTATGCATTATGATATATAGTTTAAGGCAATTGAAAATAAACTTGCCCTTCTTGATTCTTTCCATATTGGTTACATGTTGATTTTCCTTTTAGACAAAGCCTTCGATATTGAATTATCATTCTCTTAGGTGCTTTTTGTAAGTACACTTGATTCATTATTGATAGACACGAAGATGGTTAAGCTTGACCAAATGATGCTCATCAAGGAGCTCAAGTTGGATGAATTTTTTTGATGATAATCACCTTTTGAGATGATATCCTTTAGGTATATATCAAGGAATGGAATTTGGACTCGGAGAGGAAAGACAACATATACTCTAAAGATAAGTGAGAAAGGGGTAGCACCCATAGGTGTTTGAATGCTAGTTTGATATGCCCATAGGGCAAAGGGAATGTGTAAGTGCCAATTTCTACAAGATTCTTTGAACATTTTAATTAGCATTTTATTAAGTATTTTTTTAGAAGCTTCAGCTTATTTATTAACTTGTGGATGATATGGGGATGATAATATTAATTTATTGATAATTGTGTCATAAAGATTGCTTAATTTTTTATTTTTAAATGATTTTCCATTGTCCATAATGATTTTTTGAGAAATAATAAAGTGGTAGATGATGTGATGGTTCATGAAGCTGATAATTTTATCTACTTTAGTTGAGATGAGGGGAATATCATCTACCCACTTGGTGAAATATTCTATCATAGTGATGATAGAATGATGTCATTGCAAATAATGAGGGTTAATTTCACCAATGAGATCTAATCCCAATTGAGAGAAGGGATAGAAATATTTAGAGAGTTAAAGACCATGATGAGGAATGTGATACAAATTATTAAGTAATTGTTGATGCTGGAAAGTGCACCCAGTTGGCAGGAAAATGGATTCCTGCCCTCTCCCCACAACATGGAAACTCCTCTCTCGCCTGTGGGATGGCAAAGCAGGAGAAGAGAGTCTCTAGATATGGGCTAGTTCCCTCTGATGTATCTTGTTTGTTTCAGGTAGTGAAAAAATATAGATATATAGATATACTGGGGGGATGAAAAGAGAGAGAGAAAATGCATGAAAACAAATAGCCTACTCTAAAAGAAGTGATACACCAAAAACAGATTGACCTTCCACATCCACACTCAAGATCAGGGAAAAACATACATACACTCAGATCTGGTAGAAAAGACCAGGTCTCTGGGATGACAGGGAGGTTCTTATGGAAATCACAAGAAATAAGGACTCACCAAGGTGCTGAGAAATACACACTGTAAGTGACCTCACCTATTTTATACCTCCAAAATAGAACTCTACTCCTGGCAGCAGCAGACAATGGCACTTTGTAGATCGCAGGTTTGTTGGTGTTGAACCTGTGAGAGCATCAAGAGACAATGACTAGACATAGATTAACATTCAATGCATACACAGAAAGATCCATCCAAATAGAGGTAAAACTATCTTTTATTGATTCAGGTGGAAAATTTGGAGAGCAGTGCTCTTTACAAAAGTGGGGAAGATCTCGATAAATGAACAAGTCTACCCATTTATAGGGAAAGAGTTAAGAGGAGTCAAGTGGTAGCTTGAGTCTCCATTGGGAAGAGAGAAAACATTGTAGATAACATCACAAGTCTACCAAGACCATGCTTGTTGCCTCATTTTGCATGCTAGTCTTCTCTTCTGGTGGCTGGGCGAGCTTTTTCTTGTGCTGTTTAGGTGTTTTTTGCCGCCTGCTATTGTGGGTGGCAAATTTGCCACCCGCTACTGTGGACTGCATGTAGGACTTATGCCAATGTTAGCTAATAAGCTGCCGACTGCGGCAATTTTGCTGACATCAGCCTATGTAAGCTACCGACGGTGGCAGTTTTGCTGACATCGGTCGATGTTAGTGGCCTCTTTTTCTCCACTGGCATTGTGGGCGGTGATTTTTCCACCCTTTGCATTGCATGTAGGGGGTCTCTTTTTACCCACCCATGTTGTGGGTGGCGATTCTACCACCCTCTACATTTTGTCTGCCCTTCCTTTTTTGCTAAGTGTCGAACGCCCCAGTTTTTTCCCTTCTTCTTGTGAATGTTTGAAGACTCTGCCTCTTGCTACTGTGAATGCCAAAGAACTAGGCCAATGAGCCAATGCTCTGAAATGGAGCTGTCGAACCCTGAAGGTGGACCTTGTAACTCGAAATGACTAGCCATGCAAAGTAGGTGTAGAAGGTGACCGAGATTTTGCCTGAGGGACAAAATTGGGTCAATAAATTGGTGACTCATAAGGGAAGCGTGCCTGCTAGGCTTAGAACTCAGTTGCCTTACATTCGATTGGGTGTGGAGTCAGATGGTGACTTTTAAAGAGAGTTCTCCACAGCTTGATAATCCTAGAATCAAAATACACAAAATTTACCCCCAAAATGAAGGGAAACACACAATGCTAAAAACAACTAACTGTGCAACTACACTTAGGGAAAATAGGGAAAACAACTGAAAGCAAACTATTATATACATCTAACCAGGAACGTTCGCATCCCTCCTAGATTGAAAGGGAAATTTCTCAAGTCCCCTTCTTGGTGAGAAGACTTATGGTGGTAGGCAAGTAGTTGAAAGAAAATGAGATTTGTTGACTTGCTCTTCCTGCCTATCACCTGAGTTGGCTGGAAATCGAGGGGATCAAAATCAAACATGCCTCCAATATATATGTATTCTAATTGTTCTGGGAGGCTTGTTGGATGCTGGTCCTTCAAATTGGTGCCCCTCACCAAGAAATCAATTGCTACTGATTTATCACCATAAGCCTTCTGATCTGCACAATTCTTCTGCAATGTATCATGGTCTAATTTGTTTCCCTCTACTTCACTGAAAACTCTATCAGACTCATCCTCTACTTCCTCTTGGCCTTCTTGAAGAAGGGTGAATGTGGCAATGTCTAAAAGGGGCTCATAAAATGATTGCTTGTCCCACAAGACTTCACTTATCTGTTTAAAGTTTAGTTCTTCAAGGTATTCCTCCATGAAGATAGACTTCTCCTTTTCCTCTTTACTGATTAGGTTCTCTAGATTTTCAAAAATATTCTCCTGATCTTCCTCTTTCTTGGATTCTTCAATGTAGTCATCCTCATCAAAACAGCAAGGAAGTTCATCAAACAAAGAAGAGAGCTTACCATGCATGTGTTCCTCTTCAAATTGCTGGAACATCTGCATATACGCAAGGCCTGCATCTTCTCCACTACTAATAAGGTCTTCACAAGGAGCGTCAATGATGATTTCTTCTCTGTTGTTGCTCATAACAACCTCTTGAAGACTTACAGATTGGATCTTTTGTTCCTCACCTGCCTCTTACAAAACAGGGTCTTCCTCAAGAAGGGACGAGGTGGAGAAAACATGTGGGAGAGGGGGCAGCCCTTGAGCTAGAATCAGATGATTCTCCTCCCTCCACTTGGTCAACACTTCATCAATATTAGGGGCGGCCTGATAACTCTCTTGGAAATGTGTAAGTGGGGTGTGTTCAGGCATGGAATGTGATATTTGGTCTGAACCGTCCACCACACATTGGTTGAGGAAACTCTCTCTAGACTCCAACTCTACAATTCTCCTACTCAGATCTTCTTGGAAAAGCTTTTTCTGGAGGCCACCAGCATCATCATAGGTAGGCACAGCTTCAACTTCTTCAAGGTTTTGAGAAAAACCCTATTCTTCTTCTTCCTCTTTGTTGCCCCATGATTCCACTGTCTTCCCCCAATTTAGGATCTCTGAATTTGAATTTTGCTCCTATGAACAGGCAGCAACTTTGTTCTCCACGAGGTTCTGAGGCTCCTCCACAAGGTCTAGAAATTTTATCTCTTTTTCAAGAAGTAGTTTCATCCTAGCTTCTAAGTCTTCAATTTGTCTGGCTAGGTTTTCCTGGAAGAGTCTTTCTTGGAGGTGGCTAGCATGATCCTTTTCAAAGCTCTGAACTAGTCCTTGGCATTCTTTCCTCCAACTTAAAATTTGCACATCATGATGGAAAACTTGGGGAGGCTAAGGAATGCAAGGAAAACACTGTTGGTGCGTTGGAGGAGCCTCTTGAAAAGGGACGTGCTGGCTAGTGGTATTATTTTCAATGGAAGATTCTTGATCTAAGGAGTTGAAAAGATTGATCTCCATGGGAGGTTGCTCTGATACCCTCTGGTGTTGGAAAGCCAGGTGCACGAGATTGGGAGTGATTGTATTTGATGAGTTGGAGTGAGCAAGTGCAATTTGATAAACTGGATTTGGTGTAAAAGAGGGGGTTTTCTTTAGGTTAGGAGGGGGCACGCAAGGCTGGCTACCTTGAAAAGATGGATTTCTCCATTTTGGTTCCTCTTCCTTCATGGATTGTACGGCCTGTGCTTGCCTAAACAAGCACTCCTCTTTATATATCAGCTCCTACTGATATTTGTACTACTCTTTCAGTCTGTCGATTTTCATTGTCTACTTCTCAAATTCCAACGCCACCTCCCTTATAGTTACAGGGCAACTAAGAGAGCTACTTGAGGGGATTCTCTGAATATCTAAAGTCTAATTATGTTCATATGAAGGAAAGCAAGATCCATGATTTAGAGCAAAAGAAGTATACATACAAGAAGTGATTGATTTCTGATGTCACCAGGCTACTTAACCAGCAAATTTACTCAGAGTCGCTAGATGCTGAAGAAACAAAATGATCTGCTGTAACAGGACCAGCATCAATCCTGAAACCTTACTGTGTTGAAAAATATAGTCCCACTAGGTGTGCCAAAATTGTTGATGCTAGAAAGTGCACCTAATTGGTAGGAAAATAGATTCCTGCCCTCTCCCCACAACATGGAAACTCCTCTCTTGCCTATGGGATGGCGAAGCAGGAGAAGAGAGTCTCTAGATATGGGCTAGTTCCATCTGATGTATCTTATTTGTTTCAGGCAGTGCAAAAATATAGATATATAGATATACTGGGGGGGATGAAAAGAAAGAGAGAAAATGCATGAAAACAAATAGCCTACTCTAAAAGAGGTGATACACCAAAAATAGATTAACCTTCCACATCCACACTCGGGATCAGGGAAAAACATACATACACTCAGATCTGGCAGAAAAGACCAGGTCTCTAGGATGACAGGGAGGTTCTTATGGAAAGCACAAGAAACAGGGACTCACCAAGGTGCTGAGAAATACACACTGTAAGTGACCTCACCTATTTTATACCTCCAAAATAGAACTCTACTCCTAGCAGCAGCAGACAGTGGCACTTTGTAGATCGTAGGTTTGCTGGTGTTGAACCTCTGAGAGCATTAAGAGACAATGGCTGGACATAGATTAACATTCAATGCATACATAGAAAGATCCATCCAAATAGAGGTAAAACTATCTTTTATTGATTCAGGTGGAAAATTTGGAGAGCAGTGATCTTTACAAAAGTAGGGAAGATCTCGATAAATGAACAAGTCTGCCCATTTATAGGGAAAGAGTTAAGAGGAGTCAAGTGGCATCTTGAGTCTCCATTGGGAAGAGAGAAAACACTATAGATGACATCACAAGTCTACCAAGACCATGCTTGTTGCCTCATTTTGCATGCTAGTCTTCTCTTCTGGTGGCTGGGCAGGCTTTTTCCTATGGTCTGTAGGTGTTTTTTGTCGCCTGCTATTGTGGGTAGTGAATTTACCACCCGCTGCTGTAGACTGCATGTAGGACTTATGTTGACGTCGGCCGATAAGCTATTGACCGTGGCAGTTTTGCCGACATCAACCTATGTAAGCTACTGACAGTGGCAGTTTTATCGACATCAGCTGATGTTAGTGGCCTCTTTTTCTCTACCGGCATTGTGGGTAGTGATTTTGCCGCCATCTGCATTGCATGTAGGGGGTCTCTTTTTACCTGCCCATGTTGTGGGTGGCGATTCTGCCAGCCTCTACATTTTGTTTGCCCTTCCTTTTTTGCTAAGTGTCGAACACCCTGGTTTTTTCCCTTCTTCTTGTGAACATTTGAAGACTCTGCCTCTTGCTACTGTGAATGCCAATGAACTAGGCCAATGAGCCAATGCTCTGAAATGGAGCTATCAAACCCTGAAGGCTGACCTTACAACTTGAAATGACTGGCCATGCAAAGCAAGTGTAGAAGGTGACTGAGATTTTGCCTGAGGGACAAAATTGGGTCAACAATAATAAACACTTAACACACTGCTTGACATAATCATAATAGTCTTAGTTAAGGGTAAGCTAATAATATCCAAGGTGAAGGATGTGTTTAGCGATAGCTAAACCACTAAAGTGTCCTCTAAAAATCCCATCACATGTTTCCTTTATTGCATGAGAGATTTCGTGACTATGTAGGCATCTAAAAAGAAGATCATCAAAGCCCCAATTGTAAATAATTACCCCTACTGTGGTATAATAAGAGTTATTGTATATAAATGCTCGTATAAAATCTATAGAGAGATTAGAAGGGATGATGGCTAAGGTAAGGTAGTTAAATATTTGCTTGTACCAAATATTAGAGTGGGAATATTCCATAGTAAATATGGAAAGGAGGTCCAATTTAGTATAAGAGGGTTTTTTAAGGTGATGGATGGTGACAAAGAGTTTATAATTAGAAGGTTAAAATGGGATTTGGGAACCAAGAGAATCCATGGTATTGAAAAACTTGTTCGTAGAACATGGAGTGGATTGAACAAGGTAATGACCAAATGACATCAATAGTAAATCCAATAAGTATTTATACTTATATTAAACATCATTTTTACATTGTTAAGAACCATTTATTTGGTTGAAAAGAATCTGGGAGTCACCAAAAATGTTGATTGATTTAACTCTCAATGACAAATCTATTTGGAAACCTATGACTAGGGCCTCATATTCAACCATGTTGTTGGTGAAATTAATGTCAAGTTTGAAGGATAAAATGAGAGGATCAATTTCAATGGGGATAAGGATGATGTTGACACCCCCACCATGTTGACACTTTGATCCACCAAAGAACATGGTCATTTGGTAAGCAATGTCCTATTGAGAGAGAGTTGTAATAGACTCATCAGGGAACTCAAGAGCAAAATGTTGGTTATCCGATAAAGGGGACTTAGCCAATTGATCAATAATGATTTTCCCTTTTATTAAATTTTTATAGAGGAACTAAAGATTGAACTTAGCTAAGAACATGAGCCATCTAGCCATATGTTGATTTTGATATGGCTTAAAATAAATGTACTTGAGTGGGTCAATGTTGGTTATGACATAGGTTTTTTGGTTAATGAGGTGGTGATAGAGTTTATAATCCATAATGACCAAAGTGAGGCACAATTTCTTGGTATATGTATAATTAGTCTCATACTCTATACATGTTTGACTTATATAGTATACTACCTACTCTTTATGCTGATCATCATGATGTGAAAGTATGATACCTAAGGAATGGTCTATGGTATAAATATATAGGTAAAATGGTTGGTCTAATTTTGGAGGGACAATACTAGGTAGGGAAATAAGTTATTCTTTGAGTGAGTTAAAGTCATTTTGATAATATTTATTCCACTTAAAGTATATATCCTTATTAAGGAGGTGATGGAAGGGCTAACATATATAAAATACTTAAGAGATGAAGTGACAAATGGATTGGATCTTCCCATATAGACTGTAGATTTTCTTGATATTATTTAGAGGAGGCATGTCGAGGATTGCCTTAATTTTAGTGGGATCAACTTCTACTCTATGAAGAGAAATAATAAAGCCAATAAGTTTACTTGATAAGACCCCAAAGATGTATTTATTAGGGTTAAGGCAAACATAAAAGTGGATAACACAATTAAAGATAACCTTAAGTATTTTCAAATGATCTTTATGACATTTAGATTTTTTAAATAGGTCATATACATAGTCCTCTATGGTTTTATTGATAAGGTCATAAAAGATATAGGTCATGACTCACTAATAAGTTGTGTCAATATTATTTAGACCAAAAGGCATGACCCTATAATAAAAAGTTCCCCATGGGGTGAAAAATTTAGTTTTAGGTTAATCTTCTATGGAAATTAACATCTAATTATACCCTAAGGATCCATCCATAAGAGATAGCATCTCATCGCTGATATTTAGATCAACAAGTTGGTCAATGCTTGGCAAAGAGAAGTCATATTTTGGATAAACAAGGTTAATATCATGAAATTATACACAAATACTAACTCTTATTACTTTGGTGATAATAATGACATTCTAGACCCATTTGGGATAATCAATGGGTTGGATGAAGTTAACAAATAAGAGGTGTTGAAGCTCTGCTTTAATAAAAGGACAATGTGAGGGTTTATCCTTTAATGATTTTCCCTAACAAGATTTGGCATCAAGATTGGAGATGATGTTATGGATGACTATGGAAGGATTAATTACTAGCATATCACTGTAAGACAAGGCAAATGCTATGCTATGGTCTCATAAAAAGGAAGAGAAATCTTAACGCTCTAAATAATCTAAATATTTGCCAATTTTGACTATGTAGGGGTTATCTTGAGTTCCCAAGTTGAAATTAATGATAAATTTGTTCAACATGGTAAATGTCTTAGGAGGAAAATATTTGTGAATGGAGGAAACTTTAACACCAAGATATGTGAGAAGGGAATCATCATCCTAACACTAAACAATATTAATGGTAAGAGAATCATTTTCTACCATCTTAGGATGACTCATAGGAATGGTTCTAGTGATAGGTCAGGGGTCCAAAACTAATCATATTGATCAAAAAAATACTAGGGGAAATGTTATTGAGATCCTCATATTTTGAAGGAGAAGGGGATGGTGAGGATGGTATTTCTTCCTCAATGATCATGATGGAAGGTGGGTTAATTAGCTATTCTAGTGGGATGAATCTAATACCATATCATTCATGAGGCTTCTAGTTTTTGCATGGTAAAAAATCATGCAATCCATGTTCATAGCAACATAAAATGAATCCCTTCCAAGCACACTGATGGAGGTATATCTTAACAAACTCTAGTTTATCCAAGAAAGAGAAATTGGAGGTGAATGGTTTGATAGAAGAGGATGCATTAGAGGTTAAAATTGGTTGATCAAGTCCCCAAGAGATAATATTGGTTTATAAATTAGGATGACTAAAAAGAATGATGGTTTCAAGGTTGGAATCATAGCTAGGATTTTGGTTTAGATATGGATACTCTTAGGGATTAGGAAGGGAATCTAAGGTCAATAAGTGATACTCCCCAAGTGAGATACATTAGAATGTGGACTCCAAGGGGTCTTTCATAAGGATTCAAGAAGAAGTTATGGATGACCTTGTGGAAGCTTGGTTTATGGAGGATGAATGGGATGCATCCTTTAATTGGATGAGAACATCATTAGGTTAGTAAGTCATATTGCATGAATGAAAAGGACTAGGGTTAGTTGGAATGACATGGACTTGACTGTCATGCTCAAACATGATGTACTGATGTAAATTTGATGGCACATAACCCATGGAATGGATCTAAGGGCATCAAATTAATACATTATATTGAAAGTCTCCTTCTACCACATAGAAGAGCCCAAGAAGAGTGTAAAGGCCTAAATGTATATGAATGATGACCATCCCTAAGGTTGTTTCCATGATATCATTAAAATATTGGAATATAGTGGAAGTTTCTGACATAATGTTCTCTAATAGCTTAAGTTTATTAGATGTATGTGAGGAAATAATATTAATGTTATATCCCCCATCAATCATTAACCTCTTGATCTATGTTTGGTTGATATGGGAAGTAATGAAAAATTGATGATTTGGGTCATAAGGATGAACAGGGGGTATCTCTAAATCCTGGTAGGTGATGAGATTATATAGCTGAAGGGATCCAATAAGTATTTATAGAGGTCATGGATCTTTATATTGAAACTGTATATATTGAAAGGCCTCCATCATAACTTGATGATTCTAGGGTGAGGTTTGGATTAACTCATACAAAGTCATTTTCATCAATTTTTTGTGAAGTTTTTTTAGAATTGACCTATGTAATAGTCTAGAAGGGTTGGATTAGGGTGTGCCTAAGATAGAAATATTGGGTCTAGGTGAAGGTGTTTGGAGTGATTTGGTGGAATAAGGGTATGTCCATGGGATGGATGCCTTGGATTTCCATTTATCCTTTTAATCTTGTGATCGAGTGACCACATGAATGGTATGGATCTGGAAAGGATGCGGGCTAGTAGGTTACTTCAATTCATCTACTCTTTTAGATAAAATTTATGGGATAGGTTGATGTGGGGTAGTAGCTTTTATTTTTTGGCTTGGAAGTGAGATCATGGGAATATCCTATATTAATAGATAATATGTATCACATAGTTTTTAGATTATGTCTTGGAGAGATTTGTATTTTTTCGTGTCATGTCTAGGTGTCTTATGGTATACACATAAAATTATCATTGAACCAAGATGGTTTTACAGTAAGAGGATAAAATGGATTGATGAGAGTTAATATCAAGTAATAATCTTGTATAAAACTTTGAAAGATTGTAGAATAGGATTATAGAAATGGTGGTAAGGAGGTGGGAGTTTAGGTTTTGACAGTTCATGGGAAACCCATCAACTATGAGAGTGTGAGGGTGGCATCACATAAACACATCATATATGTGGGAAAACCTTTTGGGGATATAACCCATTGAACCCTAAAATATGGAATATATCCCTATAAAATAAGATCCAACATTTAAACCAACACAAATTTATCAAGGAACACCCATCCTTTAGTTTAGTGAGATACCAATCCCATAAGAAGCTAGTGCCCCTATCTAGTTGAGCACCCACAACAACTAGTCCTTTAGAAAGCTTTGCCTTGTAAGGAGGAACCAAAATATAAGAAACTAAGAACCCACTTATTTACATTAAAAAATCACATTGAACACCTATTTATACTCTTCAATTGATGATGATCACCTTTGTCTCCACTCTTCACCTCCAATCTCTCTCAAGCTACTTTTAGCATTAACTTGCTGAAACTACCTATTCTAGGCTCATTAGGTCTAATGACCTATGTGTCCTTCTACATCAACTTGATAGATAAACATGTGTGATATTTTTCACTCCCTTATGATCCTAACTTACTTTTACCTTCTCTTTCAAAGGTTATCTTATTTTCTTGAATCCACACATGCACAACTAACACAATTAGTCCAATTATGCCTTGTATTTATATCACTCTCTTGGTGAAACCCATATTGGTCAGCCAAGATTCTTGAAATATTTGTTCTAAATTTTAAATATGTCCTCATACATATTATATTTAATAACTAAGCACTCCTTAGGTTTTCAATTACCTCATTACCTCCAAACCACCATTAGGTCTTGGTGAGACCTAAGACAATTAGGCCTTCATACTCACACATTACATGTGAGACTACTTAGACCACCTTCATCCTTTACCAATGATTTAAAAAAATAAAAACTATTTATAATATCCCCTTAATTAATCCCATATGTGTTAATTCCACCTATAACACCAACTCACACCTTGAACCTACCAGTTAGGTCTCCTTGCTATTTAGGCTTTCATATACAAAAAACACAGTCTCAAACTTCTAAATTAAACACTCAAGTTTTTCAAAAATACATATGATTAGATCATATGGGTGAAATATTAAATAAAATTTAAACACATCTATTTTATTTATATACTTCAACATAAACTCTAAACAATTAAATTAACTCTCAAAAAATAACCACTCAGATTGGTCACACATAGTCAAAATATAGTTATACTATTTTGACTCTCCATATCTGATCAAGGGTAAAAATATGATAAAAAATGACTTTTCATAATCCTTAGATACTTATATAACATCTAAATAGTCATTTACTTCTGTAACTTTGCTTAGAACACCTTCAACTCACTCATGTAACATGGTCACTCAATCTGACAGTGCATTCAACAAACATAGTCAACTTCAAAGACTTTATTCATACTAAATATGGATTGTTTAAACATAAATAATATATAAAAATATTATTAATTTATTCTAAAACACTCTTCAATATTTATTTCATCTTGAAACATCAATACACTATCAATATCAACTCAAATATCCTTCTTGGATCACTTATAGACTATGGTCAAACACATACTCAACTTTGGAGATCAATAACATTGACTATAAAAACATTCCAAAATTATAAATACCTTTTATATATTTACCTTGAATTCCCTTAAAACATTTATTTTTATTGCATCATTAAATTCATCCTAGATCAAAAGATATAGCTCAAAAACTACATACTAGTTTTCCCTCATTAATTTGAATATTCAAATTTCGACGATCACTATGCAAATGTTAAACATCAGACACTTTGAAATCATCTTGGTTCCATATAAACTTTGAAAAAATATGTATCATTAATATCCTTAGGATTTTCCTAGTATTTACCTTGCAATTCTCATTATTGATCTTAGATCCTTCATCCCATGATTATGCCACTTAGTATCTCTCTGTGCCTTCTACACATTTTAACTATTCGACATGACTTGTCCCATTGATATCCATCTAGATGAACACCTACATACTATTGATCTTATGTCAACTCAATGAGATTGAGACACATGTCACAAGTGCATGCTTTTTGAGCATCCTTTGACATATTAACTTCCCACACATTATTGGATCACTAATGACAAGATCATGCACTTTGTTGGATCCTTATTTAATTATATAATCTCACTATTAGATATTTAATCAGATTCAACACTCACTATAGATATTCAATATCACAAATTTGGCTAAGTATGGTAACTTAGTAAATTTTTTCTAAGAATCCAACTTTGCACCTTAATAAATTTTGATATACTTTATAATCAGACCTAAAATTTGAACCATATGATGTCCTCACATAGGGGAATCCATAAATGCATCAAATTTCTCTTGAAACCTTCGTATGTGTGAAATATGACATCATCAAAATTCTTTCTCAACTTTATATTTCAAGATGACTACTTGAGCTTAGACATTCATATGACTATTTAGATGAATTACATTCACTTTCATAAGCACTCTAAGCACTCATAACATCCCATAGGGTCTCTGTAACATGTCCATACCATCAATATCATTCAAAAATTACCTCATTAAGTTAAACTCTCTCCAAACCATAAATGTAATCACTTTATCATTAATGCACTATGAATAATTCTCTCTTTAACATCAATGACAACCAAACATCAATGAATATTCTCAAAAAATTATTAATATGGTTTAATGGGGTAGTGGAGGTTACTTTGGTTGTCTTTTAAGGAGTTTGGTTTGTTGTTTTATCGAAAGTTTAGGATGTGGAGGTTTTTATTGGTTTGGTTAGGGTAGTGGTAGTTTAACTTGTGGAGGTTAAAAGTTGGGTTTATAATGGCATGGTTTGTGACTCTTTATTGTTTGGGTATAGGAGTCCAAGGTGGTGCCAAAATGTGGCTCAATCAAGGGTTGGTTGAGATAAAAATTCTATATTTTGGACCAACATTAAGAATGTTTTATAGATAGGCTTAATTCCTTTAGTAGTGGACTCTAAGGATATACTAAGTGGATATAAAAGTGTAAGGTAACATTTTCATTGTCATATATCAATGATACTAAATATTCTAAAGGTGATTCTTCCATATAATGGTTAGGTAAGACAATCTCTTCCTTATTTATGTTTTTTGAAAGAAGGGTAAATAGCTCTAACATGAAAGAAATGGGTATGGGAGTGAGGGTTTCCTCCTTTTCCATGATTTCCAAAGGATATATTGGTGATTCCACAACCTCAATAAATGGAGAAAGGATGGTGGTTTCTTCCTTTGATATTATTTCCAAAGGATAGATAGGTAACTCCACTACATCAATAGGTGGAGAAGAAATGGTGGTTTAGGCCATGGGTTCATTAATTATAAGTTCCTTAAGAACAACATTAATGGTATGAACCTCATGTTTGTAAGATGTTTTCACATTATTATGCTCATTTTTTATGGAATTTGGGTGGTTTTGCAATGGTTATCAAAAGATGTCAAGTTATTGATTGGGGGTGCATTTGGGTTATCCATCACAAGCTCACCTTTGTCAATCAAGTCTTGGACAATGTTTTTAAATGTTTTACATCTATCAACCTTATGTATAATGTCAATATGTAATCTACACATCTCATTTTCATTATACCAAATTGGTACAGGATAGGAGGAATAAAATTATTGAGGTGGTTTGATTAGAGGAAGTTGGATTATAGATGCATTCAACAACATATCCAAAATTGAAGCATAGGACTCCCCCATTGGTATATATTGATTTGGAAAAAATGTTTTTGGGATTTATAATTTTTGATAGAAGAAGGGGAGGGGTTAGATTGGTTGACTACTTAAGGAGGATCCATTTTAAGTACAATGGCATTTGTTATTCTTTTGGATTTGGTACTATCATGGTTTGTGGGTTTAGAGGAAGCTTTATTAGATTTGAGACTAGCACTTTATTCCTCAACTTAAGTTTACCCTCATAAATTATTGAATATATAACTTTATAGCCATGTTAAATGACTCATCAAAGGTTCAGAAGGCTTGAACCTGTAAGGTGGATGAGATGTGTTTAACATATTTTTGAGAGAAAATCTCAATTAAATTGGGATAGGGTAAGGAGAAGGGGAGTTGGTTGATCAACCCTCTCTAACAAACAAAAAAAATGGTAATTGATTCATCCTCAAATTACCAAATGGAATATAAGTCAGTGATAGAAACTTTCTTGGAAATATTGATAAAAAAGTTGTCTAAGAAGGTTTGAACTAGTTCAGAAAAAGAAAAGGAGTGCCTAGTGATGGCACTATAATAGTCTAATGTGGGTCTTACTAAGGACATGAGGAAAGTTCAGAGAAGAAGAGCATCATCATAGGAAATTAGATAACATGAATTCCTAAATTATTGTTAGTGTTGTTGGGGATCTTACTTTATAATTTAACAAATTTGGGAAGTTCCCATTATGTGGGGTATGGATAGATTGGCACAGAAGGGTGGATAGGCTCATTAAAAATCTAATAATAAGACAAGATATTATGGGCCCCAAAAATGGATGTCTCTATAATTGTCATCTTGTCCATTAAATTGTTTATGAGGTTAGTTTGCAGTGGTGCACCCCCATAATTATAAGGTATGTGTTTTTGGGGTTATGAGGTTATAATATATTGGTAGCTAGTAGAAGGTTGGGAATATGGTGGGGGCATATATCATTGTGGGTTTTGTATATAGCCCAATTTAGGTAAAATAGGATTTTTTGGTTCATAATAATGGTTGGGTTGGTTGGTTGAAGGTGTGTAGTCACCTTGGTGCTTATAGGTGGGAGAATAGATTGTATGAAAACCACTAAATTTTGGAAAGGGGTGGAAGATGTTGGGTTTTGAGTGGAAAGTGGTAAGGAATCACTAATAGTGGAAGTAATCCCAATGGTAAGTGGTTCTTAGGTTTCCATAGGCTGATTTGTCCCTACATTGGATGGTTTAGTGATGAGGTTAGTGGAGGTAGAAGGTACATGGGCATTGGTTGGTGGAAGGGATTGGTTTTGGGTAATGGTGTTTAAAGGGTTATTTGTGGAAGAAGAAGATTTGGTCACCATGGATTGGGTGGTGGAGATAGTGGTAAACGAGGTCTCACCCATAAGGCAATTGGGCATGCCATAGGGTGGTTTAACAAAAGGAATTGAAGCAAAGGTACAGTTAGAAAGAATGGAAAGATAATATTGGAGAGAGATGGGGTTGTTATCAAGGAGGTTGGTAAAGTCCATATCCCTTTGATAAAAATATTGAGGCATATTAGGAATTCTAAACTAGTTAGGTTAACTTTCTAGATCTAGAGTGTGCTACATGGATGATGAAGAAGAAGATGGGTGGCTAGGAGGTCAATCTTGGTTTGCCTAGTTTCTAACTTATTTTTTTGTCAAAAACATGAAATGAATGGTGGAATAAGGGTGGAAATGATCTAACACACTCAAAAGAGAGAAAATAAAATAAAATATTCAAGGAAATCACACACATGCTAAGAGTACATTAAATCTTATAATTCTTTTTATCTCAATTTTAGGCTTATTCCTCAATTTATAAGTTTATGTGACTTTACTTGGCTTATAAAATAGGTAATAGAATACGAAGTCTATGGATGGTTTTGGGTTTATTTAAGGATCTCAAAATATCTATAATATAATTTGGTGCATGGCTTGATGTTGAGGCCTACCCCTTCACTTCACACACCACAATGATAAGGGTGTTGGGTACTTAGCCAAGATATATCAAATTGCTAGAGTTTATACTCAACTAGTGTACTAAGATTTTGTTTCTCCCCTTAGTAAAGAAGTCCAAGTGGGATATCCAAGGGTGAAGGTTTACACTAGGTGATGAAATCCTAGTTGGGCCTTATGTCAATGTTTGATGTATGAATTATATGAGTGGTTTGGTACTGTGTGTGTGACAAAAGTGATTTTTATGATTGAATTCACCATTTAATTTTAAATTATGTGATCTAACCAAGCAAATATTCAATAGATGTAAGTTATTTTTAAACCCAAAGGAAAATTTTGATTTATTTTAAATGAGTACAAGAACAACTATGATGCACCTAAATATAGAATGAAGATGCAAGTCCTATCCTATGATGAATGCTTTTTTGACTTTTAAGAAATGAAGGAAAATGGAAATTTTAACTTTTCTAAGAAAGCAAAGGAGACAAAACACTTGTTTTGGAAAAGAAGAGATTGAAAAATATGATTTTAAATGGGGAAATGAGGAAAAGAGAATTTTAGTTTCAAAAACAAAAGATTTGAAATGGATGAATCTTTCACTAATGCAACTAAATGTCTTAAAATAAGTATGAACCCAAGAAAACTCTAGGGTCCCATTAGGCATCCTATAATGTTTCACTACTTTTTGTGTTTCTTTTTTTTTCTTTTTACAAGATAAGTAAAAAATTTAAAGGGTATGTTTTAGAAGAACCTGGATTTAGTTGCATGCTCGTAATCAATTCAATGTAGAGAAATCCTCTTTGGATTGGGAGGATGACATGAAATAAGAAAGAAGCTAGAAATAGATTAATTATCAAAATATATGGGTGGATTTCCTAGATAATTCTAGATCCAATGAGTGCTAGACTTAACTGGAGGGCTATCAATCTACTCTTTAAATAAGTTAAGTTCTAAAAATGAAAAGAAATGCATTACATAAAGTAATATAAAATGCTCAATCATAATGAAATAAATTATTTTATGATAAAAATGAGATATTTTATAAAAATGGCATTATATTTTTCAAAAATAATTCTAAAATGCTAAAAATTGATTCAAAAAATAGTTTAAGACCCTATGATGTGACAAAAATAAAAAAACTAGATATGGGTAAAGGCAAATTGGTGGAATTAGATTGCTATTTTTGGGAAAATAAATTACATATTGACTAATTTTGGTCACTATGCAATCGATACTAATTGAGGAAACCAATGCCTATTAAGGGATGACTGATGTTGACTAGGAGGTGATTGATGTCAGTTATTGTGGGTTCTAGTTTTGGGCAAAATTAACCTTGGGATCATTATATGAGAGATTTTATGGGTTTCTTATAGTTGGATGAAGTTCATGAAGATAGAACATGTTATCAAAGATATGAAACTCAGGGGTTTGACACTCAATTGTCTGGGAAAGTTTAGGGGGTGTTTGGAGTTGTAGAAATATAACATAATAAATGGTATGGGAAGAGGTGGGAAGTGGGTACAAGCACTAAAACTACTAAAAAATAAATAAATAAACTAAAAATAAGTGTAATATACTTAAATTTTGGTGTTTTATGGCCTTGAGAGGTCTTGAAGTTAAATGCAAGCTGCTTGGGAACCTTGAATAATGTGGATGGAGTGACGGTGCTTGAGCTCTTTGCAGTGAGTTTATTAAACATTTTCATGTCTCTGGGATAGTTCTTTGGTTCATAGGGAGTCTTGTATTCACTTGAGAGTTTTTATTCTCACTCAAAAATTTCAACCACCTAAACAAGGGTCTTGGGAGTTACCTTAAGTAATTGATGTCAGTTCTAGTCAACCAACATCGGTTAAGGGGTGATCGACATCGATAAATGGAAAAATAGTATAAGTTACTAAAATTATTCATTTGTACTTAGGTTTGGTCAGGAAGACTAATATAAGTGGTCTAAGCTTATTTAAGGTAGCATAGGTATGCATGAAGAATAGGTATATGAGGTTATGGCATTAAATGCTAAGGTGAGAAATAGTCTTAAGGCTAGGTGTCAATTAGTTAGCCATAGGTTTAGGTGGGGAGGTGTAAATAGAATAATTTAACCTAATTAACTAATTAAATTATTTAAAATAGGGTAAAAGGGTGTGTTAAATTATTTTAATAAATATCCTAACCCAAGAGGGCTAAGGGGTACGTTACGATAATTAGAACTATTTGGTGTAATTTTCTAATATCTACATTTTGGCCTTGTTCGTTGTGTAGGTTCCATCCACAAGTTGAAAAATAGAAAAAATGGTGTACTAGAAGTTTGGATGGCCGAAGTATTAAAGGATGTGTTCCCCCTCAAGCCAAGAAATGAAGAGGGGAAAATGAAGTTGGGTTGAGGTTTGACAAGTGTGTATGTGAGTGGCAAAGTGATTAAGGTGATTAGGCATAGAAGCATAAAAGGTTGCACAATATGTAACAAAGTGCAATGTCATAAAGTGCACCTAGACATGGATGTCAAGATGGAATGAAATGGTAAATATGGCTACACAGAGGAGGATAAGTGATAAGTGAACCAAGCCAAAAAATTAAGCATAGATGATATGGGTCACAATTGTAAACACAAGTCTCCATGCTAAGGTATTCATGTTTATAGGGAGCCAAAAGTAGGGTGATCCTAAGAAGATGGAATGGGTCGTAGATGTTAGAACTATAAGTTGGCATATTCTAAGGAATTTAAACAAGATTATAAATAAAATTCACATACATGTATAATGATGCGAAGCATGACAAGGTGGTCTAATTAGATCAATGTGATGAAATCAAGGTTGTTCATAAAAAGAAAGTGAATAGAATAGTTTGGAATAGTTATCAAAGGCAAGCTCCAATGGGTGGGGATTTATTTAGAAAGGGGTCCCTTAGGGTGGAAAGGGGAGTTAGGATTTTAGAACCCAAACCTCCATTACAACTTATTCATACTTGAACCCATTAAAAATAAATATAGACTATTTTTAATCTATGATCTTAAGTTTTTAGAATCAACAAGCTAAACTTAGACCAAATCAACAATGATCCCCACAATCATCATCAATCTTATTAGGATCGATTTTGATTTATATGTAGTGTGACCTTAAGTTGAAAGATATTGATTTTTACACATTGGAAATTTGAATACATTCACCTAGAGTATTGTAAAAGAATGTCACCCCTATTTCAGACCATCCAAACTCTCTCCAAGATCAAGATGATCCTTGTCAATTAGATATTATCTACACCATAAGAAGCATTTTCAAAGGTAAGTATGTTGTATGTTTGAATGATTTTATTACTATATTATCTATTTAAATTATCTTTACTATCGTAAGTCTATTTAGTTACAACAATAATTAGTCCTAAATCCTTTTATAATTTTTTAGATCTCTCATTAGTCCCCATCCTAAGATTTCCATCACCCACTATAAGGATCAACTATGATTCTTTCTATATCAACATGGATTACATAACTGATATCAATTCTAAGACAATTAGCATTGATACCTATGTTTTTATCTCTATGTGTAACCCAAGACTAGATTAAAAATCTTAAGTGTTTACAATTTACTATTTCTTAGTCTTAAAATCATGCATTTCTATCTATATATGAACTTGCCTAGTGTTATACATGACATGGTCTATTTTCAAGACTCAGCCATAGTTACTCACCCATAATTAACCAATTAAAGTGACATATATTTTAAGTTAGGACTTTGTCTAATTGTCTTTGACCCAACTCTAGAATCCATCATCAAGTAACTAGAAGTAATTTAAGAACAGGAAGACTTAGACATAGCATATTAGAATGAATGCTTTAATAATATCTATGCAGTAGATTGATTTATTTTATTTAGTTTTATAATCTAATCACATGATTTATTATAATTTATCTCATTATATTATCCACTTGATTACATAAATAGTAGACTAACACCCATCTAAGGAAGTATAAAACTTCATGGAAATGATCTTTTATCAAGCACTCCACTCATCTATATTATTAATCTAATCTTGTCCAGGTTGTCTCTTGTGTGAAGGTAGTCCTTCCTAGCCAAAAAGGAGCTCCCACCTCACTGGATCAATGGTATAAATCCTCCTTCAAAAATATTCCTCTTAAAACCTTGTATCATTTATATTTTTAATAAGTTAATTTTATTAAAGAAAATAAATGTAAAATATACTAAAATAACTTTTACACTTTAGGTGAGTTTAGTGCACTAGTCAAGAGATGGGTGAAATTTAAACCACATAACTTACATGCACACCTTAAACATAGTTTCAAAAAAGTAGGTGTCAACATTCATAATCTTACCTATATGTGCTGCATAATAAAGTGCTAGGACCTAAGGATAATAAACCACATGGCCTAGGAACTATAGGGGAAATTATGAGGGAAAGTGTTATTTGGTTTGGAGGGCTATGGATCCTAACATAGAATTATGGTAGTATGGTGGTGGGTGATGTGGTATTTGGCTTTAGGCTAAGTTGGCAATTAAAATATAATATTAGGTGGAATTTTTAATAATGGTAGATTATTGGTGGAAATAATCAAATAAAATTAGACTAAAGTATCACCAAAGTCAAGGGATGTTTGCGAAATATCCAAAGAGGTGAAGTTGTCAATCGAAAAAGAGGGAAGCTAGTTAGAAAGTAGAGGTGAAGAGTGGAAAAAATTAAAGTTTGAGAGAAAATTAGCCAAAATAAAGAGAAGTAGGGTAGATTAGTGCTATTATATTACAATAGGGAGAGATATGATTTGTGATTAAGCTTTGGATTATAGAGTGAAAACACCATATGTGATTTATTTAATAATGCATCCCCTTATATTCAACAAAGAGTGATTCTAATAAAAGAAAATATTTTGAATAATCATCTATTGTGAAATTGTTTACTAGTGTTTGTGTGTGTTCCCATAATTATTTGGTTATCTCCCCTTTCTAACCCTCCTAGACACTCTTCTCCCATTACATGAAACTAGCATGACCCTAGCCTAGATCCTCAATTCCTTCCCAACTCAAATGATCTCATAATAATTTTATTCCCTACATGATATGATGATGTGGGAATTGGTTCAAGTTATGTCTAGCTAGACTCATAAAAAATTTTGGCCCTTAGTGACAAGGCTACCAATAGGTATAAAATGTAGAACCATTAGGGTAATGAAAATAAGAATATTGGACTTAAAATGTTTAAATTATTTCCATGCATAATGACTTACCTGAGTATAAGGAATATACATTTAGGTATACTAGAGGTATGTGGACTATCCATAGGTAGTTGGCCATGACATACTAGTCATGTTGTGTTAGTATAAGTTCCTGGAAAACTTTAGAACATTCTAATTACAAGGATAAATTATGTATTTAATGATAAAGAAAAGTAGTGGTTAGAAATTTAGACTAAATGATGTCATTATTTACTAAGTTAAAATCATACTAATGAAAACATGAAAAAAAGTGTATATAGAATAGATAACATAACTATATGAATAACAATTCATATATCCACAATATTCACTGTGCACTGATTAAAAGTAAAAGACATATATGAAAACCATAGAGAACATTGTATTAATATTTATCACACATAAAAATAAAAATATTTATTATAATTAAGTGATATATATAGATTATTATAATGCATTATCTCTTCGTATTCCAACCTTTTGATATGTCCAAAGGAAAGAGTCTTCACATTCTTTCATATACTAATTATGTCTACAAGGGTGAATAGATACATATGATTATACAAAAAACAAAATCTTTTAATATACATATGTCCATCTATTATACTTTATTATTTTAGTCTTCCTTATTCCTAATCTAGCACTTTCATGAACTTATATCATTTTCTCATCTAGAGACAAAGTATTAAAACTAGAGTCTAACTAAAATTGATGAGATGAGCCATAAACAAAAGTCATAGTTATTGATCCAAATGCCATTTTAATGCATTTCCCTATTTGCACACTACTTATCCACCCTTTTCGGTTTTCAAATAAGTATAATAATATCCTACCACCCTCTTGGGGTTTCAATATGTTATCATAACTAGGTGGCCACCCTTTACATGTTTTTAACCAGCCTAGCCCCACTCCTAATGCTTAAGGTTATTTTTAAAATCTATACAAAATATATATGAAACTATAAAATTGAGATGGATAGTACCTATTGGGTAGGTGGTGGTAAACTTTGAAGAGACTACATAGGAGGTTTATTTTGAGGTTTTTGTGCTTTTTCTATTACTGACCCATTTTATTGTTCAGTATCTGGTGATAGAGGTCATTGTTGTTGTTTCTCTAGATGTGAATTTGTAGCTAACTTATTTTTCTAAAAAAAATGTTGAAGTTGCTATGTGGAATGAACTGAGGCTCATATAGCACTAGGGAGATAATGATATTGATATGAGAGAGGTCTTGTTTGATCATATTACAGCTAGTTAGCACTTCGTGAACCATGGTAATCAGTATGCATAGCATAATCTAAACCAACATTAAGTTTTAAACATCATCATTTTTTGTGATGGTGATTAGTGCTTTAACATTTGATATCTTGAGTTAAATATCCTATACCAAATCTTCTAGTTAATCTATAATCCATTGAGCTTGGACGTCTGTAAATGTATTACACATAGTTTCATTATGTTAAGATTGAATTTTTTACATGGAAATGTCCTTCAAATATAATAATTGTTTGAGGGATCTTACCATTTCTTGTATATTGGCTATTTGGTCATCCATCATATCTTTAGATTTATCTACTATTGTAAACTCCGGTCTAGTCATAGCCAAAGAATTATTGAGATGCCACCTATAATTCAACATTATTTGAGCTATTTTATTAGCTTGTTGCGTAGTGGTCTCTAAAACATATTCATATTGTTAACAAAAATCATAAATTATCTCTATTTTTGACCTTATAACATTCACTTGGGTCAAAAACATTTGAAATTATTTCATATTCAACCAATTAATTATGAGTTACTACAACAAGGTAGTGAGTTATTTATCTTCAAAGATCAGTTTGTCACATAGGACCTATATGACTAGTGTGGGGAAAGTGTTATTGATAAATTATTATGAATTTAAAAGATAGGTACTCAATTTTTCATTATTCTTTTGTAGCCAAAAAAGTTCCTATTCCAAGTCCAAGGTATTATATGTAGTTGACTTTTGGAACATAGATGTGACTTCAATTTACTTGGATAATGGTAGCTAAGCAACATCCAAATATGTTTTCATTGGAGTAGTGGTAAGAGCCATAGATGTTTTGGGGGTTAATAATGGATGCAACATGAAATGTGCCAAAGGAAGTGACAATGTGGTGTGTTAAATGGATGTTATGGGAACATCCCACAACCACTATCTAGAGATATGAGGTTTTAGCTATGATGCTTCTTCCTACACATCCTTTTATGTTATCATTTTATATTGTTTTGCATTCTCTATTTCTTCCTTATATTAGGCCTACTTTTATTTTATGGCATTAGCTTTAACTTCAGCCTTAGTCTTAGCATTTTCCTTAGCTTGATATTTAGTTTGCACCTTAGCCTTAGCCTTGGCTTCAGCCTCATCTTTAGCTTTATCCCTAGCCACTTACTTAGCTTGATCCTCTTTCAAATTTTGTTTTGATTGAGCCATGGCTATTACCTTTGATTCATCTTTATATTGTTGTATAACCTAAACTTATTATTTTCTCTCTGCTTCCTTATGTTCTATTTTCTTTACCTCTGCTTCTTTGGCTTACTTCTTATGAGACACTAGTTTATCAATGTGATTCTATGTAGCCTCTATTTATCTAATTTTATTTTATGTAACGTCTTCTTCTTTGAAATTATTATATGTATCCTTTTATTCCTTAACTTTATTCTTTGTAACCTATACTTTTTCATCCTAATTTTGGCACTTCTCTTCTACATCTTGTCATTTTCGTTATTCTTATCATGCAATTTTTTGTTTCTTGCATTATGCCTCTTATGCATCTTCTTATTTTTTTATTATTTATTATTTTTATCTTTCTCTTCCTTTATTATTTTCTTCTCAACCTTCCTTTACTTCTCCTCTAATTCCTATGGTTTTTTTAACACACTTATCTATTAAGAGGGGGGGTGAATTAGTAGATCTAAAAAATTAATTTTTTTACAACTTTGAATATAAATTTTAAACATATGCAATCTTAAACAAATAATTGAAATATATTACATGCACAAAATCACAACACACAATAGAGAATTTACATGTGGAAACCAAAAGAAAAAAAAACCATGGTGAGAATGTTGCTAGAAGCTACTATTGTAATCCAACCTCGAAAAGTTTATCTCATTGATTGAACCTTACTAGTTACATTTAAGGACATCCATCCCAAGGAGACACCAATACCCTATTTTAAGAGCACAAACTCTAAGGAAGAACCCCCTCCATATACTAAGCACCAACACAACTTAATTTGATGGCACCAACCAATCAGACATTTACACTTTGAATTAATGAATTAGATTCACAAAAGAATCCAAGTCTATGTTCTTTGTTGCATGTCGAATTTTCAACAACTCATTTTTCATTCAACACACTCTTATTTGGTATTCACTCTTCTTGAAACCTTTCTCTATGTCTAAATTTATTTGTTTGACACTCTAGTATTCTCCAATTTGACCATTAATACTCTATGCTTAGATGAGTCTCATATTTTTGCATCCATGACTCAAGTCCTCTCAGCTCCTCTCATTCCAGAAGTGAAAAAATGACTATTTTTCATCCCTAGTCTTCATCACTTTGTAATTTTTCATCAATCAAAACTTAGATGAGTCTAATTTTTTTATATATTTTGCATTCATTGCTTATATCTTCTCATTCCAAGTAAACTAACCATTTGAATTCCATTCTCTATGCCTTCTTCAGATTCTACCCTTGTTGCCTCAAATTCCACACTTGGAAAATTGGCATAATCATTTTAGATCAATCATTGTTATTTATATCTTTCAACTATCTTATCATATTCTTGTAACTAACTCACTTCAAGGGTTATTTGTTTATTTTTCATTATAAATTTGAAATGTGTATATCGATCTTTCCATCTGACCTTCATGTGCCGTTTTATCTCTTGAAGATTAATGATTTTTATATTGGCTTGGTCATTAAACTTTGACATGTTGACTTCATCTTATTTTCTTCAGCATTCATGTATTATTTTCTCTCCTTTAGATTTTATTAGACATGCTCAATCTTTATCTTTACCTATATGCCTTTGAGATTTTATCATGGAAGCCTTTTCAATTTTTCAAAATGGCCTCGTATCCTATGCACTTGTCCTTTTGCACTTGTGGAAGTGTCCTATATCTTTCAATAAATTTTCAAGTGTCCTTTCTCATCATTCAAACTACCCTTCAAGATTTTTCAAACTATCTTTTCAAACTTTACAAGCATCCTTATCTACTTCAAAAGTGTCCTTCAGAAGCTTTGAAAGTGTCCTTGATCCTTTAGAAGTGTCTTCAAAAACTCTACAAATATCTTTTCTTCATTTGAACTATCCTTCAGACAAATTGTTATGGGACTTTTATCTAATTACCCTTCAGGATAATTTCTATGGACATTTTGTCTAAGTACCCTTTAGAACAATTTCCATAGGCTTTTTTTCTAAGTGTCCTTCAGGATAATTTCCATAACAAAATGTCTAAGTTCATTTTAGGACTTTCAAATTGTCCTTCACTTCTTTGCTCATATCATTTAGAACTTTTATGTAGGACACACCCTTCAAAACTTCTGTAATGGGCCATATAGCCTTTAAAACTTTTTCAACGGTCTACATACCCTTCGGCACTTTACAAATCTTTGGAATTTTTTTAAGTGTTCACATACCCTTCAAAAAATTTGTTTTGGGTCACTTACCCTTTGGTACTTTGAAAACGTACCCTTTAAAACTTTTTATTAGATCACTTGCCCTTCAGCATTTTTCAAATTTACCTTTCAGAACTTTTGCACGGTACTCATTTCCTTCAGGTCTTTCCTTGGAGACAATTTTTAAAATTTAATTCCAAAGCTTTAAATTAATTTATGTGGCCCTTTTTTTGAAAGAATTGTCTTTACCAATTTTTCTGAAAGAATTCCCTTGACAAATACAAAGGTACAAAATCAACTAAGTATGGAAACTTAGTAGGATTTTAGCTGAGGAACAAACTTATTAATTTGTAAATTTTTTTATATTCATCCTTATGACATAAAACTTAGACCCCAAATAATAGACGTAAACCTGATTATCATAGTGTGATCATTTCCTTAAGATTATACCATATGTGCAAATGTTGATAACATCATCCTATGTGATTAGCCATATCTTGCCAAGATAATCATGTGAGAAAAGGCATTCAAAGTACACACACAATTATATTCAACTCAACACCTTTTTCATTAATTCATGATAGAACATGCTACATTTGACATCAATGACAATTCTTCAGACCTCAATGACCATGTCTAACATGGTTATTGTGTAACTTCTATTTGTGGCTTGACCTATGGTAAAGTTGTTTATTTAGGCTCATACATGAGATTTAGTGAATGAATATTGATAAAATATTGGGTTTCCTCTAAAGATATTGATTTCATAACCCTAATTTTACATGCAACTATCTTCTTCTTAGAGGTGGGTGAAGGAGTGAGGGTCTTCTTGAGCTTCTTTTCTAGTTTACATTGGGATTATGGTTGAACTTGTGATTATTGATACATTTATATCACTTTTATCTACTCTCTAAAATATATTATTATTATTTTTTTTTTGATGTGGCTTTGCTTAAGGACGAGTCTTTAGCTTGCACGTCAAGGCTACAGGAGGACTCTTATGTATAGGTTTATATCTGAAGTGTACAATATAAGATCTCAAAACTATATCCTTAGTTAATATTTCAACCACCAATTTATTTTGAGTTGCATCCTAACATATAGTGTCAATAATAATAGAAGTGGAAGATTGAGTGATGTCAACCCAAAGGTCCTATCTTACCTAATTATGCACTTGATAGGTGCACATTGCTTTCCATAGGAATAACTCTTCCTCTTCCTCATAGTTATAGAATTCATTGTCAATGTCTTCTAACATGGTATTTAATACTTCTTATTCCTTCAATCCCTTTTTTATAAAATTATGCTCAACTACTATCCCTAGAATTTTTAGATTATTTATCCAAGACTTTACATGATGCATCCTCTTCTTGGGTGATGAAGGTGAGGATCACTCCATAGGTACCTTTCTCTTATGGGTATGGAGTTTTTGATGTTTTTAGTGGGACTTATGGTTGTGTTTGCTATTTTTCTTGTGTCTATTCCAACACTAGTTAATATCCTTCTAGAGTTATAGATTGTGAAGGTGATATTATTTGAATAACTAGCCCTTTATATTTCTACACCTCTACTTGAGCATCTAATATTATGATGAAGAATGAAATTAATATTATACTTGGAGTTATTAACTCATGCACCTTGATTTGGATGACATTGTGTAGTTTTGTTACCGACGCATGTTGCCCCATATACTACATGACATCTTCAGTTATTTTGGGGAGTGACCTAATCAAGGCTAAAGCCTTAAATTTTCATGTGTTGAATCTCCCCAATTTATCACAATATTATCCCATTTGAGTCCATGTTATGTTTTCAAATGTGGTAGTAGGCCAAAAATTCATAGTGGCATTAATTGGTTCTTATGTCAATTTACAGTACATGAAATAATAAGCAATACCAAAAACTAATACTAGAATGTTTGGGAGGTACTTAAGAGTATCTTCTCAATGTCAATGGTTAGTTTTGATGCTATAAAATTAGGCCAATTGATGTTTTCATGTATTCATACCATGTGATATGTAATATCAATTACCCTTTTTATTTCTTTCTTATCCTACTTTATGATTTTCCAAAACTCTTTGTAATGCATTCACCTAGAATGCAAATCAACACATCCTTTTTAGAATCAATTACTATTCCTTTACCTACCCTAGTCATACAACTATACTTGGTGTTATAATTAATGGGTGGATCTATGTCATTGTATGGAAGAAGAGATTTTCCATGGGTTGTAAGGCCTATTACTCAAGCATGGCCTGGGGAGTGATCCAGATTATGATATCCAAAGATAAATTAATAGTTCCTTTATTATATCTACTCAGAAAATTGAGAATTACCTCATCTAATTGACCAAAATTCAATAGTTTTATTAATATATTAGCATTGGAGGCTTTAAGGGGATGTTTAATTACTAGAGATCCTACTTGTGTGGCTTTTTTATGGTCCAAATAAAAAAGGGTAGCTTCAGCTATGTTGATCAAATTAAAAGGGTATAGGTTGTTATATTTAATTTGAAATAGACCTAATCCAATCCCATTTACTCCTTATATGCATATTTAAGTGGGATAAATAGTGTATATACCTCCATAATTTCTATTGTATCTTGAACTGAAGCCTTGATTTGATTTTTCTGGTTCTGGTTTCTACTTGGTGTATAAGTTATTTTGAAAGTAGAACACAAAATTTGCTTGTTAGACGAAGTATGTAATTTTTTTATGTTTTCCATGCCACCTATTATATATATTTTTGGTGCAAAATTTTATCTCAATAACTAATTTCAATGCACTACTTAATTGTGTATGCATTTTCTTCCCCTCATTAATTATCACTTGGTGAAATTTGATCTGACAATGAACCTTTTGTATCTATATTCCTTTATTTAACCCTTGGTAATTATTTGATGTGATTTTATATCCTTTTATCTATCCCATTTATATTATGATGTTTCCTATAAATTAGCCATGTAATTTTACTTGGGAAGAATTTAATTTATTCAAATGATTTATCATTAGCAATTTTGAATTACTGTTATCTTTCCTTTCACTATACCAATCTTGTCATCATTACCTTTTTGGAATAATTTCATGACCTCTAATTTTTTTTTCTATATATCCTTCCTCAAAGTTGTCTTATATAATTTGATATCATGTTGTAACTATAACTACTCCTTGTTCATTACGATGTGTTGTAATGCAAATATCACATTGTAAAAACACTTAAATGCTATGAAAATAAACAAAACCCAAAAGAATATTAAATAAAAACCCCAATATACATGGCTATCCTTGAAACCCTCTCATTTTAGAAGAAAGAATAATATAGACTAATGATGATAAGGATTAAGCCTACAACAATTAACACATCCTAGTAATATGGTTCCTTACAAATCTTAACATAATGGTACCCTATTGTGAAATGCCATAAATAATGTAGGGTCCCTTCCATCTAATATGAATCTTTCTCAAAAATGCATTAAACCTAATATAATACAATAGTACAACTTAGTTTGGTTGAAATGGCTTAGATCACTAGTTGCAATCATGTCATGCCATATGACTTAGCTTATGAATTTATTTCATCCATTGTGCCCATTTTTTTTCCATTCTAACCAAATCCATTAATCTTTGCATTAGAGAATCTTTATTTCTTAGCCTCATAACCATTGTAATGCATAGACTCAAAAAAATTTACTCCATAGGCATTACTACTTCAAGGCCATAGATAAGGTAAAAATAAGTTCAACTTGTAGCATGTTTATAATGTGTTCTGCATACCCAAAGAATTATAGGAATATAATCTTCCCAATTGTCCCTTTTCAAATTACATATCTTTTTAAACATTTTTCCTAATACTTTGTTTGATGATTTAACTTATCCATTCATTTGAGGGTGATAATATGTACTCTTCTGGTGTGAGATAATAAACTCCTCATTGAGAGTTATGATCGTGTTATTGAATAAATGTGTTCTTCTATCACTAACCAGCTTGATTGGGCATCTGAATCTTATAATAATGTTTTCATATAAAAATTTGTTAGTGTCATTTACACCACAAATTAGAGTTTCATAAGCTTCCACCAATTTTGTAAAGTAATCTATTATAGTAATAATGTATCGTACATGACTTCATTTACTTAGGGGACTGCTAAGTCCAACAAAATTGATTTCTCACTATTAAAATGGTTTTTCAATGAGGACTGGCACCAAGATCATCTCATATCTCTAATTTGGCTTTCCCATCCACTAAAATATATCACAATGTTTGGATACTATGTGTGCATATTGAAACACATTTGACCACCATATGCCACTTTGTAAGATCTTTTATAGTAGTGGATTTTATTGTAAAGTGACACCTTGTAAGTACTTAATGTTATTATTAAATAATTAGTGGTTATTCATGCTCTAATGCTACTCTATGAAACACATTGTCTTTCCAAATTTTGTATAGAAATACATTGATGAGACTATATGGGATAGCTCAAATGACTATTTTATTTTTATCCCTTTCTATATAATGTGTAGGAGAGTACCTTGCTCCATAAATTTGTAATGTCTTCCATATTATCTAGGATTGAAACAAACCTAGATAAGTGCACATCTAGGGACTCATCCTCTATCTCTTCTAGATCTTCATTATTTTGTAGCCTACTCAGATGATCTAGTTAGAAATTTTATCATCTTGACTTTACATTGATCTAAAATTGAAACTCCTAAAACAAAATAATCCACCTAGATATATATCCTCCCAACATTAGATTATTAAATAGGTATTCTAATGCCTGGTGGTTAGCAAAGAGTTCAAATGGTGTGGTTAATAGATAGTGTTGAAACCTTTGTAATGCTAATAACTTTCTTTTCCAAAAATGTATTGGTGATCCAACCCACCCTCACCTAGTTATGCTAATATAGTTTCATGGTGGTATAATTATTTTCAACTACTGATAACTTCTTGATGGAAAACTATATGGGGTGATCCAGTCCACCCTCACCTTGTTGTGCTAAGATAACTCATAATGTAATACCTAAAGCCTCCACATGCATGTGGAAAGGTTTCTTCCAATTAGGAAACACTAAAATGGGTGTTATTACCAACCTTTTATTTGATCTTGATAAATGTTGCTTAACATTTTGATATCCACTCAAATATTATATCCTTGCATAGTATTTTTCCATTGGCACCAATATGGCTATGTAACCTTTGATAAATTTTGTAAAGTATCCCGTATGACCAAGAAAGATACACAAATCCATAGAGTCAATCGAGGGTTACATTTGCACTATTATAAAAATATTAGCTTAGTCTACCAAGATATTTTTACTACATATAAAATGGCCGAAAAAAAACACCAAATAATTTGAAAAATAAACATTTATTTAAATTTAGAGCAATGTGTAGATATTGACACCATTCTAACATTAGTCACAATTTTGATATATGTTCTTTAAATAGAGAAAATACATCCCAATCATCCAAATATACCTCTAAGAAATAATGAATTAAGTATTTGAATTAAGTTAATATAACTCTAGAGAAAATAGTTGGTGTATTCTTCAACCCAAAAGGCACTACCTTGTATGCAAATGATCCCCATTTAGTTTTAAAAGTAGTTTTAACTTGGTCTTCTACTATGATTGAAATATGATGGTACAAACTAAAAACATCTATAAATGAGTATAATTCATGACTTATGATGGACTTCATATATGAATAATATTGGGAAAGGATCATTGATGTAGGCATTATTAAGTGTGCAATAGTCTTTACAAACACATATCTTGCTAGATTTATTTGGATGAATTACTATAGGGCTCACCTAGTCTACCTTTTCCATTGGATAAATGATTATGACTTCCTTCCTTTGATCTATTTTAACATTTAATTTTATTTTCATGCTATAATTTAGCCTATATGGGTGTTTTTTAATGGCTTTAGTTCACTTTTTCAACTCTATGTGCATTTCCCCCAATAATGGATCTACACCTTTTATTTCAAGGAATTTGGTCAAGAAAACATCTTGATAGTCTCATAGTAACTACAAAGATCATGAGATTTTATCCTATCCCAAATAATCTTCTACTCTTGTAAGCTTAGGAGCTGACTCTATTCTTATGTTTTCCTTGATCAATTTTAAGGTCTCTTGATACATTTTATTTGATGTATTGGGTAGAGCATCTCTTAGAGTACACTCTCATTAACTTTCTAGAATGTTTATATTGTGTAGTCTATCTTTCTCCACTTGCTCAATGTTTTAAGTTAGTGTTGGTTTAGCTTCCATATTTGGTTTTAATAAGCCTTCCAAATCTAAAACTTTATCACTATTTCTACATTCCATCAGCTCATCTATTATTTAATTACAAGGCTTAATAAAATCTTATTCCTATTGACTTGTAATTCTAAATTATTATATTCAAATCATGTGCTGCTTCTTATTGTGATGATGAGTATGTTTTAGCTCCAAAATATTTTGCTCATCCATGACATAGAAATATTTTAAGTTTTTACAATGCCTTTTACACTAAAGGGTTATCATATTCAAACACAAAGGTCTAAATGAAATCTTATTTCATTTGTGCATAATGTTCAATTTCTATTATACATTCTTAATACATATACTAAGATATTGGTAGTGGTGCTAGGGTGTGGCTAAAAATGTGCACTAGATACCTCAACTCCACTAATTGCATAGACCATATATCTACACATTGATGTATGTGTAGCTTGGGACAATCAACTTATTAAAATAATGGCCATTCATATTTCACTATAGGTGGTAACCAAAATCATGCATGTAAAACTTCACAAGCCTTCTCCCAATGTTTCTCTATATCTCTATAGACTACCCACCAAGTTGCATTAGTACCTTTCAATGCATAAATTAGTGCATTGATTATTTTAACTACCTCTAGAACATGGTTCTCTAACCTAATAATAAATAGATTTAGATATTATTATATCAAAGTATCAAGGTAGCTAACATTTAGTGGAAAAAACCATGTAAATAGGTTATAACTCATGATCTCCTCTAGTCTATTTTAGTATGTGAGTGTCTAAATCACCACTTATGAAAGATGTTATTTACAAAGGTAAAACACCCTTTTGAGTTGGTTTGGTATAATCCATCATTGTTACACCTATATTATATAACACATCCAATTCTAACCTAGTGGGAGATCACACTAATGGAGTGTACAGCTTTCAAGATAAAATTATGGCATTGGTGATTTTGTTATTACCAGCTTGTAAGATGATTGCTTTGTGAGCTATGGTTTCTCCATGTGTGGGTTAAAAAATTGATGCTCAAAATCTCTCAATGCATTCCTTTGTGTATCTATGCCAACTTTAAACCAAATATTATCACCATACACATATGGTGATTCCAATTCCTTTCTAATTATTTATGCCTTTTGTTAAACTTTATTCAAAATAATAAAAACTATCTTGTCTCCTTGGTGATATTATTGTTTTTTGTGAACTATTTTAATAGTCATTTACCCATAATTAGCCTATTTATTACCAATTAAGTCAAGGTAATGGGTCTCCATAGTTTTCATATCAATGAATTCAAAATCATCAAGCAAACTTAGCTTAACCACTATAATCTCCACATCCTTGAGGTGACTAATCAGTTCTAATCACCCATAATCTATGACACTAAGAGTGATAGGATTTTACCTTAATTATGGCCTACTAATAGATTCCCAAGTTTACTTATGGATCATATTTACAATACTCCTAAAATCAAATATAGTGTTAGGGATTCCATAAATTACAAGATTAATATCTATGTGAGAGTCAGCATCCCAAGCCTTCTTATTTTTCACATACCAAACAACCTAATCCATATGTTATTTCCCTCATTATCCATAGTCCAATAAATTATACAAGAGGTTAGTAATATTATGTGATATATACTCATTACAGAGTGTACTAAGTAACTTTAATAAGTCTTTCAAAGTAGTTACAAATTCTTCCTACCACATTATGTACACAATCTTCCCATATATCTATGCATCAATAACTATTGTATCTCCCTTCAAACTATTTTGCTATTATATGTTTTATAGAACTTGAGCTATTTGATACATCAAAGTCTTCTCCTTTATAAGATCAAGATATTGATCAGGTTGATCTTTTCTAAATCCTTGATCTATTGGCATCTTAAAATGAGGAAATCCTTATTTTTCATGTTACTATCTGGTAATTACCTAAACAAATGCATTATCCTTAGGTTGTGCATTTTTCATGTTTACATTGCACATTGGCTTATATTTTCTTAATTTCTTGAACACTAGACAGTCCTCTATTTGATGTTGGCCTTAAATTCATATATATATATATATATACAGTAGGTTTATCTTTATGGGTTTTTAGGATAATTATTTTCATAGTGATTATACTCTCCACATAAATAACATTACATAGGTGGTTGGGTTTGTCGACTGTCATTGTTATGTCCTCCTTAATATATTCATTAGTATCCTTGTATATAACCTCATCTATATCCACATTTATTTTATTGGTATCCCCATCCTTTTAATTATTATCCAAGTATCATCCTTGTTAGTCTTACTATGCATCATACCCTCCATATTGGTGCTAAGGTAAACTTGGAGCCTAATCAAATTGCTATAGACTCATATTATTCCAAGAAGATAGATATTGGTGTTATGGGGAAGATGGAATCCAACCAACCAAACCCTAGGTTTGGTATTATGATAATGAAGGTATCTATTGGGGACTGCCTTATGTCACACTTTCCAAGTCAATATCCAAGCCTAGGATACCCTACTTCAAAGTTGGTAATTGTGGCATAGTAACTAGGAATACATTCTTTGTAATATATTCATTTAGATATTTTAGAGCTATATAACTCTTCTCATCATGATTTTTTAAATTAAAAAATTACAGTACATGCTTTGCAATTTTTGGATATATTACTATAAAATATGACACTTTGAAGTAACATGTCTAACTACTATACAAATTTCACAAAACTTTATTTTAAGTTTTAGATAGTTATTCCTATTGTTGATTTCTTGACTACATTATATACACCGTAATCCTAATTTAGGCTTATCATGCTCATGCATATCCTCCAATTTTATCATAAAAGCATCTAGTTTTGCTTCTTCCTTAGAACCTACTATTGAAAGGTCACCATAATCCTCTATTTTCTCTACTTGTATAGCATTAAATTGAGCATCATCCTTAGTTAGGAAGTGGTACTACACAATAACAAAGATAATTCTTGATCTCAGCTCTTCTAAGAACCAAGTAACCTCATCCTTATCTTCACTGATGAAATATATTTTATTCATAACATAAATAAATATGATATCATTATCCCCAATCGATTCTTTATACTTTCTATAAATCTCCTTTAGGTCTTGAATAATATGGATTGTCATTATTCACCTTAAACTCTACCATTAATACATCTTTGACTTGCATAAGGTCAAAAGTATTTACATTTATTTTAAAAATGAACTCTAAGGCTCATTTTGACAAATCTCCTATGAGTCCACCTTTCTTAACATCATCATATGTTGCCCGCTTAACATTCCATTTAGTATTACAAGTTACCAAGTACTACTTAGGATCTCTAGACCCTTCATATTGTATTAAATTAACAAACATACTTGCATTGAGTGACATAGTTGGCACATTTATAGTTGATAACATGAGATTTGGCACACTAGAAACTATGATTGTAGGAATATGTGCACTAGTGATTGTGACTATAGATGTTACCCCCATAACATTCCATTTAATATAACAGGTTACCAAGTATTACCTAGGATCTATAGACCCATCATATTATGTTAATTAACAAACATACTTGCATTGAGTGACATAGTTGGCACACTTATAGTTTCTAACATATGTTTTGGCATAGTAGAAACTATGATTATAGGTATATGTGCATTAGTGACTATGATTATATTTTACTACATAATGTTGAATAGAACTATGGACTTTTGTGCACTAGTATTTTTAGGAGTTTTAAGAAGGAATCATAACTCTTTTATCTGCTTCTTATCTATTTCTTGATTTTTCCTTGCACTTAGATTTATAAATTTATCTATAAAGGAATCAAACCAATTTGTATCCTCCTCTTCTCTTACACTTCTACCCAATAATAAATTGGGTTGGGGGGATGTATACTCTTGAAGTGAATGATCTCTAATTTTAAATTCTTCTAACTTTGCACTTGAAACTTTGATAACTCTTCATTTAAATCTAATTTCTTCCCAGGAAGATTCCTTCCTTGATCTAGACAAACTCCCTTTCATTAACCATGATATATTTTTACCTTTTATCTTATTTTCTACTAACCTACCTTATTCATCCTACTCCCTGAACTCTACATTATTTCTATTTATTTCTTCCTTTTCATTAGGCCCTTTTGCATACTCTACATAGTATTTGATTTCAACATCTCTCACAACCTCTATTTACATAATTTCAACTTCAACATCTTCTATTCTACCTCTAATCCTATTCATAGTTAATTAATTATTACTTGCTTTATTCCATCTTCTCTATTATCATAGATCCCTTTCCAATCCTAGAATTTTCTTCTCTCTTTGGCTCTTCTCATCCTCCATATTATGGGGTCAAGTTTAAGTCTCTTTACTAAACTGTACATCATTTAATTCATTTCTACACACACCCCCATGGTGCTCAAAGTGATGAATCTATGTTTTCAGGAGTAGGCACCATGGCCTTTTCCACAACTAAAATTTTGATCAACATAGGTGTTCACTAAAGAAACTTACTATAGATTTCTCTAAAAATAGGACTTCCATACATTCAAATGATAAATAAATTTATATAGTAAACTCTATGATATAACCATCAATTATGGTATAGGTGAATTAGTCCAAAACATGGGTCCAATTAGTATCTAAGATTCATAATCTATCTACCTTATTTTTCATTCAAACTATACTCTCTAACCTTCTTAGATGGAAATAATAATACTATAGTCTTGATAACAACACAACTAATAATCTAGGTAATTCACACTAGAATATTTTTTAAATCTCTCCATATATATGTTATTGAATTATCTCCTTTATAGTAACTTCAACTCTTCACAACTCTTCTTATACAAATTTCTAGATTCTCTCATCCAACCATCTTTCTAAACCTCTTTGTCCTAGAAACCATCTCAACATATTTTAAAAATTTCCATGCTTACCACACCATTATTAGTATAGGTTCATGGAAAACTCTAGAACATGATAATTATATGGATAGCGTATGTAGTTAATGACAAATCAATTAGTGGTTAGAAATTTAAAATGAAGGATTTCATTATTTATTAAGTCAACTCATATTAATGAAAACATGAAAAGAAAGTGTACACAAAAAATATGGCATAAACTATATGAATAATAGTTTAGACATCCACAATATTCACTACACAAATTAAAAATAAAATATAGATAAGAAAACCATACAAAATGTATTAATCTTTATCACACGTAAAAAAAACTAACATCTATTATAATTAAGTGATAAATATAGAGTATTAAAAATCACCATCTCTTCATATTCTAGTGTTTTTATATTACTAAAGGAAAAACTCTTTGCATTATTCCATTTATTACTTATGCTTGCAAGGTCAAATCCATACATAAGATTATACAAAAGACAAAATCATACAATTCACACAAGTGTCATCTATTAGAATTAACAAGTTTAGTCCACCTTATTCCTCATCCAACATGTTGTAAGTGGACATCAAGGTAATAAAAAAACTAACTTAATAAATAATATATGATCATTTTTTGAATTTATGGTAAGACAATAGGTTAAAAAAGATAGTATGCTAACCCTTAAGGTTTACACATTAAAAATATGCTAAGATAGATCTTATAGGGTATAAACAAACTATCTCACTAAGTTTAGGTGTAAGTCCTATAATAACAGATATGGTAAGTCTAATAGCAAAAGATAAGAGTTTATTGGTAATATACACTATAAGTTTAAGTGAAAGATTGTTCAGTTGTTAATGAAAAATGTAAAATGTATCAAGGGCTGTAAATAACCTATTCTAAAGTAATATATAAGTCTTAAGTGGAAGGGATAATAAATAAAATGAGTATGGAACACACTCACATTGGTGAAAACATCATGATGACAATATGAACATGAAATTCAAAGATAAAAGTTGAGGTAAAGGTTGTAGATAGCCTATATTAGCCTTAATACACAAGTCATAAATGTCAAAGGTTAGGCAAGGTTATAAAATTTTTATCCAAGTTGCTAAAAATAATAAATAAATTGCTTAAGAACCTATATTCCAATGTTAAAATAATACATAATTAGGTAAATTCACAAGTGGAAAGAAACACACTAACCTATGCACTGGAATTCTCTAGGTCTGGCTAAGACAACCAACGTAATGGATAGATGGATGGTAAAATATATGCATTGGGGTGATTGATTTTAGGAACAAAATTTTGGATGATGGGAAGTAAGGGGAAATCATAACAATATTATAAAAGTTATAATGTATCATGGTGTTAATTTAAGGCATTTAATTTAGAATATATGAAACTCTAAGGTCCCTTTGTGTTGATGATGACAAGGTAACAAAGTTTCTGATCAATTCTAGGAATAATGATGTAGAAGTGGTTCAATTAGATGGATCTATAAATATGATCAATTCTATCAAGTTATATATGTATAGTAAATGTCATACACAAATGAATGAAAATATGATGAGGCTAGTCCTAAAGAGGAAATAAAAGGGGAGGTAGGAAACTAAGCTTGGATACATTATATTGGCAACCTTGGTTTTAGGGTAAAATGATTATAGGAGGATCAAAAATATGTTATTAATTATCAAAATCATCTAGGGAGTTAAAATTGAGATGTGTGATGGGGGTGGAAAAAATACTTCTGATTTGAGTTCTTCACTAATTGCTGATAATTTGGTCTCCTAGGCAAAATATCAACCTCTATAGTTCAAAAATTCTCTTCTCATGTCCTCTAACCTTGGAGTTTCACTATATTATGCCTTAAAAAGCCTCAAATTGGTCTTTTCAAGCCTCTTTTATCATGGTTTAATGTTTTTTTTAATGAAATTAAGGTAAATGTCATTTTTTACCTTATGTTGTCTAGCCACCTTATGGCATAGTCAAGTGGGTTCAAGAGTGTTAAGAGGTATAGGGTTAATTTTGAGTCACATATCATGTTTAAAATTCATATTAATCCTTTTTTATTCTATACGAGTGCCAAAAAAGGTTAAAATATTCATTTTTAACATTACACCCCTTTTTATAATGCTTTATTACCCATTTTATAATGTCTAAAAATAGTTTTATGAGAAAAGGAAAAGTGTATGGCATAAAAGGAGATATGTACACATAATTAAATGTTTTTAAAAGAATTTAAAAACTTGAGAGGAACCTGATATATCATCTCCATCAATTTTTAAGTGGAATGGACAATTTTCATGATAGAAAGTGGATGTTTTAGGTGGTCCATACAGGTTTATGAAAGCAAGATCATGTTTATTAACATACATGAATTCCTTTATGCCTTCCAATCCTATATATATACTTTGGAGGGACTTTCAAGATTAAAAAATGTCAAAAATTGACCCCATCTTTTGATCATCCTCCTTGGAGGCTCAAAAGAGATAGTAAGGTTTATAAATGATACAAACAAGAGAGAGAAAATGAGAACCTAATATTTTGGGTAGAGGAGGGGACCCTAGTTTTCTTCCATTTTTTGTAATTATTCCTCATATTGTATCCCCATATTTTATAAAAAATCATTAAGAAGGTGAAGGACTCATAATGTCTCATCCATCTAAACAGGGGTGTAGGTTTACCTCAATATCTTCACTCTTGAGGTTGTTGGAAAAAAATTATATTTTAAAGGATATAAGAGGTTTTTTAAACTACATTAAATTATTTTACAAACACACCGAACATGTGTGAGCAATCAGGAGACAATAACCCTTCATTTGGAGTAATCTACAGGTTGATAATAATGGGGTTTTTAAGACTTTATGGTCTCCAATAGTTGAAAAGTGTTGTTGAGGTCTTAAAAATCTTTAAAAAAATACTTGAGGCTCTATTAAAATGGTTTTTTAGTGATTTAATTGACCTAAAATACACAAAGTGGTGATCACCTATAGCTTCCACATGTACTTAAATAGTTTAAAGAGACCATGGCAAAGTAACCATATTCAAGCCTCATGAAGGTGTTATCATTGCTCAATAATTTTAAAGGGAGTTTAAATATATAATATATTAAAATTATCTCAAAGAGGTTAAAAACACCAACTAGTATAGGGGTTATAGTGTTTCTTCTCTAGGTCAACATAAGAAGGTTGGTGAACACTATAGGTCTGCAAGATCTCTAGGACACCATTGGTACCAAAATTTGGTGGTAGAAAAGAATATGATATTTTTAAATCCTAAATATAATCCTATCTACATTACATAAAGATCATCTAACCATAGATATCACCTATAGATCTCAGGTTTGATTTACTTTGCACTCTAACGGACTATGTGGACTAAATTAAACTGTGGAGGTCTAAATAGAAATTAGACTTGTTGTGATATTAGATAAATGCATAGGGGTCCCAAATGATATTTAGGTGAAGACTATAATGTTCATATTTTTTTTTTCATCAAGAAATTGATCACAAAGGGTTTATTTTGACAACACTCAGCCAAAGAAAGCTTTGAGCTCATACATGCATATCATTAGTAGAATCAGAAAAAGGATGCGCTTTGCATTAAAATATGGAATATGATTATCAAATAGAATGTTATATGTCATGATAGGGGTTATCATGATTATAATAATCCTTAGATTCTAACAAAAAATAGAAACTCACCTCTTAAATGGGCACTCATAGTCAATAAACTCAAGGTTTCCATTTGCAAGCCTAACTTTAGAAAAATGGGTAGCTTGGGTAAAATATTCTATTTCAAGGTGCCTTGAAAGTGTATGACATGAAATGGGGTTAAAAATTCATATAATAAATGAAATTTTTTGTAATTATTAAGATATTTTCTATGAATAAAGAAATCTCACCTCTCACTTTTCACACACAACCAAGGATGCCAATTGTTACACATAGACAATGATGAGAAAATAGAGGTGACTAAGTGTGAGGTATACTAGATAAAGACTCATAATCCAACCAAATTAAAGGAAACCTAATTAATTTGTCTACATCACTCAAATATACCTCAATAAACATCCCCATGCCTAAAAGGGATCTATAGGTGTAATTAAGAGTCTTAAACTTTATCTCCAAAAATGCAAGGATAATATGTACTATGACATTTAAGTTGAACCCTACATGGATTAAAGTAAGATCATGAAGATATTAAAGGGATATTTTGAAGGTAATGACACAAGTGTCAGGGTTACAAAGGCATCTAATATAAAAAGGGACCTCTAACATAGTGAGGGCATCCAAAACACCTACAGACAAGTAGGCAGGTAAACTAAAGAAATGTGTTGAACCCTACATATAAGTAAAATAAAAGAGTGAAATTAGGGTCCATGAATTATTTTATAATTACATATATCTACATTTAATGCCTGGTCCTTGAATCAAAGGAGAGCCTTAACATGCTAGTTAGTCCTACTAGGCCTAAACAAGAAGTTATAGGTAGGTACATGGAAATTAGAGATAATGTCATGGTTGGAGAGTTTTATAAAGACTATAAGATTTATGATGGTTAGTGGTAATTTTCCAAATAAATTATCCTAAAGTTTTAGCTTAATAATGTAAATAGATTCCAAGAACTATGCCATTAGTGTTAGACTGGTCTAGTGTCTCATAAACCCTAGGCATAGATGTGAGGGGTTTATAAACACTCAGAGGAGTGGGTAAATAAAAAATTAATTAAAATAGGTTTGGAAGGATTTAAAATACATCTTTGGGTGTTTATAACCCAAAACACATGATTTTTTTCATTCTCATTTAGGTTGACTTCTCTTGACCTACCAGAATGTAAATTTTTTAGCCCAAAAGGCATTTTATTTACATTAGAACATCAAGGAGGAGATGCATGGGGTATTAAGATACTAGGTAATGTTTAAGGGGTTATAATACTTAAAAATATTGGAATTGGTTTTGTAATTTAAAGCCTCAAGGATATGAACAATCGTTAAAAGATCATGCAATTCAAAACCTACCTAAATCAGTCCTAATGACCTGATGGAGAAAAAATTGAGAAAAATGAAATAAAATTCCCTAAATTGGCTTGTTAGGTAGTTGAAACACATTATTCAGTTTGAGGATGTCCCACCCATTATAATAGTTTGTATGTATAGTTGTACGGATCCACCAAAAACACTATTTTTACAAGTTTGAGTGATAATTTCAACAAATTGAGTGATATGAAGAATTATAAATAATTTAATAAAGTGGTGTGATGTGTATTACACACTCTTATATCAAAAATCACTATTATATCCTCATTTAAATGCTTCATATAGGTATGTGCTAAAGAGCTAGTCTAGAAGTGTTAGTGAGAGGTGACCTACTCACCTAAATGAGCAAAGGTTATAGGTGTGTAGTATTTTGAAGGCACAAGTCATAGTTTTATATGATTTATTACACCTAAATAATACTCACTTACCTATTTTTAAGGTTATATTTAGGTCTCATGTTCATCGAAATAGGTAGTATTAAGTGACTGGGCCTAGTTGCCTAGTGGGCCTATTTTGGAAATAATAGAATATGTTTATTGGCATGAGAGGATATTGAGTGAGTAAATGGAGGGAAATTAACATCCTTTTAACTAATAAATTTAATAAATTAGGCACATTTCATGTCCATTATGGAGGATTAGGTGGTTTTAGGCCTAGTCAACATGCACAAAGGGAAGGGAAGCTACTTAATGATCCATAGAGACCAATTAGACCATAATTCCACAATTGTAAATACCAAAAGGAGGAAATGGTTGAAAAATTTTGGATGAAAATTATCTTCATGTGGTCATCCAAGGATAAAATAGATCCTATCCACTACACCTCCATGCTCAAAATCTCATTGAAGACCACTCACCACTAAAGCAACACACAAAAGGAATTGTGGGGTTGCTTGTAACTACTATTTGACTAAATCATGATCACTATGGATGTTAAATTCCTTTTAAGTGCTATATTATTCTCCTCCTTCTCTTATTTTGTTCTATAAATTGAGGTTAAAATTCTATTATATTAATCCCTCTATTGGGTATGAAGGAAATTCTACCCAAATTTATACTTTATAACCTCTTGAACTAATGAAAGACTATTTTAGCTTCTATATACTAGTTTACTATGTTTAAATATTATTTAATTTACATAAGTGGTAGGTTTCTCTCCCTTTTTAAATCCTTACCTCATCTAGATACTAATATATTATTCTATATAGGTCATATAGTGTGTGAAGGTGTTAGTGGATAAGCTTGGATTGGAAGTTGATTGGTAAGTGTCTTGAATCAGACCTTTTATTCATAACCCTCAAGTTATGATCATCTAATATAGACTATATGTGAGAAACTGATGCTTAAAAACATTTGAGGAGATTAATTCAATTACTAATCCTTGTCTTATTAACTAGTGATGTTGAAAGGTCAAATAGAGTGGACACATCATATTGGTGCATCACATCTAGTAGCATAGGTTTCATTTCATGTTTCTATTCTATTTATTTTTATTGTTAAAATAGGTAGGTTTAGGATTTGATCCATGATTTATGCACCAAAGGAGATATCCCCATAAACTAAAGGTTCACCTCATCAACTAGGCCACCCAAACCTAGAAATGATCCCATTATATTAGATGGATGACATAAGCGTAAAACCCTTGCCTTAAAGGGTGAAATCCAAACTGATAATATTTTTTGGCATACTTGGTGGGACCAGGATTCAAGAGAGTTATATCATACACTATCATCATTTAGTAATCTCAAGGAGATATAAGCATTGAGGAAGTAGACCAACACTCAAAATCTCATCCTAAGGGTCATTAGATGGTCTTCATCCAAAGGGTAAGAATAAATTATTATGGTTCTCTTGTTATTTATTTGACTCATGACATTTAATGGATGGATATGGAGTGAGTATAAACCCTAAATTTCCTTATTAATAGTATGATGACTCATACTAGCCTTATGGTACTCCTTACCATCCCCCTTCATAGCCCAATCATATACCTCAATAGTCTCATGAACCTTTTTACCCTCCCTATGAACCATATCAATTTCATGATTAGATTTCTTATTATCCTACTTAGTAGCATTCTTATTAGGAGTATTGTCCCTAATTCCATCTCAAACCACCCTTTCAAGCTATACCTAGTTTCTCTAATGAGTTGGATGAGTTAAAAAACATGAGTCAGATCATTGCTAGTGATATATTGGCTTTGAAGGAGCACTAGTCTTAATGCAACCAATCCTATTAGTTTTCACCTCCATCTATTGCTCCTATGACAAATCCAAACAAATAAGAGAGGAAGGTTTTAGGATTCATTATAATGAGATTACAAATATTTCAATACCCCTCATATTTTCCTCAATCTCAAGTTGATCATGAATGTTTAGGAATGCAAAGAGAGAGGGAAGTTGTGAGTAGAAATCCTAGGAATTTCCCAATATTTTAAAGTGCCCCTTCACCCCCTAAAATCACTCAAGAATAGCCTATAAAAATTTATTTTCTAGCTTCTCCAATTGGATATTCCTACCCTCCCATCATCTCCCTATTTGAGGGAGGACCTATGGTTTATAGAGTAGATGAGGAGTATCAAGATGAAGAGGAACCTATCTTTTAGGGGGTAATTTATAAAGGTATAACTATAGTTTCAAATGATGAAGGTGATTCAAATAATTTTTAAGAAGATATTAGCATTGGGGTCCTCTTGGTGAGTAGAGACACAAGTTAGCTTTAAATTATGAAAGAGAATATGAGCTTAAAAGATCTCAAAGCAAACCTAATCTAATCTCTTTCCCTCCCACCATTTATTTTTGTGAAAAGAGGTTAGATGCATTTAAGGCTAAATTGGAGAAATTATATGTGAGAGGAAACTTGGTAGAGAACATTGATAAGGTGGTAGTCTTTCAAGAGCTTGACTAAGTTTCAAGTATAATTTGTTTCTAAGAACACCTTGAAAATGATACTTCAAGCATGTATCATGAGGATACTACTATTGACACTCTACTTGAGAGTTAGAGGGACTTGATCAACATGCTTCCCCATAAATAAATGGTAAGAGTGATAGTAAATTTCATGTATTTTTTATTGATCATTAAGATATGAACTTTTATGAAGAATTAGAGACCTTTTTTCAAGTCTATATGATACATCTCCACCTCATCAAGAGAATGTTAAGACTATCAACTTGGACAATGGCCATAGTGAAGAGCTCAAGAAGGGTAGTCCTAAGGATAAAATTATGGAATGTGGTTTTTTTAAGTCTCAAGAGAAGATCCAAGGACTTGACAACATCAGATATTCATATTTGGACATAATCAAGAATCTTGAAGAGCTTGGTAAGGACCTCAAGAAGAGAAAGATAAAGTTGTTTAAGATGAATGCAAGGTTTAGTTTTAGGAGGTTTAGTTTCAAATTAAACCAAGGTATGATGAATATGTTACCTTAAAAAATGTGCAAAATATTGATTTTGAGAATCTAATTGAAATAAAGGTTCAACATGTTACCCCTATCAACCAAGATGTACCCAGCTTGGAAAACTCACACATTGCCAAATATAGATAATAGTTTGAGGTGAAAATTGAAGTATAAGAAGAGTATATCTTCATTGGAGAGTGGTTTTTATCTATCTACTCACTTAATATCATGATGAGAAGAGTGGTATTCAATTAAGGTATTAAGATAATGAGATAAAAGTCCAAGAAGTTGCTTACCTCATGTCATTTTTCATCCCATGGAGTGAAGGATCCAAGAAACTTCCCCTTTAACCCAAGAGGAGGAAGGATTTAATTTTTTGGTTTAAAATATGTTTTTTAAACACAATTTTGGTGTGTTATCTACCTTATTTACTATTTTGTCTTATCTTTTTGCTTTTACAGGTGTTTAGGTATTTTTTTCTTTTGGTGTTTTTTAATGTATGAGAGGTTGTTGTAGTCCTTAAAGGTTTTATAAGGTATTAAATTTGAATGATATTCCAAGAAAAATGGTAATCCAATTCATGTTACCAAGTGTGAGTCTAGTGCCTATCATATATGAGATAGCTAGTTCTCTTGACCAATAGGCTAGTCAACCCCTATGAGACACCAAAAATGTTGATAATTTGGCCTCCCAGGCTAAATATCAACCCTTGTAGTTCAAAAATTCTCTTGTCATGTACTTTAACCTTATATGTTGTCCATATTATGCCTTGAAAATCATAAAAGTGGTATTTTCAAGCCTCTTTTATTATGGTTTAAGGTTGTTTTGATGAAATTAAGGTAACTATTATATACACTTAAAATCGGCCATCGATAACCTCCAACTAAGATTTTGATCAATTTCCACCAAAGTGCATAATTTGGCCTAAAAACACTAAAATAAATTCAATGAGTTGAAATTTATATATTCAAGTGCATATTTTGGCTAGAGTATAATTAAATGGAGAAATTCAATTTATGGGACAACTAACTTTGATCAAATCATTTCAAGTCAAAATGCCAATTTTGCACTTGGGTGCTATGGATTGCTCTTTTCTATCAAATCCCTTACACACGATATGTGCCTTTGTTATTTGGAGTTGTTAACATCCTAAATGGGATAATAGATCCAACTCATCTAACATTTATTTCTAATTCCAATCTATTCAAATTTTAGACCAATAACAAGACATTTTGATTAATTTGATTAATTTGTGCACCAAGATCCAAAATTTGCACCAAAGTTGACTAATCATGTTTTAGGATAATTAAACCAAATTAGGGCTTTAAGTTAATTCTACATGGAAATTTTTGAATAAATATTTATTGGAAATTTATTTCTATTAACTGCATCATTAGGTGACATCATCGTATGGGATGGCATCCATAAGCCATAAATGCGTAAAATATTAGGATTATGGGTCTCCCATGCCTCCTTAAGACACTCCATGCCTATTAAATACCCATATATCCCAAATATTAATGGGTATATTTGTATAATGAATTACATATTTTTAGTTTTTCATGGCCACACATCTCAATATTGAGATGGATGGTCATGGTTGATCCTCAAACCATTCTAGAAATCTATAAATAAGAGGCCTTGCCTATTGAATTTTAAGCTCTTTTATGAAAAACTTATAATGATAAAATGAATTTAAAAATCATTGCATCTTAGTGTTGTAATTTTAAATTTTTGAGCCAATCCAAATCCAAATGTGCTAAGAGGAGATGAAGGTAGCCACACTCCATTGAAGATCTCTTGAAGCAGAAGCTAAGCAAGCCAAAGAAGGAGCCTTTTAGAGAAATAAAGGATTTGGTAAGAAATTGGTGTTTTGTGTTCATATTTCTTATTTCAAATGGCTTTCCCTCACTAATATCTCTCTATTAACAAGGCCTAGAGATGTATGCTAGCTAGTGTGTTGGTTTTTCAATTTGATTTCATTTTATCACTAACAAAATACTAACACCTATTTGGACTCAAATTCCTTGTTCAAAACTATCATTTTTGACCTTATGTTGGTAGCCACCTTATGGCATATTAAAGTGGGTTTAAGAGTGTTAAGAGGTATATGGGGTTAGTTTGAGTCACCTAACATGTGTCAAAGTCATATTACTCCTCCTTTAGTCTATACAAGTGCCGACAAGGGTAGAAATATTCATTTATAATATTAAAACCCTCTTTGTAATACTTTATTACCCCTTTTGTAATTTCTAAAGAAGGTTTTGTGAGAGAAGGACATGTGTAAGGTATAAAGGTAGAGATGGACACATCATTACATGTTCTTACAAGCATTTAAAAACTTTAGAGGCACCTGACATATCATCTCCATCAGTTTTTAAATGGAAAGGATAGTTTTCATGATAAAAAGTGGAGGTTTTCAAGTGGTCCATATAGGTTTGTTTGAGCAAGATCAAGTTTAGGAACATACATGGATTCCTTTATAGCTTCCAGCCTATATCCATGCTTTAGATAGAGTTTCAAGTCAAAAAGGTCAAAAATTGACCCCCTCTTTCCATCATCCTCCTTGGAGGATCAAAAAAGGTAGTTAGGTTTGTGAATGATATGGATAGGAGAGAGAAAATGAGAAGCTAAGATTTTGGGCATATGAGGGGAACCTAGTTTTATTACATTTTTTTATCATTAGCGATCAAATTAGCTTGCCCTCCTTTATAAACAATCACTAATAATGTGAATGACTCATAGTGTCTCATCCATGCAGACATGGGTTTATGTTTAAATCAATATCTTCACTCTAGAGCTTATTGGAAAAATAATGCTATTGGAAAGGATCTAGGAGGTCTATGCAGTAACCCTACATGCTTTTCCAAACTCACTTGACATGTGTGAGACATTAAGATACAATCAACATTCTTTCAAAATAATCTTGAGGTTGATAACAATGGGGTTCTTGATGCTTTATGGTCTACAACAGTGTCAAACTGTTGGTGAGGTCTTAAAACTCTTCCAAAACTCCTTGATGCTCTAAAAAAATGGACTTTCAATGATTTAATGGACCTAAAACCCACAAAGTGGTGATCACTTATAGTTTCCATAGGCAATCAAATAGTTTGAAGAGACCATGGCAAAGTAACCCTATTCAAGCCTCATGAAGGTTTTGTCATTTCTCAAGCCTTTTAAATGGAGTGTAACACATTATATAATATATGGATATTATCTCAAATAGGTTGAAAACGCCAACTGGTATAGGGGTTATAATGCCTCTTCTCTAGGTCAACACAAGAAGGCTGGTGAACTCAACATATTTACAAGATCTCTAGGCCACCATTTGTACCAAAATTTGGTGGTAGAAAATAATATGATCTTTTTAAATCCTAAATCTAGTTCAATATGCATGCCATCAAGATCATCTAACCACAGTGAGGACTTATGGATCTCAAGTGTGATCTACTTTTCACTCTATGGGACTGCATGGACTAAATTAAATTGTGTAGGTCTAAATAAAAATTTGACATGTGATATTAGATAAATTCCTAGGGGATCCCAAAGGATAGTTAGGCGAAGACTAGAATATTCTTATTTATTAGATTCATCAAGAAACTAAACACAAAGGGTTCATTTTGACAACACTCAACTAAAGAAAGATTTTGGATTTTATATCCCTATCATTAGTAGAATGATAAAATGGATACACTTTTCATTAAAATATGGCCTTTTATAATGACCTTAAGTGTGATGCACAACTACGTTCTTTGAACTAATATCTTATGTCATTGAAGACAATGAATCTAAACTATTGTTTATGTATAGAGAGAAAAAAGAGAGATTATTTTATTTTTATTATATTTTTTTCTCAATATGAAACTATTGAAATAAGTATATGAATCTAATTTAATCTAAAAAATAAATCAAAATAAAAATTAAAACACCACACCTAATCAATGGTGATCAGAAAGTAAAGGCAAGAGATTTTTTGTTGTGTAGAATGTACTTAGTAAGTTATATCCTACACTTAATGAAATCATAGGAAATCTTTAAAATATTATTGTATAAAAATAAGGAGAAAATAAGGACACAATCTTCGATAAGAATGTAATTATAATATGACTGGCTAATCCACTAATAGAAAATACCATGTTGATGATCTAATAGACTCCATCCTTCAACACTATGCATAATGACCACAAATATGACCAAATATGGAGCAAAATCTATAAAAAAAATGAAAGTTTGATGGCTTAGGTTCTTTAGATATTTAAAACACCGATATTCAATGTAAAATTTATATCTAAAATTCATTTAAAATTGAGATATATGTAAAGCAAGAAGGGAGGTTATAAGGATGAATTTAACTATTGGATAATTAAAATATAAACTTATGAGGAACAAGGATTGATATAAATAATAGTGGGAGTGAGAGGGGATATTATAATAATGATAACAAGAAAATCTAGGAATAAATGTAAAGGAAAACATGAAAAATGTATGATAACCCAAGTCTTAGATGGTAAAAATGGAAGATGGGGTGAAATCATCACTATATGGAGGTATGAAGGTGAAAATTCTCCTTAAAATGATAAAAACACTACATACAATGATGACACTACCATGAGAATTAGATAAAATACCTTACACATAACTCTTTTACATGGTCTTTTATGAAACTATCATAGCACAGGCATCATATTGGTGACAGTTCCATTATTAACAAGGGCAATTTCATCCTTAGGTTAAGAAATTCTAAACTAAAGGCACAAGGACCCAAAATGGATATTATTTAGGCTTAAAAATACTAAAAAGAGGTCAATGAGAGAGAAACATGGACAATAATGTTAGAGAGAACTATATCTGAACATATTTTGGAGATCTTTGCATCATTATTGGACTTTTAAAAACATTACACATAATTTTTGGGTGAATACATATTTATCCCTCAGGATGATACCTTGTCATGAATTGATAAGGGTATGGTCTCAAATATTGTGAAAGTAAAGGGAAAAGGAGGGTAAAAAAAACTTACCTAAATTACCTATGTGGTGAAATGAAGCTAGCAAAGACTTTGTTATAACCTTCAGTTACAATACAAGAATCAAGTGTATTTTAACAAAAAATTGAAAAATGTACTAACTAATCAAATCATATAATCATCATAATATCAAATAACCATCAAACTAAATTAAAAATAATAATAATAATACATGAATTTACATCAATATTAACTACTTTATTAACTTATTCTATCATTTTCTCAACATTCTATACTACATTCACCACATAACTAATTATGTCAACCATGAATAAGTTTTCTACTAAGTTGGCCATGTATTTAACTACATCAGCCACTATTAAATTTAAATTGAATTGGACACTTTATATGGAGGTGGCCACCTAATTTAACTACATTGGCTACCCACTACATAGTCAAATAGATAACCTTAATTCATTATCCACTCCATATTAAGTTATCCATTGACCAAAATTACATTGGCCACCTAAATACATTACTCAATCGGCCAAGATATATGTGATCAACCACATCAATAGTATCAAACTAGTTCATACCCTATACAAAGAGTTTACCAGTTATTGAGTAACTATGTTAGCCTAATACTACACATTTAACCACTATTACTAGCCTACTAATTTACAACTACATCAACTTGGCCAAACTTGTTCACTTATTATGGTGCTTTTCAAAAAAAATTCATTAATGACCTAGGAATTAACGAACCTATTTTACCCCTACCGTTGTACATCTTAATTCCTAATCTAACCTTTTTTTGGGGGGGGTGGGGCAAACTTTGTTACATGGATTTCCCCTATATCTAATTTTTCAAATCTACCTTAGTTTTCAAATAAAATCAACAAAAATTCAAAATTAAGTACATTTTATACTTGGATCATTCTATAAGTAGCTACTATGTGTCCTCCACTTCATTTTTCTCACCTCTATGACATGGTCTCTCTTGTCACTTCTCCAGGTCGCACATAGATTTAGTTTCTGAAAATAGTAAATGTTCAAATCAATAGTTATAATCTTATTTATATTTAAAATTAAAAAATTCTTTAGTTACCAATTGTTTATCAAAAAACTCCATGTTTTACTCATAACTATGTTTCTACAAGATATTTTTACAAACTACAAAAATTTATAGAATCCTAACAATGTAGACAATATTTTTGTGCTTAACCCATATTTTTACAATTTTTTTATTTTTTTATTTATTTTTTAGGTTTGCCTAAGGTCTTATACATTGTATTTTTATTCAATTTGTTTCACTACAAATTCTATTATACAACAACAATGTAAGTGAAGGTATGTATTTTTCAATTCTTTACTTTCATTTATGTTTCCACTTTTTACTGTAATATATTAGCTCAACATTATGTGTTTCTATGTTCTTTCTCAAAGTACCAGCCCATGTTACAATTGTGTGACATGCGATGAGTTTTGAGTGGGGCATATGTATACACATAATATTTTTAAACTTTATAATTTATTGATGATTTCTCTCTTGTAATAGCTCTTCAAGTTTCAATCTCTCTAAGTGCATGCCATAAAGGTGTATTGGGAAAGGGGTGGGTAAACCTTTGGTGCTTTTCAATATTGTTGGTCCCTCTACGATTACCAAAAACCACTACAAGTTAATTTTATCCAACTCCCTATATAATTAAAACTCACTTATACAATCATATAATTAATTAAACTTAAAACATATCCCCTAACTAAGCATACACCCATTTTTATTCACTTTAAAACTATGTCATCCCAATAAATCTTCTTATGAATTTACCGCATGTTACAAACATCCATCGGCCGGGTTGACCTAGATCAAGGCCTAATGACTATATTTACATCCAAACAAGATCTACCTAGCTGACCTTGTCATATAAATTCCTAGGAGGATTTAAGGTCAATCCTTGGATATAAATACCCCTTCACTTCATTTATAAAGAGAGGAACATTCATTTTCCCATTTTTATATATTCATAATTATATTATTTCTATAACTTAAGGAGTTATTTCTTGGGGTTTTCAATTGAAAGGAAATAATATTGCATTGTCAAAAAGTCTTGAATATAAAGTAGTAGTATTTTATCCTAGATTTTATTTATATAGTTTGATCCTTAAAAATCCACAAAAACCTCTTACAAAACACCATTGTTCAAGGGAGAGATTGAGGCATGACATGTTTAATTCAATATAAGTATTCCTAGCTATTACTCTTTCATTTAGTAGATTAGATATTGCACAAAGTATAGGATGAATGTTTTACTCCTTGATTAGTTTACTTATACATTGAATTAAGTAGATTTATCTTTACATGTTTTATTTTTTTGTTATTAAATATCCCCTTTGTGCCACAAGTTTTTGTGAGCACTAGATTAGAACTATTTTATGTATTATAGGCCTAGCTAAGGATATCACATAATGTCCTTTACCTAGAGGATTTGAAACCGTCTCCTTTTGTATTTTGTGATAATATATCCTTTACTTAGGTTTAGTGGATCTAAATTAGTCATATCTTGATATAAATAACTATGCAATGAATTATTTTGATAATATTACCTTCTTTGAGATTGGAATCCAATAAGTATGAAAAGTTATAGATTCATCCCAATTCATTGCATATATGATTCACCATGTGCTCCTTAACATTCATATGGTTATATAGTTATTATAGCCTTGAGAGGTCTTATGCATCAAAAGTGTCAAAGCTATCATATCCAAAAACTAATAAGGAGGTGATACATGTCCCCTAACACTCCTATGGAATTAAACTTATCAGATCCCTAGGATGCCCCACACATTAGATTTGTTAGAGCTATCAGATTCTAGAACCACTAAAGTTATTCCACATGTGCTTCCATACACTCTACTGGTAGAAGGTCCAAGAAGGATCTAGGAAGGTTAGATCATAGTATAGATTGAGACTCCTAATATAGTAAATATATGTCATGTTTACATGTAACTTACAAGTGGCCAATAGAGTACACAAAGTTGTCAAGACACATGGATTTTCATTGTGTCTAGGTGATATAACACTTATCAAAACCACCAACCATATCTTGACATGTGGATAATCTTATAGCCATTCACAATGTCATTAGGGCTAGGTGGGTTTGTGTTCCCCACACTAATTACATTTTTTAATTCAACCAGTGGGAAATCAAAATCTAATAGCTCAAGGAATACCATCACCATCAATTAAATCTAAATAAGGGATCATTTTAAAAATCTCAAATTCATTCCAAATTGGGAAATGGCTAACTTGGACATGTGCCATCAACTCATAGCTCAGTTAACATGATGTGAGCTCACCAAAACCATTACTATATAATTTAATTATAATATTTATGAAGTTTTTATGGGTTTACCTTACATTATTTATTATTTTTACACTCAAATTATTCTAATCTCTTTGTATAAAAATCACCCCAAAGCCCAAAGGATTTCTTTATGGTAATAGAGTTATGTGTATCAAGATCACACATAAAATGTAATGGGATCTCAACGATGTTGTGAGAGTTCATGTGAAAAAGAATCAAGTAAATCTCAATATAAATTAACACCATTATGAACACATTGATGAAAATCTCCACATAAACCATTTTGAGGATAAAAATATCCACCTCAACCTTAATGACAAGTCTCAAGCTCTTGCCCAACTAGTTCTTGAGAAAAGATTGGCCCATCCACAACAAGAGCACATATAGTTTGCCATTGAGGTCAGAATGACTATGATGGGGCTTTGAAAATTAATTATATAGGGAGTTGCATTATCTTCCACTCCATTATCCTTGATAATTTATATGCCTAAACCACCTCCCCACATAAATCAACCTCAAGTAGCCCATGATTTGTATTTTGATAGTAGTCCCAAATCCATCCTAACTAGGGACCCACCTATGTATACCATGGAAATATATACCTTAAATATTATAATTACCATGTAATTATTATCAAATCTTATGTGTTTTTATATCCCAACATATCCTACCCCTACCTGACCCCCCTTATTTAAGTGATCCTAAGTGCCCAATTCCATTATACTTCAATTGTGACCATGCTTGGCACTTTGAGTATAAAAGTTCCTTTAATTTAGATTACCACCCAATTATGAAATTCATACAAACCATTAGTATGTTATACACTCTCCATGAATATGTATCCAAACCCATAAGTCATATAAACCCCTGATAGAGCTCAAATTCCTAGTGCCCTGATATTCTCAACAACATCAATTATTTCAATTGTCATCATGATGGTGATCTCTCCAAGATTCCAGATATACATAATTGATCCTATTAATTAATGTGTTGTAATTTTCATAGCTCATGATACTCCTGATGCATCATTGATATCAACAATATCCATTCAACTGCTACTATGTCCAACCATAACTACTTTTGTAGCTTTTACCTCCATGTTGATAACACTAATAGACCTAAGAAAGAGGCTTAAAAATAATTAGAATATTATTTACCATAAATAACTTGTGCCTCCTCCAAAAACATCTTATACCACTTCCTATACTCATCTATTCATCACCTTGGGGCTCTAAGGAATTGTATTTAACCAACTAATTTCCTTGTTCATCATGAATACCCAACTCTTAGGTGTCATTGGTCCTTAGGTCTTTATGACCTAAGAATAATGGTCATCCTAGATGTTCCCTTGGGCTCCCTTATTTTTGGTTCATCCCTTCACATCCATGTCTCCCCATTGATACTTAATTTAACTTCCCTCTCCATCTTCCATCTTATTTCTTATTCCCCCTCTACTCTTGCCTCTATCTTTCCTTCCACCTTCCAATTTAGCTACACCTACTCCTCATGTTACACCTTCCAACACCTTGGGAAATACAAATAGGTAAGGATGGTATAGGTCAAATAAATATTCAAGTGCACATAGACCAAAGATGATTTATCATGGGGACCCATCCAATGGAAATTTGACAAAGAGTCTAGGAGCATGAAGAGAGTCCTTACCCAAAAATTCACTTGTGAAGGTGACCTAATAATCTAGAGGACCAGGTAGGACTATTATCACTTAATAAATTAATAACTACAAATGGGTAAGAGAGAATCATATAATACATAGTATCAATGCTCTGGCCAACTAATGACCTCATAAAGAAGCTGATAGAGGATATTGGTATCCCCAAAATTTCACACTTCAAATTTTTGGGTTACCCATATTTAAAATTTTACATTTTGTCTTATGTTAGTCATTTGCCCTTGTTAAGACAATCCCCTAAATAATCTCTTAGTATTTAGTGGTTTTTAGTTTTTATTGATTTCTTTTCCCAATTGATTCAAATTATTCTAAAAGGTTGAAAACATGTGCCTAAAGCCATCACTAAAAAATCCATCTACTCATCTTCCCTAGAAGATAAAAAAGCCAAGTATATGAGCTCATTTCCAAGATAACTTGGGTTCCTTAGATTACTAAACTTATTAAACAAAAAGTAAAGTAGTCCCATAAGTCCAAGTTGCACTGCTTAGTTCAAACCAAAATTATCAAACAAATTTACTTCTCATCAAAAGTCAAGTAGTCCTGAAAACCCACATAAAATTACCTAAATAAAATTGGGTTATTGAAAAAATTCACTTCCCCAAAGTCACAAGTAAAAATAATGAAGGTTTATGAACCTGAAGTACTCACTAGTCAAGACCGAGTTGGGTTTATGAAGCCACTTAACTTCAAATGCCAAAATAAGAAAGGTTGTCTAAGAAACTCAATAAAAAATAAAGGGTTTACATGGATCCTTTGCACATGTATAAAACTTGTCATTAATGCATTATAAAATATAAATATTGATGAATTCCACCTCATTTCCCACCTGGCATTCAAGTTGTTTGACCAATTTGTTACCCTTTCAAACCCTGAACTACACTATTCAAGTCTTTGGAGTGATTTTTTATTAAACCCATCTTGACCTATTTTTATTTTAGGTATGTAGATAATTTTCTTTTAGTTCTCATGGATTCATCTTGAGCATTTTATTTTCATTTCTCTCTGGTAATTGTCAGTTACCACCATGGATGTATTATCATTTATGCTTGTTTTACTTGGTTTTATTTGTCAATTTTTGCTTGTTTATATGTTTTAAAAATCATGTAAACATTATCATATATACTAAGTATGTAAAAACACACAAAAAATTCTAAAGTTTAAATCTTCCCATATAAAACCTAGAAGACAACCTATCATTTCCCACTCAGGTTTCCCACAACTATTTGTTTGAACTCTTAAACCCGAGTTACTTTCCCCAAAAAAATTGACACTCCCAAAACATCCTACCAACTTGAACATCCCATTACTTGATACTAACCTAGATTCATAACCCTAAGATACTACCCTCAAGAACCCCTAAACCTCAAGTACCCTACCTACCCAGAGTTGTGATTGTTTATTGCTTCTACTTTGGGTTTTCCATCCATAGTTACTTTCCCTAACAAATCCAAAGTTTCAAGCCTTGATAAACCTATTAAAATACCCTAGTGAAACCTATAATCCTCATTAATAGTTACTTAATCAATTTTTCTAATCCAAGTTACTTATTTAACAAACTCAAAGTAGCTACCTTCAAGAAACCTATATTCCTTATGACTCATTACTTACTCATAATCTTGAACCCAAGTTACTATCTAAGAGAAACTCAAAGTTACACATGACTTTTTCTCAATACTTACCCAGATTATTGAATGCTTAATACTTGCAGATCATCTATGTTAGAAATTAAAAAATTTAAACTAGATTTAAATTTGAAATCAATTCTAAATTATACATAAACATGCATCACAAAAATAACTCCTCAAATCATAGTTAAGATGAAATCATAAATGGAGAGAATAAAATAGAAAATACACATAACATAGATCTATTATGTTTCACCCAATATGGGCTACATCCACCAAGAAAGTCCTAAATGAAAACTATAATAAAAAACAAGATTACAATGAACTCTCACATAGATAGAATATCTCCTATAAAAAATGATACACAAATTATATGTTGCACTTCCACCTGTACCTACACAATATTGTATCTCACAAGCTTATATATCACACCCTATAATAAACACCTACACTTTGTAAAATATTTGTACCTTGACTTTGTCTCTCAAAATCCATCACTGCAAATAAACTCAATGACCTCTGAAGGTCACACTACACCTATATTATAAAAAAACAAGGAAAAAACACACCAAATGAGAGTAAAACCACCATGCTTATCCAAGATAAGCATTATCCACTAAGAGACACCTTAATTCCACCTAAGCAAGCTTATCCAAAAGCTCCATCAAGAGGGAACACCCCAAGTTTATCTCTCCTCCTCTAAAGGCACATTTTCCAAGGACATGTGATCATAACCAACTCCTTGAAAAAAGGAAGGCATTCCCTTTTCCACTAAAAAACTAACTACCTAAGATTAAGGAGGTCAACATGGAATTAGACATTTAACAACTAACTCCATAAAATATGGAAACATAAAAATTAGAAATATAAGGAATATTTCACTCACATGTGGAGCAAGGTTCCATAAAAGGTGGAGTAGGGAAAATTGTGCTCCCCACATTTATTGATCTCTCTAGGCCCCAAAAATATATCCCTATGGTCATGTGATATCCCTAAAAGGCTCCACACTCAAAAATCTCCCAGTTGTAGACCATTTCTCCTAAACAAAATCTATCACTGCTCCATGACCACTAAGGCCAACTAAATCTAAACATAGTCTCAACTTGTCCAATGTGATCACCTTGGTCATCATATCCATAGGATTATTTCTATTTTTATTTTTATCTAGATTTACCAAGTTCTCCTCCAAATATGTCCTTATGAAGTGATAATGTAACTAAATGTGTTTCATCCTCAAGTAGAAAGTGAAGTTATTTGCCAAATGAATAACACTCTAACTATCACTATGTAGTCTACCAACTTCCTGATCATGTCCTAACTCTTGAAAAAAATCCTATAACCAAATCATCTCCTTGTTATCCTTTGTGGTAGCAACATACTCTACCTTTGTGGTTGACAAAGCCACAACCTTCTATATCCTAGAAATCCAACTAACTATTATATCTCTAATAGTAAATATATATGCTATCATACTTATCCTACTATCAATATCCTCTACCATATCTGAGTACACATAACCATATAAAATGGTATCTCATCTACCATAACAAAATGCAAAATCCATGATTCTTCTCAAATACTAAAGAATCCATTTCACTACTTGCCAATGCTCATAACCGAGATCAATCATGTACATGCTCACAACTCCCATTACTTGGGAAATATCTAGCCTAATTCAAACCATGGCATACATCAAGCTTCCAACTACTAATGAGTAAAGTACCTTGGACATATTAATATATTTAGATTCCATCTTGGGACACTACTCCTTTGATAATCTAAAGTGGCCTGCCAAAGTATTACAAACAAATTTAACATCCAACATGCTAAACCTTTTCAATACTTTCTTCTCATACTCTTATTGGGATAAGATCAAATTCCTCTCCTCCCTATCATGAGTAATCCTCATACCAATGATTTTCTCTACAACACCCAAATCCTTCATAAAAAAGGAGTTACTAAGTTGTTTCTTGAACATATGAATATGTTCTATGTTCTTTCCTACAACTAACATGTCATACACATACAAGCATAAAATTAAAAAATAACCATCATCAAAATGTTTGATGTACATGAAATGGTTATAAATATACCTTTGATATTCTTGTTCCAACATAAAACAATCAAATTTCTTATACTATTGTTGTGGAGCTTATTTTAGGTCATACAAGCTCTTCTTTAGTCTGCACATAAAGTGTTCCTTCCCTTTGACCTCATATCCATATGGCTACTTCATATACAACTCTTCATCCAATTCACCATGAAGAAAAGTAATTGTCACATCTAACTATTCTAAGTGCAAATATTCAACTACAACTAAACCAAAAAGAGTCCTAATAGAAGTCATTTTTACAACATGAGAGAAAATCTTATCAAATCAATACCTAATTTTTGTGCACACCCCTTGACCACCATCCTAGATTTATACCTTTTTTTCCCTTCATCTTCTTCTTTTATTCTAAAGATCCACTTTTTTGGAAATACACTCTTACCTTTGGGTAGCCTTACCAAGTCCCATGTTTGGTTCTCCATGAGAGATCTATGATCCTCATATATGGCTTGCTCCCATTTCATCCTAGAATCTACCTATATTTCTTCTTCATAACACTTTGGTTATCCATTGTCAATGAGTAAAAAATAATTCAAAGAAGGAGAAAAACATTCATGTGTTCTTCTTACCCTTAAAGACCTTCTTACCAGAGGAGTTTTTGGTCCTTGTGTACAAGGTTCCTAAATTTATTCATTATATACTTTACCATCCACAATGTCATCCAGTACTACATACTCTTTATGTTCTTATTCCTATTCCTACAACTGATCCTTAGACATGACTTTTTCATTAAAGACTATCTCTAGACCAAAATATTTTCTTATCTTTAATGCTCCATAAATGGAAACCAAAGTCATCCTCTCAATAACCAAAAAATGTGTATTTCTCTAATTTTACATCTAACTTCATCCTATCCTATTTTTTAATGAGAGAAAAATCCTCACATACAAAGAATATAAGAAAAGAATAATCAATATTCCTACTAGACCAAGCTTATTTAGGAATACCTCCATCCAAAGGCATAGAAGGTCCTTTGTTAATCAGATATACTACCGTGCTAACTACTTCTACCCAAAAATATAAAATCAACCATGTATGTAACCTCATGCTCCTAAAAAATTTCATTATTATTCTATTTATCCTTTTATATACCCCATTCTACTATGGATTTATTAGAACCATCATTTTGCTATGGATTCCATTTTTATAATAATAATCAAAGAAAATGTTAGTATAATAATCACCTCCATCATCTGATCTGAGACATTCCATCTTGAGATCTGTTTCATTCTCAAAAAAGGATTTTCACTTCTTAAAAGTGTCAAATACATCATATTTATTTTTAATACAATAAACCCAAAATTTTCTAGTTTCATCATCAATAAAAGTGACATAATAATTGGAACCACCAGTAAAAGATAATTGAACTGGTCCCCATACATCTGAATGTACCAAATCTAACTTATATTCTTTATTTTTGGGTCCAACCTTAAAGAACTTAACTAATTTATATTTCACATACACACAATTCTCATAGAAGTCTAGATCTATGTCTTTTAATCCAAGTAACTTGTCTTTAAATATCTTCATGCCCTTATGGCTCATATGATCAAGCTTGTAGTACCACATAGTTGCATTTCCATTTACAACAACTAAATCAAAAAAATCAACACTACTATTCAAATATAAAGTACCAACTTTATTACCTCTAAAAATCACAAGAGCACCTTTGGTAACTTTCCAATAATCTATATTAAACATTACCAAATAACCCTTACTACCCAATTTCCCCACTGAAACCAAATTTAATATCAACATAGGCACATGTCTAACATCCTTAAGTAGCCATGTGTTCCCATTATGCATTTTAACCTAAACACAACCTTTCCCTACTATCTCACATGGTTCATCATCACCAAGACAAACATGTCCTAAATTCTCTTAAACATAATTAGTAAAATAATGCCTATGTGGGGTGGCATGAAAAGAAGCCCCTGAATCTAATACCCAAGACTCAAAAAATTTATCCATAGAAATAATTAAGGCATCCTAACATGATTTACCCAATTTCACACTTGCCTCATTCATTTTCTCCTTTTTGGCATTCTTATCTCTAAGTGACCAACAATCCTTCTTTGAGTGTCTACTCTTCCGACAATGCTAGCATATTATCTTGGATCTAGATATAGATTTAGATATACCCTTTGACTTTCCAAAATTTCTTTTGATCTTATCCTTTTACCTCCATCTATTATAAATAGACAAATAATTACCTGAAGATTATTCACCAATGTTTTTCCTTTGCATTTCCTCGCTAAGAATCAATCCTAAAACACCCTCAAAATTTAAGCTTCCCTTGGCAGGGACCGCATTGCTCATAACCATAACCAAACTATCCCAACTATCAAGAAAAGAACAAAAATTCAATAAATCTCTAATTTCATCATCAAAATTAATTACAATAGAAGTGAGCATACTTAAAACCATATTAAAATCATTTAGATGATTATCAATTGAACCATTCTTAGACATTTTCATGTTAAACAATATTTTCATATGAAATTTTTTATTAGAAGAAGAGGGTTTCTCATACAACTTTCCAAGTTTATCCATGATATCTCTTATACTTTTCTCATAAAAAAATTTAAATGCAATAGAAGATGCAAGGAATAATCATATGGATCCCAATGCCTTCTTATTACATACTTTTGACTTTAAGATGACCTCATATCTAGTATATGCTACAACATCAAATGGATCCTTTTCTAGGATAAATACAAAAGGGATGCTAGAAACTGAGCCATTATATGAATATTATCCTCAATTGGTGCTTTCTAAATACTAAAAGCATTATAAGATAGTTAATTATGGATTCTTCTATGAAATCATTTACAAGTTAAATGTGGCTTTGAAACACAAGAGAGTATTTGATGTAGTATAGGATGTAGTTTCCCAATTTCAATACATTTTCATTTAGTTCCTCAGCTTCACATACATCATAGTTGGTGGTTTCTCAATCACACTAATCAAATTACCAAGATATCTTAGTGGCAAGTAGATTAACTAGTTGAGTTGCATGTTTTATAGTCAAATGTTCACCACCCTTCTATCACTTTTCCTATTGTTGTTGGTCATTATCATTTCCCCAACATCTAAAAATTAAATAATGTTCAAAAGGAGATGTACCACAACTACAATTATACCCATTTTGAAGATAGAGCAAAATTTGATTGTAGAGGTTTAACTTAAAATATAGTTTCTCTGAATTAATTGCAGAGATGAGTTTGATGTAAGAAGGAGAGATAATAGCAGATTGATGGTTGAATAGATTCATGCTTTTTATTTAGATATAATTATATAGGATATGGAAGATGATAGTATTGTAACTATTGATACCTACCATGTTGTAGGAGGGGATAATGCTTCACTTCTATAAATTATTTTTAGAAAAGATAAAGTTAAAAAAATTGTAGGTAAAATTTCTATGGTCCTTTTTATGACTTCTAGTTGTATCCTTAGTAAGGGATATTGCATGAAGGAATTAATGATTGAAACCACTAGAATAATCTAGAAGAGGAAGGAAATTCAAGGAGAGATCAATCAAGTACCTAAGAAATTAAATTTGAATAATAATTTTGATGACACTTACTCCTTGGTTAAAGATAAAGAACCAATTCATCCCGCTACCACCACACCTCTTCTAGTTACTTCTACAAATAGTTCTCTACCCACCATTCCTTATTGTATTATGACTATCATGAATCCATCAATACTTATGCCACCTCTAAAGTCTCATGGCATCAATCCTTCTAAGAAACCCATTCAAAATGAAATTGATGTTCCTCCTCCTCCCCCTCCATCTTCTCCACCTACTTCTCCACATGCACCTCCTTTAGAAGACCAACCCACTACTAAAAATGAGTTAGAATAGGTAACTATAAAATAAATGACCCCATATTAAGAGGTACCATAAGAAAAGAAAAAATAAATAGTTAAACTTGAGAAGGAAACTTTAGAGGTAATCAAACAGAAGGAAGTGGAGAAAGAGAAAGTTAAATAAGTAGAGATAGATGCAGAGAAATTGATATAGAAAACAAAAGAGAAAGAAGAGGGAAAAGAATCTGAGAAAAATATCACGTAGTGATAGATACCTAAGAATTTATTTTTCAAGAACTAGTGGTAAGGAATAACCAACAACAAATGGTGATACATACAAACACTTCCACTAGTACGCATTTATTTTTTGGTTGGCAATGAAAACAATTCGAGTATAGATAAGTAATAAACCTAGAAGAAATTGATTTCCAGTTGTTGAAGAGTTTGGATAGAAAAGGAAATAAGCTCAAGAGTGATAAAGTGACTTCCAAGTTAATAATTGAACCTTTAGGGTGGAAGTTTTCAAAGGTATCCTCTCTTCCTCTAGGTAAAAGTAAGGATGCAATCACTAATTAAGTCTTAATAATTACAAAACTATCTCTTTGGAGAAGTTACCATAGAGGGATTGAAATAGGATACACAAACCTTCATCAAATTTTTCTTTCAAAATCTCACTGAGGAGAAGGTAATAAGGCAAATCTAAAGGAACAAAATTATAAATTGTGTGAAATGATTGCTAAAGTTGTAAGGTTTGTTCCACAACAATCAATTATTTTAGGATATTTAATTGGTTAGTAAGTAATAACTGATGTAGAGGAAACTGGAGATAAGGCTAAGGTCATTAATGAATGGATGGATAAGATGCATCAAACTACCCAAAAGCTCTTTTTTGAGGTCCTAAGTATTCATGTTGATATTGTAAATAAATTAGCAGATATAAAGGCATTAATGAAGGAAATAGAAAATGAGAATGGAGTTTTAGAGTTCGAGTAAGAGAGTCTGCAAAGAATAAGTACTTTGAGTGAGAAAGTTTGAATCGAAGAGAATATTATCCCTAAAGGATAAATAAATAAATTAAAATAAGAACAATACCTCCTATCTTTTTGCATGCATATATTTTGAAGCAATGTGTGAATAAATGAAGACTTTAGAAGAAGAAGCTCATAATGAAAAGGTGAATATGGAGGATTATCTCTTTGGTTTCACTAACATTTGGTTTGATCAAAATCTAAGGACATCTAAATAGTTATATCAATAGTTCAATTAATTAATGGAATAGGCCACAACTCCTTTCATAGTTAAATCTATAAAGGAGATAATTAAATGTCAACATGAAATCAAGAGGATTAAACTAAGACTTGAAAATATGAAAGCTGATAGTAGAAGGTTGGAAAGATAAATGCTAAGATTTGAGATTGAAAGGTAATCACTTGCTAAACTAGATGATGTAGTAATATAACCCATGATGTCTCAACACATAAAATATAAAGAGAAGTGTAGAAACAAAGTTAATGAACTAGAATGATTACAATATTTCTTCTACTTCTTCTATTTTCTTCTTTTAACTTGTAATATATTTAAGTAATTTTGATTTAAGTAATTACTTAAAAAAGTAAGTTATTGTAAAATGTAAAAATCAAGTAAATTGCTTATATGTTATTACTTGAAGTCATTATATAAAATCAAATTACTTAAGCTAGTTTTGTACTGCATGTAATAAGTTTGTATTTGATAAAAATAATGAAACAAAGAAGAATTGCATGTCACTAGTTACATGCCATAGAGGGGAAATTCTAGGGGATGCCTCTCAATGGTTCCCATTTTTAGCACAACACATGGAGATTCAAGGAGTTATTTCCTATTTATTTTTTACTTCTAAAATTGTATAAATATAGGTGTAAGCCTGCATGCCTAAGGATGGTAATTTTTGGATAGTAATTGTAACTTATGTAAGAGAGCTTAATCAATCTAAAACTTTGTGTTTAGATTTTTGAGTTTTTCTTTTTTATGAAATTGGTTTAAAGTGAATGAGAAAGAAGTTGTTTTATTTAGAACTTTGCATCTCAGGAGACCATTTGGTGGATTTGTGAAGATTAAAATGGTAAACTTTGTTTTATCTTTAAATCTAAATGTGAATTTCAATCTTTCTTAGTCATTTGTTGAAAATATTATCATATTTTAAAAGGTTTATTTAATTATATGGATTCAATAAGATCTATAAAACTAATTATTATAAAGTACAACTTCTTTCATCTTACATGTTCTAGTTTTCCATTTTCAATTTCACAAAATTTCTTTACACATTCTCTAAAATAGCTACTTGCTACATAATCACCTTGTTATGGTTCATGAACTCTGTGATTAAAGTAATACCCCAAAATAAGAAAACTCACACATAATATATATAATATATTAATAAATAAGAGATATGAATAATTAGAATTAAATAGACATAAGCATACAATAACTTCACTGTTAAATTAAGGGGATTTAATCCCATGACTACCTAGGTACTTTTGATAGACTATAAAATATCTAGCCAATAGATATGAAGGATAAAGTGAGAATGCTAGAGTATTTAGTGAAAAACACTTTATATATAGGTTTAATTGGTAAGGTGGAGGCTACACTCACCTAGTTGTTTACCATCCACAAATAAGTGACAAGATCTCTTTCCAAGAGTAAGGAACTCAAAATGACATAGACATACCAAGAGAGGATTATCTAAATGGATAATAAGTGAAAGAATTTGAGAGTTGTTATTAACAAAGGGATGTTATTGGAGTTAAAAATAATGACCCTCTAGATTTGAATATATTATAACTTTGAGGGAACCATGAGTACATCCATTGAGTATTGGTTGACCACTACCCAAGAAACCATTAAACCCCTAAAGTACAAAAAGGATTAGATCCTTACTTTATGGAGGTTAACATCTCCATGATTTTTCAACCTTATAGCACTCTAATATAAATGGAAGAGTTTAGGACCCACATGGCACAATTAAATGAAATATTGAAGAGGAAGGTGGATAAGTACAAAAAGGATAGAGTTAAATATATTCTAGAGTTATCCATATAGTCTAAAATAAGAATCAATTAGGTCCAAGAGGTGAAAGTCTCTTTTGAGGCCCCACTCAAGGCTCATGAGATACTTTTGACTTAATTTAAAGTGCCCTTATAGGATCCACCTATCAACATGAATAAGCTTGGTCAAGAATCTAGCCTCATTGATCAATAATTGGTATCTCACCAAGGTCTACTAAAGTGTTAGGTCTAGCACACCCCATTACTTGAGATATTACATGAGGACACTCTTGATTTTTACATATTTGTTTTTATTTTTTTATTATTGTGTATTTATATAAATTCATCAAATGAGTAACACTTGATAAAATAGACATAACTTATCTTGGTCATTCATTTACAATGGATAGATAATTATTGTTAGGAGTTCAAGAAAAAATGATTGACCTTTTGAAGTTTCCTTTAGTGATTCTAGTTTATTTTAACATCATCAAGATATATTCTTCATGTAATTTCAAATTTCAAGTGAAATGTGGAATCTTTCATGATAATTTTAATGTCTATTGGCCTAAGCTAGATACATTTATCTTATGATTCATAGTTTTAAATGTTCATTCAATTGTTAAAGTGATTTATTTCAATCAGATTGGTGCTTGTTTGGTCAAGTTTACATTGAAATTTGGCTCTATTTTCCTTTATGGAATTTAATTTTGGTAAATTTAATGTTTTATCAAGTTTGGTTTACATTTTCACCAAATCTATACTAATTCGTTACATATTTTATTCACATTTATTTATTCATGTTTAGACAGACTTAATTTACTAAATTATTAATTATTTCCTATGTCTATTTTTCATTTATTTTTTTCTTAGGAATCTCTTAGAGTCATCAATCCTAATCCATATGTCTAAATATAGTCAACCTAGAGAACTTTATAGTCTAATCCTTTTCAAAAATTGACTAAGTCCTTGTAATATCTTGATATTACACAACATGGCATAATCCCAGTGATACAACCTAATGGAAGATCAAAACTCTAAAAGCTCAGAGCCTAAGAAGCATTAATGTATTATCCCAACAAAATAGAAGCAAAATGGTGTTGTAAATATTTGTGCCTCTGAGATCCTAGGATTATGACACTTGACACCATCTCAAAAGCTCAAAATCTTAGAGGATTGACATCATTAACCAAAAAGAACAAAACATTATTGGTATTCTCTAGTTAAATCATGAAGATCCCAAGAACTTGAGAAGAAGCCACATGGTGATGGCTAAGGAAAAATATAGATTAAATCTTGGAAATGTTAACAAGATTCCAAGTGGAAAAGTATGACCCAACAAGTGAAGCCATGAATACTAGTGAATGAGAAGAAACAAAGAGCCAAAAAGATGGTGAGTGGTAGTGAAGAAGACACATAAGCATTCCCATCAGCAAGTAATGAGCCTAAACTTGATGGCCCATAAAAATTTAAAAGTTAAGAAAAAGAAATAATTATTCAAAGGAGTAATTTACCCAATTGCATATCTTGAAGATGTGAGCTCATATAACTTCCTGAAGCAATCAAAACATGAAAATCAAAAAGAGATGTAAGAGTTTAAAGATAGATATATTTTAATCTAATTTCAAAGGTAATATGGAGAAGCAGTCATATAAGCATGCAAAAATAAAGTGAAAAGTAGAATAAATAGAAATTAGACATAGATTGAGGAAAACTAAGATCACAAAAAATGCATGCAGTATGAGTTTTCCTCATTAGTCAGAGCACCAAATAAGTTATTTAAGAAGAAAAGATACACCTATATATAGGTTGTAATAATTTATTATTTCAAAAATTATCATTTATCAAGCATTTGATAAAAAAAATCATACATCTAGAAGTAATTTTATTACTTTGAGATAAGTATAAGAAATGAAGAATGGAAAAATGAGAGCATGAACTAACTATTCCATCATTAGGACTGATTTAAAATGAGGTGTATCTTATGTTTTGTAATGATGATCAGTCAATGGAATAAATTAAATATCATAGAGTGCCTATTGTTCTTTAGATAATTAGAGTATATTGGAGATTAAATCCAATCCCATCCTAAAAGTGGTATCTAGAATTATGCCATGATTAGATCTTTATCCTTTCTTGATGTGTTATCACAAAACACTAATTTTTAATTATTTATTCCATTTAATTTTTTTATCAATCAAATTTGATTTATAGTTGTGCATCATAACCATGATGGATTAGCATTGTATATAAGCGTCATTACTAACTATTGTAAAGATTTGGTAAATTTGGTCCCAAACATAATGTTAGAATCATGTCAAGATCATACTTGATGTTCCCTCATGTTTGTTAGGATTTGATTGTCTATCAGGGTCAATAATTTAAGTACCAAAACTCTATGGAGATTGATCTAGGATTTCACCTACCCTTCCTCATAAGTTTTGTCTTGATGGTTTTCCAAATAACTTGATTTGATAAATAATCTATGTAAATAAATTCCTTGATGTTATTAGTGTACAAGTGGATATATAATTAGATTATGTAGAAACTAATTTAGTTATATTTGAGAACTCATTCTGGTTATCTTTGAAGTGTACATTAGTCATAGTGTGAAAATAGTCTTAGGTTTTTGTATTATCTTTATTTTGAATAGAGATATATATTTCATGTTCACGTAATTTTCCTTTGAGTATTGCTCATTGTGGTATTTAGTTTGTGTAGTATTTAGGATAAATTCTCAATTATTTTATTGTAGCCAACATTAATCTAATTTATAAGTATTAAAATACTTATATTAACCATGGGATCAATCTCTTTTCTACCTTACTCTTTCCCTCCCTTTTACATTATTTATGAGAAATGATATACCCATTACACTATAAATAATCCATTTTTATAGAAACCAACCATGAGATATTGAATATCCTAAGGAAATTAATTGAACCTCTAGTGTAAATAATCATAGCCTACCCATGTTATATCATATGGAGTTTCTTGGCCCTTAAATCACTAGTAGGTCCTAAAAATAGGGGGAATTTTTATCCTATGTTCTTTAAGATACTATTGTCAACTCATAAAAATTAATTCAATAATTATATTTTATTGGGTCATAAATTTAGCCTAATATAAATTGGTATTAGAAGGATGGCCTATCCTCTGAATATTTGGAATCTGTTTAGGACTGCTTAACTAAGAATGAATTATTAGAAGGGTGTTAAAATTTAGAATTCATCGAGCATTGTGGTTGTAATCTCCAAATTGATTATTTGGTTTTAAATTGATTCCATTTACTCATTATTATCATAATTATTATCATTTGTTTAACACACAAACAATAGAAATTGGTGCTAGAAAGAAGGCCCCATCACCATATTTCCTATCTTATAATAATTATGTATATAATATACAAATACTTTAAACTTATCATTGATTGTAAACCAATAATTGATCCATATTATTTTCATTTATTATGTGCTTAAAACTCATATTAAATAGAGATTAATATTTTTTCACTCTAGAGTCTATTTCTAGGATTTCACAATTTGGAGTCAACTTGGGACATATAAAATTGATTATTTCTACTCTCCAATTTCATAGACATATTAAATATAATTGAGGTAAACTCGTAATATTAGTTTACCCAATCACATCAAATCCATAATCTATCACCTATAAACTAGTCCAAATGATTGTAGCTTAACTAGTTAGATCAACCATAAATGTTTTGGGTGATGTCCATGATTTAACCAGAAACCTTGAACATTATCTTGCAAAGTTCACTCCAAACACTGAAAGGATTTAAAAATATCACATTATATCATATAAAGTATCCCTTATATTTATTTATGTAGAACATGAAGATGTAGCTTATATGTTATTTCTCTTCACCTTGCTTGATTAGGCTTATGATTGATTCCTTAACCTCCTAAAAAATTTGATCATAGGATGAAATCAATTGAATAACACATTTTTAGCCTAGTTTGATTAGTTAGTAGATCCAAACATCTTATACCATCAATTTTATTACATGAAAAGGGAATCAAATGAGCCTATACATAATTTCAATGCATGTTTTTAGAAAATGTATAGTACGATAACTAACTTATATAGTCCAAATGCTTAATTAGCCTTAGAGATGTTAAAATTTTATTTAGACCCTTAGACCACCATGTTATTAAGGAGATATCCAACTATTATTGACTTTACCTTGCATATGATGAAGTGATAAAAGGGGATTTATAACTCAATCCTTATGGGAACATGTTGAGTGCCATTCCCAATGTTCTCCTAATCATAGTTATGTTAAATTTAATCCTACTTGAAAAATAAAATGTACCATTTCCATAGGCTCTATAATAATGAATCAATTTCCTTTAACTCATGTTGAACCTAATCAAAATTTAAGATTTCTCAATTTAGTTGGTAGTGAAGCAATGTTTCACTGTTACAATTGAGTTTTAGTTCTAGTTGTTGTTGTTCCGCAAAAATATCACTCATTTTTTGGGACATCATTTGAACTTTTTGCTCCTAAAGACCAAAATTGTCTCTTCCATTTCCAAAATTTGTCCTAGACATTCCAATTCCTCATTTTCAAAGCTTCTCAAAAAATCTACAGACTCTGCAGGCTTGAATCTATGGACTCTATAGGCTTGAATCTATGGACTCTATATGCTTGAATCTACAGAATCTATAGGATTGAATCTACAGACTCTGTAGGCTTGAATATATGGACTCAATAGGAAGAGAAATCTATAGACTCTACAGACCAAGTTCAATGGGCTTTACAGGTTGATTTCTACAGACTTGGTTTCTATAGACTCTATAGGCAGGTTCATTTATATAGGTTCAAAGGCTTCTACAGGTGGTTTCAGTCAAAAGAATTAGTTTTCAACACTTAGTCATTTTACAGGATTGGTTCAGAGCCTTGGTTCAATTGAAAATCTCCATCAGCACACATCTGAATGCAAAAAGAGACTTGAACAATTGAACCACATTGGTTCAAAGGTTCAACGGGTTCAAGGTTTAACAAGTTCAACGTCTTTGGAAAGAGTTAAGAGCTTCATCAAGGTTCAAAGTTCAATCGCTTCAATTGGTTCATTGGCTTCAAAACACTTGGCTAAATCAAGGTGGCTTGAACCATTGAACCACTTTGGTTCAAAGGTTCAACAGGTTCAAGGTTCAATGGCAGGTTCAACCAAAGGAATGGTTCAATGGCTTAGTTTAAGCAAGTGGTTCAATGCTTTATTTCTCTCAGGTGGTTCATTCCCTTTGTTTCAGCAACTTTTGGTTCAATCAAATGGTTCGTCAATCAGTTCAAAGCTTTGTTTGAACTGTTGAACCAAAACTTGGTTCAACGATTGGTTCAACATCTTGGTTCAATGAAAAGGTTCAATGTTTTGGTTCAAAGACATTGTTCAAAGGCAAGTTCAATGTTTGGTTCAATGCTTAGTTCATTCACTCAGTTCATTCAAATTGAACCATTGGCTTGAACTATTTTTGGTTCAACCAATTAGTTCAACATCTTGGTTTAAGGGAATGGTTCATCACCAAAGTTCAAAGGGGTGGTTCAATGTAAAAGGAAGCTTCACGAAGGACAACTACTCTTGTGGAGGACACTTAATTGATAAAAGCACCCTTTGGAAGGGTCATTTTCAAGGAAGCTGAAAGGTAATTCTTTTAGATTTGTTTAAGGCATTTAAAATTGGCTAAGGCATAATTATTTTAGATTTTTGTTTGAAGGAATTCCTTTGAACAAATTTTTTGAAAGAAATCAAAGAAGCAAATGTGGGTAAAAAATCCAAAGACTTGTTCAAAGACTTGGTGGAACAAATTTCCACAGACTTTTTATTCATGAGAATTTTCCACGTGGAAAATGTCCATGGGAGGAAGCATAAGGAAAGCCTAGGGGAATATGCGAAGGGCCACTGAAGGACCTTGAAGGGCAAGTACCCTTATGGGGGACTCTCAGCTGCTAATTTGAAGACACTTCTTGAAGCCAAAGGGTCGCCCGAAGAAGCTTGAAAAGCCATTTAAAGACTGCTTGAAGGATAGATATCCTTGTAGGAGGCTATTTCTCAAGGCTCGAAAGGGCAAGTCCAGTCTAGAAAAATACCAAGCAGAAAGTTCAAAGAAGACCAAGGGGTGATGTGTCCAAAGACATCAAATTCAAGACAGTGAACTAGCCATTGAGAGCACATCAACAAGGGTGTCAATGTCAATTTTAAAGCCCATAAAATAGCCATTGATCCTTATAAGTTGAAATCTATCGACCAAAATGAATTCATAGATTTCAAAGCCAAGACCAGTAAAAAGTAAGAAAGAAACAGAACAACAAATTGAATCCAGGACCCGATTCAATTAACCAAAAAAAGAGGAACAATGAAGGTAAGATCAGATTTCCAGGTGGACATTGAAAGTTGCAATCTTTCAATTGTGTGGCGTGTTTATCTACATTGAGAAGATCAAATGGGTAAAACACCCCAAAGTTCTAGCCTGTCTTCCTAACAATTTTCCATGCAACATGATGTGTTACTGTTCTTGAGTCCTCCTTGGAGAGGCTATATAAGGGACCCTCTCCTATTGTAAAATGATCACTTTTTTGACAATCTGAACTAAACTTTGCCTAAATTGAAAGGCATCATTGAGAATTTTTACTCAGTCTGTTGATCATATTTTGTTATTGGAATAAGAAAGCAAGGAACTTTTTCAGACTTTGTGTTGTGATATCTTTGTTGTTAAGGAAGATGTTATTGTGTCTTTTTCTTTGATATATTTTTTGTTCCATTAATTCAACAAGCAGGATTAGTAAAATTAGTGAGAAAGGTGTCATGAAGAATCAACTATGGAGAGACTTTGTGCTCCCATAGCTACCTTCAGTGTGTTTTCTTGTCATTTCTATGTAAAGGCTTTGAGACAACTTTGTGCCCTCATTTTCCTTCGTACTTTACTCTTGAGAAATTCAGGTGGAGACTTTGTGTTGTATCTCATTTTTCTGGTTACTATGCTTTCAGTTCTATTTTGCTTTTATTTCCAAGATTATTCTTGTGGCTAGCTGAATAGTTCTTCTGAAAGAAGAGGAGTGTTGTCTATCATTTCCCTTGAGTTTTTCCTTTGTTTTGCACACATCATATCTAAAGAAAGAGAGATGGATGGCTTGTTCTACCCTTGAGTATTATTTTCTATCTATACATATATATAGCATATCCACAGGGAACCTCCCCTTGATGAGAAGAGAGAGCAACCCCCCTTCTGATGTGATAAAATTACACAGTAGGATGACTAATCTTCCTACTTTAGCTGATCAGACCTATTTTGTTTACCAGTATGCAAATAGACAAAATATTCAACCAACAATTTTTGGTGACTCTGCTAGGGATTATAACGCATTATCATTATAACCCTTATCCATTACAGACTCTAGCGACTCGGTTATTTATCTTACCCATTATCCATTCATATCCTTACCATTTATCATTCACCTCCACAATAACTGGGAAAGAACACATAGTTTAAAGCCTCAAGCTCTAACTGAAGCAAGGTCAATTCTTTTCCATTTTTGTTTCACAATCTGGCAGATTCAAGGTATACACAAAGCCAAAGGGCTAAAGGTATCATTGATCCTATGTTCAAGTTAGTACAACAAAGTGATTTTGATCTATTTCCTTCACCATCTCATCTCCAATGAACCAAGAGATTTCCTCCTACTAAAGCCAGATCTCCATTACTGGACAAAGTATCCACTTTTGATGTTGATAAAGTTGTGCTTATAATTACCCCTCTGAGATTTTTTATCCCTCCTTTTCAGAATCCTATAATGGTAGTTTAAGGCCCTTGTGGTAATGATTTTGGTCCTCTCAATCTTACTCAACCTCTACATGAACTTCCATGCAGTTTTAGAAAGAATTTCCCTAAATTCTATGGTGATGGGAAAGTTCATCCTGATGAACATATTGTAGCATTTAGCATAGCTTGTGGAGTAATTGGAGTAAAATTTGAAGATGTAACAGTCAGATTATTTGTATAAATGTTACAAGGAGCTGCTATAGATTGGTTTTGTCATCTACATGCTTAGTCTATAACCAATTGGAATACTCTCAAAGATAAGTTTGAAGCCAGATTCAAACTTGTATAAAATGCACATGCACTTTTGGCTTAACTTACACAGATGAAAAAAGAGCCTTATGAGCCTATGAGAGACTTCATAGCCAAATTTGACAAATTGAGAAACAAAATTCCTATCATTACTCAACCTACAGCTAAGAATCTTAAATGTTTCTTCATTAATTATTAGTTACCTAAAGTCAGTTTTCTCTGGAGACGTGCTGGTCAAATAGACCTTGATATAGCTCACCATTTAGCCACTGAAGTATAAGATGATATCATCTTAGCAGGGAAGATAAGAAGAGATGCAAATATAAATAGAGCTTCATCACCTTCTGAATTTGCATCTACAAGCATCATAGATCTAATGGTGTATAAATTATCAAATGAGTTGTTTGCTCTCAAAAAGTAAATGGCTCAAGGAATGTCTTCTACTCCAACATACAGAAGGACATTCCAAAATCAGTCATACTAGGGCAATGTTTCTAGGAATCAAGGGCAAAAAATCACCTTCCTCCCCCATAAGGGAAACTTTCCCTAGAAGCTCCTCCAACCAATTCAGTAATGGGATACCTTGAAGCAAAATTAGAGTTCTCTTTCTATCTTAAATTGAATCTAAAAAATGATGCTGATATCATTGAAGACAATCAAGAAGAATCGGTTGGTGACTCTCACATTGGTTTCTTGAATTACCAGGATGAACTTGGAAGTAAAGGATAATTTTTAGATGGATCATATGTAGTGTTTACCAGATCCAAGAACAAATTAGTCTAGCAAGCTGATAAAGAAAAGAGAGAAGAACAACCTCAACCAATAATCATAATTGCTAAGCATGGAACTGCTCTACCTTTTTAATCAAAGGATCTGGTCATCACTCAAAAGGTAAATACATCCATTTCACCTTCACCTTCTACTCCCAATTTGCAAACCAATCCACCTCCCATCCCTCCTAAAACTTAGAAAGTTAAAATAACTTTCTCTATACCTAGCTCAATTCAGACATTTGATATAATTGATCATGTCAAAAAGACAAAAATACAGATGTCTAAATTTGAATATTTAAAGTCCAATCCTGATTAATTGAATAAGTTGGTCCAATATGTCAAGAACCAAACCATCCCTACAGGACAAAAAGCTGAAAAATTGACTCCTGATTCTCCAAAGAACATGCATATTCCAAATAATCTGGTCATTACTCCTCCAGCTACTAGAAAAATGGAACCTTTCTATGTTTCCCTGTTAATTAATGGCCACAAGCTAAGTAACTATATCATAGACTTAGGCACATATGATAATGTCATGCCTACTAAAGTAGCTAAGTCTCTTGGTCTCACACTGACCAAGACATTTGGGAGATGTTTCTCCATGGAGAATAAGCAAGTACCATTGCTGGGGCAAATCAATGATGCCTAGTTTGCATTTGTAGCCTTTCCAGACAAGAGGATCAAGATGACTGTCTTGGTGGCTAACATCCTAGCATCTTATGGCATTTTTCTTGGATGAATTATTTGCAAGGACATGGGAGGTGAACTAAACATGTATCTATTTAAGGCAAGGATTCCTGTCCAAGGCGTAATGAAGAGGTTACTCCCTAAAAATGAAGCAAAATACATGGTTACCCAGACATAAGCTTTTGAATCTCAAATCCCTTTTGAATCCATAGGTATGGGTAACTAATTTCTATATATAGATGAAGAAGGATCCTCCATCCCTAATGAAGGAAAGGCTAAAGAAAAGTTAGTGTCTGATGAGACTTAGACTCTAGAATTTGATGGTAGCTATTCTTCTACTGGTTCGGGAGCTGGGATTGTCTTGATATCTCCTTAAGGAGGTATGTTTCCTTCATCTTACAAATTAAAATTTAGCAACACTAAAAATAAAACTAAATATGAATCTCTATTGCTTGGAATGAAGGCTGCTCAAGAAAAAGGCATCAAGTTTCTTCATGCCAAAGGGGATACTGAATTAGTGGTCTGTCAAGTGAGAAATCTATACCAGACCAAGAATGAGAGGTTACGCCACTACCACAACCTTGTTTGGGACCAAATTTAAAGCTTTGATGCTTTCAACATTTCTACCATACCCAGAGAGTCTAATGATAGAGCTGATGCATTTGCTATTTTAAGAACTCTCTTAGTTCCTCACTTGGATTTCAAACAAGACAGGTATATTATTGAGCTGGTCTATAGACCAAGTGTACCTAAAAATATTGATCATTGGCAAATATTCAATGATGATCATCAAATCATTGCTTTCCTAGAATGAAAGGACAATTTTGAATAGCTATATTTTGAAGGCAGTAAATCTTAGAAGACTGAATCTATTTCTAAATCTAGTTCAGATATAAATAATAAATTCTTACAGCTGAAAGGAAACAAAATTCCCAAAGGCCTGGTTTCTCTTGAGAATCTATTTGACAAGCATGATAGATTTATCAAGTAGTAGTAAATAGATTCAATTTTCTCTTAGGGATTAGATCAAGTAAATCTGACTACTGAAGAAAATCCTAAGATGATCAACATTGGTAAGTGTTGCACCCCTAAAGAAAGGTTCAAGTTCACCTCTTTGCTCCATCAATACATTGATGTCTTAGCATATTCTTATGAAGACCTAAAGTCTCTCAGACCTAATGAAATTTGCCATCACATTCCTCTCAAGGCTGACTCAATGCCCTATAAGCAAAAATCTAGACAATATAATCCAAAATTTTTAGGTACTATTATGTCTGAGATACAAAAAATGCTAAATGCTAGAATCATTTTCCCAATCCGTCATTCTACATGGATTGCAAACCTAGTGCTTGTGAGGAAGAAGAATGGTGAAATTTGCATTTGTGTAGATTTCAAGAATCTGAATCAGTCATCTCTAAAAGACAATTACCCTTTGTCAATCATAGATCAAGTGCTTCAAATAGTAACAGGGTCAGATATGTTATCAATGTTGGATGGCTTCTCAGGTTATAATCAAGTTGAAGTTCGTGAAGCAGACCAACATAAGACTGCATTCACCACACCTTGGGGTACATTTGCATAAAAAAGAATGCCTTTTGGCCTGATAAATGCTAGTGCAACCTTTCAGAGGGCAATGGACTTGGATGTCAAAGATGAGATTGGAAAATTCATAGTGGTATATCTTGATGACTTGATTATCTTTTCAAAGTGTTGATCTGATCATATACGCAACTTACAACAAGTGATAGAGTGTTACCACTAGAATGGTATTTCCTTGAACCCCAAGAAGTCTATTTTTTGAGTAACAGAAGGGAAAATTCTTGGACACATTATGTCTAAAGAAGGCATAAAGATTGAATCAGATAGAGTCAAGTCTATTCAAGAGTTGAATTTGCCTACAAGTAAAAATTTTTTTCACTCTTTCTTCAAAAAAGTTAATTTCTTATGGAGATTCATCCCCAAATTTATTGAGAAGACAAGACACATTGTGAACATGATGAAAGGGAAGACTACCTTTAGCTAGACAAAAGAAGGTAAATAAACATTTCAGGATATCAAGACTACCATTGCTCACACCCCTACCTTAGTTTTTCTAGATTACCACAAAGATTTCATCATATACAGCTATGCGTCTGAACACACTCTCTCGGCAATTCTTGTTCAACAGGATAAGGAAGGTATGGAATCTCCTATCTCTTTCATGATTTTCCCTCTCAAAACCCATGAAATGAAGTATTCAAATATAGGGAAGCATGCCCATGCATTGGTAGAAGTAGTCAAACATTTCCACTTCTATATTTTGAATTCACACACCATTGCCTTAGTTCCTGACACTACAATCAAGTCTATATTAACTCAACAAGAGTTTGGCACAAAAAGAGGTAATTAGATTGCAAAGATCTAAGAGTTTGATTTGTATATCAAGCTGACAAAGCTGGTTAGGGGTAAAGGTCTATGCCAATTAATGGCTGATAATAAGCCAAAAGATATATAGCATGAAGAAGTTGAAGTGGAAGATACTCCAACAGTCCTTTTTGTCTCCACTACCAATGAGTAGTATTTAGCTATTGCTTACTTCTTGACTTATGGTGAATGTCTTGCTCATTTGTCTTACAAAGAAAGGAGGAATATCAAGCTAAGAGCTGCCAAATTTGTCCTTTGGGACAACAGCCTATACACGAGAAACATAGATGGAGTATTCCTTTGTTGTGTAGACAAAGAGAAATAAATCCAGCTCTTGAAATCTTTCCACAATCTAGCCTATGGAGGACATTTTTCTACTCTTGTGACTACTCAAAATTATGTGAGCCAGGTATTACTAGCCAACTCTTTTCTGAGAGATGCACATAAGTTGGTGAGGAAATGTGAACTTTGTCAGTAATTTGTTGGAAGACCCAAGTTGGCTGCCCTGCCTCTCAAACTAGTGATCATAGAGGAACCTTTTCAGAAATGGACGATTGAATTTATTGGGACTATAAACCCATCTTCAAGTGTCATACATGATTATGTCATCACATCAACTAACTATTTCACCAAGTGGGTAGAAGCAATCCCAACTAAGCATGCTACTTCAGAAGTTGTATGCAACTTTCTCAAAGAGAATATCATTTCCAGGTTTGAGTTCCAACCAAAATAGTTACTGATAATGTAGTTTGTTTCACCTCCTAGGAGATTACACAATTTTGTTTCCATTATGGAATTACACTCTCTCACTCTTCTAATTATTTTCCACAAGGGAATGGACAAGTTAAATCCAACAATAAGAATCTGGTAACTATCATCAAGAAGCTAGCAAATGATAATCAAAGGACATGGCATAAAGCATTGGTTGATGCTCTATGGGTAGACAGGATCACACCAAAAAGGGTAATTGGTATGTCTCCTTTTCAACTTCTTTACAATATCAATGCTGAGATACCAATCACCTTAGAATTGCCAGCTTTGAAATTGGCAAAGGCCATTGAAGATCAGACATATGAGAGCTCTCTTGACAAGAGAATCATGTGCCTGACTCAACTAGAGGAATATAGAACCATGGTGGTGGATATAATTTCTGCTCATCAAAGTTTGGTAATGAAACCCTTTGACTAGAAGGCCAAAAATCATGTTTTCTAGATTGGGGATCAAGTCCTGCTATGGGACAAAAGGATAGAGCCAAAGGGGCTGCATGGAAAGTTTGACTCCATTTGGAGAGGCCCATTTATAATTCATCAACACATTGGTGAAAATAACTTTCCATTGAAATACCAAAATGGCACACTCTTTTCTCTCCCTCACAATGGGCAACATCTGAAACACTTCAACTCTTGAAGTATCAGATCATTGCCTCTGTATATATGTATATTTGTATAGTTTTTAATTCTATTTTGTTTTGTTTGTTTTATTTTTGATGCCTTTCATTTTTGGGTAGCATGAATTTGAAACCCAATGGTACACATGAAGACACTAGAGATTATGGATTCTACTCCTTTCAATTCATTTTACAATTGACAAAATTTTCCCAACTGGAGCCAGCTATTGTTCCCCAAAAATATCACTCATTTTTTGGGACAACATTTGAAATTTTTTCTCCTACAGACCAAAATTGTTTCTTCCATTTCCAAAATTTGTCCTAGACATTCAAATTCCTCATTTTCCAAGCTTCTCAAAAAATCTATAGACTCTGTAGGCTTGAATCTACAGACTCTACATGCTTGAATCTACAAACTCTACAAGCTTGAATCTATGGACTCTGTAGGCTTGAATCTATGGACTCTATAGGATTGAATCTACAGACTCTGTAGGCTTGAATCTATGGACTCAGTAGGAAAAGAAATCTATGAAATCTGTAAACCAAGTTCAATGGGCTTTACAGGTTGATTTCTATGGACTTGGTTTCTACAGACTCTATAGGCAAGTTCATTTATATAGGTTCAGAGGCTTCTATAGGTGGTTTCAGTCAAAAAAATTAGTTTTCAACACTTAGTCATTTTTTGGGATTGGTTTAGAGCCTTGGTTCAATCAAAAATCTCCATCAGCATGCATCTAAGTGTAAAAAGAGACTTGAACCATTGAACTGTTGAACCATTGAACCACATTGGTTCAAAGGTTCAACAAGTTAAATGTCTTTGGAAAGATTTAAGTGCTTCATCAAGGTTCAAAGTTCAATCGCTTCAATTGGTTCATCGGCTTCAAAACACTTATCCAAATCAAGGCAGCTTAAACCATTGAACCGTTGAACCATTAAACCACTTTGGTTCAAAGGTTCAATAGGTTCAAGGTTCAATGACAGGTTTAGCCAAAGGACCAGTTTAATGGCTTGGTTCAACCAAGCAATTTAATGCTTTATTTCACTTTGGTGGTTCATTCCCTTTATTTTAACATCTTTTGGTTCAATCAAATGGTTTGTCAGTCAGTTCAAATCTTTTTTTGAACCATTGAACCAAAACATGGTTCAATGATTGGATCAACATCTTGGTTCAATGAAAAGGTTCAACATTTTGGTTCAAAGACATGGTTCAATGTCAAGTTCAATGTTTGGTTCAATGCTTAGTTCATTCACTCGGTTCATTCAAATTGAACCATCGGCTTGAACCAATTTTGGTTCAACTAATTGGTTAAACATTTTGGTTTAATGGAATGGTTCATCACCAAAGTTCAAAGGGGTGGTTCAATGCAAAAGGAAGCTTCTTGAAGGACAAGTGCCCTTGCGGAGGACACTTAATCGATAAAAGCACCCTTCAGAAGGGTCATTTTCAAGGAAGTCAAAAGGTAATTATTTTAGATTTGTTTAAGGCATTTAAAATTGGCTAAGGCATAACTCTTTTAGATTTTTGTTTGAAGGAATTCCTTCAGACAAAAAGTCTAAAAGAAATCAAAGAAGCAAATGCAGGCAAAAAATCTGAAGACTTGTTCAAAGACTTTGTGGAAAAAATTTATATAGACTTTTCATCTGCAGGAATTTTCCCTAGACTTTTTGTCTACGGGAATTTTCCCTAGGGAAAATGTCCATGGGAGGAAGCATAAGGAAAGCCCAGGGGAATATGCGAAGGGCTACCGAAGGACCTTGAAGGACAAGTGCCCTTGCGGGGGACTCTCAACTCACAATTTGAAGACACTTCCTAAAGCTGAAGGGTCACCCGAAGAAGCCCAAAAAGCCATTTAAAGACTCCTCAAAGGATAGATATCCTTGTGGAAGGCTATTTTGACTCAAAATGGGTCATTTCTCAAGGCTCAAAAGGGAAATTCCAATCTATAAAAATACCAATCAAAAAGCCGAAAGAAGACCAAGGAGTGACACACCCAAAGACATCAAATTCAAGATAGTGAACTAGCCGTTGAGAGCACATTGATGGGTGTGTAAACGTCAATTTTAAATCCCATAAAATAGTCATTGATCCTTATAAGTTGAAATCTATATACCAAAATACATTCATAGAATTCAAGGCTAAGACCAATAGAAAGTGAGGAAGAAACAAAATAGCAAATTGAATCCGGGACCTGATTCAATTAACCAAAAAAAGAGGAATGATGAAGGTAAGATCAGATCACTAGGTGGACATTGAAAGTTGCAATCTTTCAATTGTGTGGCTTGTTTATCTGCATTGAGAAGATCAAATGGGTAAAATGCCCCAAAGTTTTTGCCTGTCTTCCTAACAATTTTCCATGCAACATGATGTGTTACTGTTCTCGAGTCCTCTTTGAAGAGGCTATATAAGGGACCCTCTCCTATTCTAAAATGATCACTTTTTTGACAATCTAAACTAAAATCTACCCAAATTGAAAGGCATCATTAAGACTTTGTGGTCAGTCTATTGATCATATTTTGTTATTGGAATAAGAAAGCAAGGAACTTTTTTAGACTTTGTGCTGTGATATCTTTGTTGTTAAGGAAGATGTTCTTATGTCTTTTTATTTTATATATTTTTTGTTCCATTAATTCAACAAGCAATATTAGTAAAATTAGTCAGAAAGGTGTCCTAAAGAATCAACTATGGAGAGACTTTGTGCCCCCATAGCTGCCTTCAGTGTGTTTTCTTGTCATTTTTGTGTAAAGGCTTTGAGATGACTTTGTGCCCTCATTGTCCTTCATACTTTACTCTTGAGAAATTTAGGTGGAGACTTTGTGCTATATCTCAATTTTCTAGTTACTACACTTTTAGTTCCATTCTACTTTTATTTCTAGGAGTATTCTTATGGCTGGCTAAATAGTTCTTTTGAAAGAAGAGGAGTGTTGTCTGTCATTTCCCTTGAGTTTTTCCTTGTTTTGCACACATCATCTCTGAAGAAAGAGAGATGGATGGCTTGTTCTATCCTTGAGTATTATTTTCTATTTATACATATATATAGCATATCCACAGGGAACCTCCCCTTGATGAGAGGAGAGAGCAGTCCCCTTCTGATGTGATAAACATACATAGTAAGATGACTAATCTTCCTACTTTGGCTGATCATACCTTTTTTGTTTACCAATACACTGATAGACAAAATATTCAACCAACAGTTGTGACAAAAAATATGTAGAATTCCCCTCAAGATTCATCCAAACCTGAGTTATATGTAATATAAATAATGGTATAAATATCGAGCAATGATATTTTAAACTTACAAAAATAAGTACGTAGCTCAAGCACTAAAAATACAACCCCAAATTTCACTTCTTAATCCAATTATAGATCCTTTAATAGATCTAGTAAATAAGTTTATTCCTCATCCAATAAATTACTTGATATCAATATTATGGAGATTTCTTTACCCAATTGGTGTCATGTCCACAACACAACCCAAAAAAAATTAAACTAACCATAATGAGTTTTGCCTAGCCTTTGATATTCTCCAAAAATATAATTGATGGATACAAATATATCTTAAATGATCAAAATACTTAGAGTAGTATAGATTATTCTAGTTCATCAAAGTATCTAAATATATCCATGGTATTAGAAACTCTATATTTCCATAATGTATAATACAATGAACTTATAGAGAATACAAATGATATCCAAGACTTCCAACAATACCAAAGAGGAAATTACACTCTTAGGAGTAGATCACATTTGCCTCTGACTACCTCAACTCCAATGGATAATGCTAACATACCACCTAATCATAAAGATAGAAATGATCCACCTCCACAAAATTCAAGTGAAAATCAATGCTATAATAGAAAATTAGGCTACAATATTGTGGAAGACATGAAAAATATTAATGCAAACATCACAAATCACTAAACAAAGGAATTTTATTCTTAAGTCTCTTACATAGAAGAGTAGTCAACCTAAACAAAAGAACCTAGCCAATACCAATGTAGAAATACATAAAACTAGGGATGAAGTTACTCCATTCTTGCTTAAAATTAAAATTTTTGGTAAGAATATTCATAATTGTCTTATAGATTCTAGTGCATTAGTTAATGGTATGCTAACAGTTGTTTATAAGAAACTAGGATTATTTCCTATGAAATTAAATAAAGTGGTAGTTTAGTTAGATAAGTATGAAGTCAAGGTTGTAGCAGAGTCATTGAATGTCCATATACAATTAAAAACTAATCCAAGAGTGAAGTAGTTCATAGACATATGAGTAGATTATTACCTAAAGCATATGGCATATTATTAAGCAAAGATTGGTCAAGATCACCCAATGGCTATATGGCAATAGATTTTTCCCATATGTGGCTTCCATGGAGAGGAATGGAAAATAAAATTAGAATTGATAGAGAACCACACACAAAATTGATGATAATAAAGTACAATTCAATAAATGAGCAAGTTATCTTCACTTCTATAGATGCAGGGGTCTATACTTTATCAACCAAAAAAAAACAAAGACTAAAAGGTTTGATCATGATCATAATTTAGGTATGTGGTCACTATACTTAGATAAATCATGTTTCAAGTAGGGAGTTGGGGATGAAATTATTCTCATCTATTCCAATGGTAAGAAATATGTTGTAACATTCAAATTATAATTTCCTTCTACTAAAAACATAAAAGAGTATGAAGCCTTAAATTTTGGTATGTAGTTTACAATCAGGTTTGATGTCCATCAATTAAGAGTTTCTAGTGATTCTAAATTAGTCATGAATTAGTTATGTAACAAATTTTGTTGCAATATTTCCTATTTAAATAAATACAAACATCATGCATGAGATTTAATTAAGTCATTTAATTATTTTAACATTCTAGTCATCCCTAAAGAAGAGAATGCAATGTATGATTCATTAACCATATCAACTGCTAACCTCATGCTATCCAAAAGGATTGACTTGTAAAACTTTCTAGTATAATTAATTCCTTATTTCCCTAGGCCTAATAAAATTAAAAATTTTCATTTTTTTATGATTATAAGAAAATTATTGATTTATTATCTAACTCCAATGCTTTTGATGTATAGGTCATAGATGAAGATGAAACACTTGATTTTTAAGAACAATAATATAACTCTGATGGAGTGATTCAACTGAAATATAATCATATTCTAAAAGGAGTGTTATCATTATAAATATTGTTTGAATTGGACAACATAACATTTAAATTAGAAAAAAAGCCTAGGATGAGTAAAGAGTCAAGGATTATCAACATGGGAACTCTAGATAAGCTTGACTACATGGTGGTAGGCCTTGAAAAAAACAATGAAGAAATAAAAGTGTTGAAGAAGATGATACTACACTATAAATATATCATAACATGGAGCTACAATGACCTAAATGTGTTTTAATCCCATATTATGACCCATAATATTCCATTAAATCTTGATCAAAAACCTTTTAGGATACATTAAAGGCCATTAAATCTAGTCCTATAATCACTAATTCTAAAAGAAGTTTAGAATATGTTATTAACTAAATTTATCTTATTGGTAGACCATTCAACTTGGGTGTTAAACCTAGTACTTGTGAGAAATAAAAATGAAGAAATCCATACTTGTGTATATTTAAGAAATCCCAATCATGCATCAAATAAATAAAACTATCCCCTACCTTAACTCAATGAATTCATTCAACAAGTTAGTGTTTCAGAGATGATGTCCTTTTTAGATAGAATCTTGGGTCAAAACCAGATATTAGTGGAAAATGTAGATATAACCAAAACAACATTCACTATTAAGTGGGGCACCTATGCCTAAAGTAAAATGCCATTCTATTATGCCCTTAACTTATAGTGCATCTAGGGATATGTGTATCCAACTTGTGGATTACACATTCATATTAGCTTGTTTCATTTATGGATGTTCTTAGTATGATTGACCTATGGAATAACCATGGATAATTAGAGTATATATAAGAGCCAGTGGTTAGTATTTTATCATCATATTATGAATTTTGTTCTTATTGCATTATTTTGGAGGTTGACCCCTTGAAGTGGCTCAGTCATAATATTCAAATATTTTTCTCCTTTGCCAATTATTATTGTGTATCTTATTCTACTGTTAGTTCTACCCTATATAATTCTATTGTTACAAATCATCTAAGTAATTTCCTTACACATTCAATTTACTTAATATTGATGCTACATTTCAATGAGTTATGGACACTTCTTTCAAAGGTTTAATTGGTAAGTACATAGTAGTATACATGGATAGCTTGACTGTATTTTATAAACATAGATCAGATCACCTGAGTCATTTAGAGAATATATATGAATGTTGCATAAGGTTTGAAATATCTCCCAACCCAAAAAAAATGTCTTCTATACAACATAAGGTAAGCTTATAGGTCACATTATCACCAAATAAGTTATGTCAATTGATCTCGAAAGAGCTAGTGAAATTTATAAAATTTAGCCTCCAAACAATAGGAAAGTATTAAAATCATTTTTTGGTAAGATAAATTTTGTACAAAAGTTTATTTCTAGTTAACCAAAATAACTAAACTATTGAATGACATGTTAAAATAAGGAGTTAAGGTATAATGTGATACCTCTTCTAAGAAGCCATTTTAAGAAATCAAGAATGAAATTATGCAAGCTCTTATGTTGGTAAACCTGGATTATGCTAAGGATTTTTATCTCTACTCTTTTTCCTTTGATCATACAATTACAGATATGTTAACACAAAAAATTGAAGATAGAGAACACCCCATATCCTTTATGAACACATATTTGAAATAAGTTGAACTAAATTACCCTATGCTAGATAAATAGGCCTACACATTAGTGAAATTATTAAGAAGGTTTCATCATTATTTATTAAGTAACAAAGTACATACCATAGTTCAAAATCTTATAGTTATGAAAATGCTATGAAAAAATGAGCTACGTGAAAGAAGAGGATGATGGGTTATGAAGCTTCAAAAATATGATATCAAAATGAAACCTACTAAATTGGTTTGTAGTCAAGGTTTGTCTATGTTAATTTCAGAGGTGGATCCCAACATCTCCATTGTGGAAGTAATGAATCTTAGCTTTAATTTGGTCTATGGTATGATTCAGTCATCCATTACTTTCTTAATGGAAAACCACCATCCAATGTTGATAGAATGCAGAGAAGAACACCAAGGATGAAAGATGCATGTTATATGTTATAAACAAGAGTGATGTACTACAAGAATAATGAAGGGATTTAATTATTTTGTTTATCTATGAAAGAAACACAAGAATTTATGCACTTATTTAATGATAAGCTATAAATTGGTCATCCCTTTTATAATGACACTACCCACATAATTATTAAATCTATTTATTATTATCCAACATTATTTAAATATACTTATGCACATGTGATGACTTGTCATTCATGTTAGATCTTTGCTAAAATAAAAATTTATTCTTCCATGTTTCTGTAACTAGTAATAGAAGAACACCCATTTTACCAATGGGGTCAAAACTTCATTAAAATAATTAATCCTAACTCATTACTTGGTCATAAGTTTATTCTCACCATCATAGACTATTGTACGAGATGGATTGAAGCTAAAACAACAAGCAGCAATATAGTTGTAGAAGTTATTATCTTCTTGGAAGAACACATTGTAACATGATTTTAGATTCCTTTAACACTTGTTTATGACAATGGACTAGCCTTCCAATGAGTTAAATTGATTTATTGGGCATGTCATAATGGAATCACACTAAAATTATTCTCAAACTATTATCCCCAAAGAAATGGTCTAGAAGAATCAACCAATAAGAATTTGTTAAATTACATAAAGAAAGAATTTGATAAAAACCCCCATAGATTCCATGTGCTATTAAAATATGCTTTATGTTTTGAAAAACCATGACCAAAAAAATCTTGAATAATTCCCCTTTCTTGCTTGTCTATGGAATGGAGCCAATTTTTTGAATACAACTCAAGAATACTACTTATTAGTTCATACAAGAATACATGGAAGTAGATCCAAGAAATATATATATATATATATTATTGGATGTAATCCAAGAGAAGATAAAAGAGACCAAGATTTATAAAGTTTTAGCAAATCTCAGGCTATTGTAAAGAGATGGTTTGACAAGAAATCACAAATAAAAGTCCTTTTGTATTTTAGATTTCATTTTTTAATGGGATAATGCACATGAGAAAAGAGGTTGACGTGTTATATTCAGTCATTTTTGGATTGGACTTTACCAAGTCTTTGAGATTTTGGGACATATTGTGTTCATATTGAGAGATATTCAAGGCAAGGACCTTCCACTTCTAGTTACAAAGAGTACTTGAAGCATTACATCATGGATAATTTGTTTGATACCATTTATAAGTAAAAATACTAGGTTTATTCTATGTATATATTTTGTATATAGTTTCTTATTTTATTTGCTAGTGTTTCATGCTTTATTACTTACTTTAGTGTAATTTTTTTTTGTTGTTTTATTTTATTTTAATAATTTTGTATGTTTTTATTTTTTCCCCCACAAATTATTCAAGTTAGTTTTATATTTTTACCCTTTAATGGTGTGTAGTATTCCTTTAAAAAATTGATTATAACTATTCACATGGTTATTATGAGAAGTTAAGTCTCAAAAGTGTAGTCTTTAGAATTACTAAATTAAGATAGTTAGACTTTGAAATAATTTTAGACAATACTATGTGAAATAAATATGGTTTACTTATGATCCCAAGGGTAAGGAAATTTAAATGGTTGACAATAAATTATTAGTGTTTTCAATTTTATAAATTATAATGTGAACCATCCTTATACAGTTACCTAGGCTATTGTAATTTCTTTATACGTGTTTAGAATTATGAAAGATTGTGATTCAAAATAGAATGTGTGAATTTTAGAAACATTTCATGTTCTTATTAAAGTCATAAATTAAAATTAATTTAAAATTTTAAGCAATATGCAAACCTTGAATTTATTTAAGAATGTCTTAATAGTTATGAATGTTCTGAGTCTATCATTACACCCATGGATTGGTCATCAACCCTCAATGAATTGAAAAATTAAATATCTTAAAAGGAATAAATAAAAAGGAATTTGAATCAAATATAAAACTCAAATTCTTTCCTTTCAAGGGTGATTCATGCAATATCCATCATAGGATTTTTAGACTAGTTAAAATGGAGCAAGGCTATGAGTGGGACCAAAAACATCTCTATTGGGACTAGGAAAATTCCCCCTCAAATAAACATCCAAATTATCCATCTAAAAAATTCTACTTTTTTTAGACATATTTATATATATTTACGTGAATAAAAGATCTATAAAATAATTAATCACTCTTAAAGGCACACTGATGGTATTAGGAAAATTTGGAACTTAGTATGTTACACATTGAGGGAAACTTTAGTGTTTTTAATTTCTGGGTTTATCTAAGAGATTAGTTTATGATTTTGTGTTTCTTGTTTTGATTTTGATGAATTTATGTGTAAGTTTTGAATGTTAAGAAATATTATCCCCATGGAATTTACCATTTTTTAGGTCCAACACACCCTATTACTCAAGATCTCACATGGGGACCCTCTTGGTTTTCACATATTTGTTTTGATTTTCTATTCTTGCATAATAATATAACTTCATCAAATTAGTAACACTTGATAGAGTAGAAAAAAATTTGTTTGGTCATTTATTCATAATGACTAGACCATTCTTGTCAGGAGTTTGAATAATAAAGATTGACATTTTGAGGTTTTATTAATGGATTGTAGTTTATTTATGCATCATCAAGATATGTTCTTCATGTAATTTTAAATTCCAAGTGAAATGTGGAATCTTTAAATATAATTTTATTATCTATTGGCCTAACTTGGATACATTTGTATTACGATTTATAATTTTAAATGTTCATTTATTTTTTAACATAATTTATTTCACCAAGACTAGTGCTTTTTTGTTCAAATTTACATTAAAATATAGCTCTATTTGCCTTTGTGGGATTTAATTTTGGAAAATTTCATGTTTGATCAAGTTTGGTTTACATTTTAACCCATTATAGAGTAAGTCATTACATGCTTTCCTCTTATTTATTTATTTATTTATTCATAATTAGACAAAATTCATTAACTAACGTATTAATTATTTCCCAAGTCTAATTTTACTTTAATCTATTCACATGAATCTCTTAAATTCATTAATATGAGTCCATATGTTGAAATATAGTCAACATAAAGAGATGTGTAGCTAAATACATTTCATAAAAGTGACTAGGTCCTTGAAAATCCTAAAAATCCCAAGATTGTGCCATGTGGTAGAATCCCGATGACCTAGCCTAACAAAATATCAGAACCTTAAAACCATTAAGGTATTATCCTAATGACCTAGAAGTGAATCAGTGATGCAAACCTCTATGCCTCTGAGGTCAAAATATTGTGACACTTAACACCATTCTAGAAGGATGGAAGTTGTGAGGATTGACAACATTAACCTAAAAGATTAAAACATTAGCATTATTGACTACTCAAAATATGAAGAGCTTGAGAACTCAAGAAGAATCCATGTGGTGATGACTAAGGAAAAATATAGAGGAAATCTTGGTAACACCAAAAAGATTCTAAGTGCCAAAGTGGGACACAATAAGCAAAGCCATGAATCCCAAAGAAGGAAAAGCAACAAAGAGCCAAAAAGATGATGAGTGGTAATGAATCATACATGTAAGCATTCCCATTAGCATGTGGTGAGCCTAAACTTGACAACCCATTAAAATGTCAAATTAAATACCAAGAATTGGTTATTCATGGGAATAATTTTCCAAATTTCATAGATTGAAATTGAACAAGGCTAAGTGGAAGACACAAGCTTAGACAACTTCTTGATGTAGCCAGAATGTAGAACTTGGTAAGAGATGTAAGAGCTCAAATACAAATTTATTTTGAGATAATTTCAAAGGGAAAATGGAGAATTAGTTATATAAATATACAAAAATAAAGTGGAAATTAGAATAAATAGAATTTAGACATAGATTGAGGATAAAATGAGATCAAAGAAAATGTGTGTAGCATGAGTTTTCCTCACTAATCAGAGGCATAAAATAAGTTATTCAAGAATAAAAGATACACCTATATATAGGTTAGAATAATTTATTATTACACTTCTCAATTATCAATAATTCAATATATAAATTACACATCTAGAAGAAATTATGTTACTTTGAGATAAATATAAGAAATTAAGAATAGATAAACAAGATCATGAACTAGTTTTTCCATCATAGGGATTAATTTAAAATGAGGTGACTCTACTTGTTTTGATGATGATGTGTCAGTGAAATAAATAAAATATTATAGAGTGCCTATTTTTATTTAGAGAATTAGAGCATATTGGGGATTTAATCACTTTCATCCCAAAAGTGGAACCTAAAATTGTGCCATGACTAGATCTTTATCCTTTTTTCATGTGTTATCACAAAAAATTGAGATCTAAGTAATTATTCCATATAATTTTTATATAAATATATTTTAATTTATGGTTATGCACCATAAACATGATGTGCTAACATTGTATATATAAGATACATTGCTTTTTATTATAAAGGGTCAATAAATTTGGTCCTAAAAATGTTGTCAAAATCATGCTAGAATTATACTTGCTATTCCCTCATGATTTTTAGGCTTTGATTGTCTTCCAGGGTGAACACATTTAAGTAACAGAACTCTATAGAGATTGAGCCAAGATTTCACCTACCCTTCCTCATAGGGTTTGTCTTGATGGTTTGCCAAAGATCTTGATTTGAGAAATAATATATGTAAATAAGTTTTCTATTATTATTGGTGTGCAAGTGGATATATAATTAGACTATGAAATTGCTAATTTAGTTGCATTTGAGAGATAATTCCAATTATCTTGAGGCTTACATTAGTCATTGTGTGAAAATAGTTGTAGGCTTTTGTATTATCTTTATTTTAAATAAAGTTATATATTTCATGTTCATATATTTCTCCTTTGAGTCTTTCTCATTGTGGTATTCATTTTGTGTAGTATCTAGGCTAGATGCCCAATGATATTATTATAACTAACATTGATCTAATTTTTGAGTATTAGAAGACCTATCTCAATCAAGGGATTAATCTATTTTATTTCCAACTCTTTCCATTTTTTTTATATTTTTTTATGAGAAATGATCTACCCATTACATTTTAAATTACCCATTTGTAGAGGAATCAACCATGGGATCCTAAATATCATGAAAAATCAATTAAACCTTTCGTATAAATAATCACAACCTACCCATGCTATATTATTTGGTGTTTTTTGGCCCGTAGATCACCAACAAGTCTAAAAATAAGGGGACTCTTTTTCTCATGTCCTTTAAGCTGATCTAGTCCACTCATAACAATTAATTCAATAATTATCTTTGAGTGGGTCATAATTTTATCCTAGCATAAAAAAGTTTAGAAGTGTCCCATTTATAATCTCTTCTTGATTTTATCCTAATTAGAACTAGGAATTCTATTCTATTTATTTTAGTATGGGGAATATTTTGATATAATTCTATTGTAACAATTTTAGCATGATGGCTACATATGAGACCTCATGCTACTAGTAAATGGGTCCCATCTATTTTCTATATGTACTTTTGTGTATTATTTTGTATGGGTTGACTCTGTTATAAACAAACATTTTCATAGTAATGCTAATTCAATTTTTCTATAAAAATGTGTATAATTTTTATGGATGTCTTCCACACTCTTTTTGATTTAATTAATAAACACTAATTCTAGGAAACTATAATATTTGCCTTTTTGTAAATTTTGTGTTAATTAGGATGAAATTTATCCTATTTTAGTTAAGTAATCTGATTCTTTCACTTCATCTAGAATTTATGAAGACCTATGAGTAATTAAACATAGGTTTATATACATTTTTCATAAAAATTATCCCTAAACCAATCATTTATCCTTCTCCTTAGACTCTTTCCTTATGTGACTAGAGCCTGGGATTTTGTGAAACTTAACATATAGTGGTATAACTATAGTTGGGCACATTTTTGGTTCCTTGAAGAATTTTTGTTTCCATTTGTTTAAAAAGACTTATATTATCTTAATCTATCCATCCTCATTATTATGTTAGTTATTATCAAGTGATCCTTCCCCTGTATTTAGAAAATGTGAAGTGAACTAAGGTAGTCCTCAGTTGGTAAAATATGTTTAAGTTTATCTAGTTAGTGGTAAACAAGATATGAGACAATGATAAACTAGGAATTAGAACTCTAATAGTATTGATACAAATCTTATAGATATATTATAAGCATGGTATTTAATTGATTCTAATACCTATAACTCTTTCCCTATATTATCTCAATAATAATCTTAAAATGAGAGGACAAAAGTCCCTTACTATTCCTTGAGCTCACTCTATTCATTTAACTCAATATATGTATATGGGAGAATGAGATATTGTATTGAATAAAACCTAAAACTAGAAGGATGACACACCTTATCACTTCCTAATGAAGCTTTGAGATCCTAACTAACCCAAGATCAACCTAGATCCTAATTTGTGGATCACTATATATCTAGCTAGTCCTATGTAACTAATAATATATTTTAAAATTCATAAGAGACCTAGGTATACTTGAGGAAGAATAATACCTTTGGTTACTCTAACTAGATCATCCCCCAATTATACCCCTAATATACCATTACACATAGTTTCCACTATGGTGTGGTTGGCCAAGTCTGTCATCAACATTCCTAGAGTTGTTCATGACTTTCCCAAGAACCCAAAGAGATACCTCCCATGGTTCACACTAGGTGTGGGCATATCACTGAGGAACATGTGACATCATAACTAAATGTTCTCAAGATTCTAAATGTAGAACATGATAACATTTCATATATATTTTTCTCATTCACTTTGATGGATGCATCTTATTATTGGTTCTTGAACCTATTTAAAAAGTCCATTACCAATTGGGACCTATTAAATAATAAGTTCCTATCCTAGTTTGACCAATTCATTGATCAAATTATGTTATTATTTTCACTTCTATTTGAATTCTTTGATGAGGTGAACATATCTTCTCATACAAGTGGCACAATGGAATCACCTCTAGGCTTGTGGGAAACCTATGGAGTGAGATGAATCTCTAGATAGGGATAGCTCCCTTGATGTACCACTTTGGATTGAAACTACTAATAATCTTAGAGGGTGAAAAAGGCTAAGGATAAATGAAATAAAACTAATATGAGGGAGGTGATACACCAAATAATAGTATGAAATCCAACCATAATCATATTACACTTGAAATTAAAGGATAAATTGAACATACACTTCTTCAATCTTCATCTTCTCACATCAATGCTACATTGTGAGGTTATGTATGAATGTGTAAATATAGAAGGGATATAAAAGAGGCCTATGATGTAAATAATTAAAATAATAACTCAATAAATCATTGACATCTCCTAAAACAATTCACATGACCTACAAGAAGAAGCTTTCCAACAATAAATAGAATGAAAGAATGACAAAACATGTTAAAGAATCCATAGTCTTCACTTATGCAAAATAAAAAAATTAAAATGAAAATAATAATAATTTAAATATAAGAGGTAATAATTAGTTTTATTATTGATAAAAAGGTATACATTTGATCACAACTTCACCATACTCAAGTGGAACATCCAATACAATGCCAAAATGGCTAGTTCTTATAGAACTTGAGAGAGGGAGGAGAAGAGAGATGTACAAGGGTAAAAAGGAGTTAATTTTTCATTTCGATAGGTTATAGGACTAACCATTCAATATTTTTAGGTACACATTTCAAACCAAGTCTTAAACCTTATGAAAAGTGGCAAGAAACTCCCCATTTTGGCTCAAAAAACCTACCTACATGATTATCCATATTTGAACACATTATAAATAATTAGGAGTAGATAAAATGATTTAAATTAAATTTAATGACAAAATAAATTACTATCCATGAATTGGTTGTAGGAATGGTCATTTGGAATCATATGGAAATGAGCAATCATCATCTATAGTCCGAAAAACACTCTTTTCATGCACCTTTCAGACTTGGCCTCCAAATTAGCATAATTTTATCATAAAAATACATGGGAAGAATTTAATGACATATTTAAATATCCTACATGGAATTATATGCACCAAGGACACCTTAAAAATCCATCCACTTGAAGTTTTCCCACTTCTCCTTAGCTTGTTCATTAGGCCAATTTTGATTGACTAATTTAAAGAACCTATTTTGGACACTTGGGACTTTTTTAAAGGAATGAGAGTGATATGGGGAGTTATATTAAGTATTAATATTTACATCTATGTGATTTTCATATCTTGAAACCTCCTACAACCTATAAAACACATAAAATAGTGAGGAAAACCCTATTTTCCCCCATATGTACAAGTCCATACAAAAAGTTACCATGTTAAGGAGCTTGATTGAGTGTTCTAAAACTTAAAATAGGTTTCATGAGAAAAAAATTCCATTTTATTAGCTATCCAACTACATTTTATCCATCAAGTCTCTAGCAAGGGTTTCTAAGCACTTTGATCTCTTAAAGTTATTTCATAAAATTTGGACATTGGATATTCCAAAAAAAACCAAAAAGTTTTTTTTCAAGAACCTATAGAACTCTTATAAACCTATTTGGTCTCCATGCAAATCCTCAGATGAGATATGAATACTTGAAGCCACCTACTCAAGCTCTTTCTTCTATTATAATAGGCCTAATGCTGGTCTTAAGCCAAAATTGATTTTCTTGATGATTTTTCTGAAATATATAAGATGAAACACACTTTCATTTACCATATTAAAATTAATAAATAGGATATATCTCATATATAATGCTAAGAGTGTGACTGATCTCTCCATTTGTGCACTAGGCTTGTTATGCTTAGTAGACATGTATTGGTTCAAGACTCAAGATGAAATATTCATGATTTCCCTTTAAAAATATATTATTTAACACTTTTTTACATGGTCCCTTAAATTTTTTTCAATATATTATAACCTATATCTAATTATAGGATTATGATTAACTCCTCATTTGGATACTAGGTCTTAGCATGCCTAGTATGCTTATCTACAAGTTTTGAGCACAAATGACCCTCTTTATGTTTTTAACTTACTAAAATGGATCAAAAAACATCCATATTGACCTCCTAAACATGATATAACAAGTTGTAAATCATTTCTCAAAATATAAAATGAAGTGCCTCTCCTTTTGGCCTCTAGGCCTTAATCTTGCCTTTAGGTCTGATTGCACCTCTAAGGTTTAGGTCATATTGTTTATATTTATCCTTATTTTATTGGTATTTTATATATTTTTAGGTGTTATGAAACCTAACAAACATTTTTCAAGTTATAATTAGCTTCTAGCTTCATCTTCTTACCCATCTCTCAAGATTTATAGGTTTCATGTGTGGGGAAAGTGCCCTCTATCTAAGACAAAATAGAGAGAACTTCCCCTATTTTATCATAATAATTGAGGGGTTTAGGTGATTAATAAACTAATATACATGTTTTTTACCAAATTTTAACCCTTTTTAAAGTGTTTATACCCTCAAACCTCCTTAATTTCCAAGAAAAACCTCTTAGAGTGCAGACTGTGCAAGGTTCCTAAAGTGGAATATATGTTGCAATATTAGAGTCCTTCCTTTAAATATTTTAAAATTATAGGGCCATATATGTATTATTAAAACATGTTTTATATATCTAAAATACCTTCACATTACTAGGCTTTCACCTATACCCATCATACACCTTGAGCTCTTAAACTATGTGTTTTACCTTGACTGCTTGTGTTTAGCTTAGACATGAATTTGTAGGTCTATTATATAATGGTTTTACCTAGAGGACAAATTTTAAAACCTCATCCTTCTCTATAATTTAATTTTTATATTTTATTATATCATTTTATATCATTTCTATTCCTTGACAACTTTCACACCTCACTCCTCTGTCCACTGCCTAGATCCATTCTTGACCTAGATATAGGTTTAATTAGAGCCCTATGAGATCTAAGTGTGATTGATTTAAATTATTTATATATCACGGAGGTCATAATTATCCTCAATAAATTTATCATGAATTTTATTAACATATTAATCTCCCTCCAACCTCTTTTTCAAGCACTTTGAAACCCAAAATTGAGTTTTTTCCCTCAAAAGTAACTCTTGTTTGTAGGTGACTTCTCCCCTTAAATGGGAACTTGGCCATGTTGTTTGAATATTATCATATAAAAATTGAGGTTAAATTTTTTTTAACACCTTTTCTGACCTATAATGTCCAAAAACATCACCTAGATGTAACCTGCCAGCCCACTATCTTTTATTCTACTATATGTGTTTTGCAACTTGTACAGACTGAGAGTGACCTTAAATCTTAGAAATTGTGTCAAGTGATCAATAAGGAGCATATTAAGTCTTAGAGAAGAAATTTTTTCTAACACATTTTTACATTCTTTTATGTCACATATTTTAAAATACACCATGGATTGAGACTTTATAACCAACTGTAGGTGATATTCCCTTGTGAAAGGTCACTTGTAGGTGTTGCTTGAGTTTTAAAACATTACTTATACTCATCATCCTAATGATATTCATGTCAAAATATACATAATTCCATCTATTGGGTCATTAAAAACCTGAAGTTATGTTTTATTTTTTATTTATGATGTCAAAATCCATTCAAAACTCAAAATCTATAGATGTCATTGTTTGATTTTAGTGGTTTTATGAGCAACCTTGGGCCTCTCAAATACCATCTTCTACTTGTCCTCTGCCCTTCCAACTTCGAAAGGTGATTCTCCAATGTACATAATATATGTTAAAAACATTTGGGTGTATCAATATCTCATGTATCCATGGCAAATGTTATTCTCAAAACACTTTAGGATCTCTATTTTGCTCTTTTTAGGACAAAAGCCCTAAACATAGTCATTGCATATTTCTAAGGTTATCACTTATTGTTTTATAAACCTATCCATTTAAAAATGTATGGCATGATTATTTTAACTCATCATTACCTCAAATAGGATTCAACACCTTCCAATACTCTTTTTTCAAAGACTCTCATGTCTCTACCAATGTCACCTAAAGGTGTATGTTTTGGTGTGCAGACAACAAGGTGTAATTTAGGTAGCGAGCATTACATTTGATCACCTTATGACCTATAAGATTGTATAATCACTTTAAATTCACCTCTCATATTTTAAAGTATATAAATAGTTGTCAATACCTCATATATAATGTGTACTTCTCCATAAGATCACTAAGACATATTGCTCATGACTGTACCTTCATGGAAATTTTGTCTTATAGAATGGGATCATGGAAATTTTGTCTTATAGAATGGGATTGAAAGATGAGGAGAAAAATAATAAATTTTATACATTTATATTAACCTATAAATACAATATTAAGCAATGAAAAAGCACAAAGTTTTTGAAAGTAGTGAACATTACCTATTGCACTCAAAATAGACCAATCTACAAATTTGGGGTTATTGGTTCATACAAATATATAAAAACATGAAACCAAGAATGGGATACATTTTAGGACATATAAAATATAATATGTAATAAATATCAACAAGTGGATTATACAGAGCTTCTCAAACCAAGGTAAAACTTGTAAGGTTCATAGATTAGCAGGTAGATTTACACACTCAACTTGTTAGCAATGGTTCATAAATAATAGCTGACAAATTTTAAAAATAATTATATAAAAAATTAATATATTCATGTGTAATATCATATCCCAAGATAATTTTTCCTAAAACCTCATTAGCTATCTGTATCAAGTACAAGCATGCAAGTCACTTTTTCTTGCCAAGAAGGGTGAGAAAAGAGATGAATGGTTTTGAGAAATAAATATTACTTAAAAATAATACCAATAATTTCAATGGTCATAGGGGATATTAATATTCAAATTTAAACCTTTTCCAAGTGGCACACTTCCTAAAGAGGCCACACAAGTGCCAAATTCTTCCTTTTCTTTAAGAAAACTTGCTTTTCTTCTAATGAACCTACAAATTTTAATTACCAATAGTGGATTAAGACTTATTAGGAAATATTTCACGTGAAATAACCAGTTTTTATCTTCAAATTTCCCAATAAACCCATACAACTATTTAAATGTACCCTTTTTGACCCCTAAAATGACCCAAAATGATAAATAGACTTAAAAACTAATTGACCAAGCTAAATATAACATAATTTGAGATTAATTAAAATTTAATACACAAAATTTAACTTATATTACACCCCATATAGACCTATAAAATAAATGTTTTTAACTATAGGTGCCACAATTTGACAAAAAGTCAATTTTGGTCAACAATTATATCAATAATTTTCCTACATCAAGAGAGAGTCAAATGATCCCACTAGGAATTTAAATTATAGGTTATATAATAATTATAATCAAGTCATGGTGTTATAAAATCTATATGCACAACTATATCTTGAATGGAAAAGAGTGCACTAAACCATTGGACTACCATGTTCTTGCATAGATACCTTCTAGTAGTGTAATTAACCCTAGCCTACACTAAGGCCATAAAACTAGATAGATAGCTAAGCCCCAAATTCATAATGTCACCTACCATCTTGAATACATTATTAAACCTACCTACCTTTAATCCCCTCTTTAACACTAACTAAAATGTGCCTATGCCATATCTTGTGCCCCTAACAAATGAAATTACATTGAGACATGTTACTCCTAAATAAAACTTGGACCTTCTTATCCTTATAAATAGTGAATTAGCAACTCAAAATCATAGTAAATAAATGGTACCAATGTGGAAAATGTCTAAAGTGTGACCTAGGAATCCACTAAAAATAAATTAGACACTATATATTGCATGGTACAAAAGCTCAACAATGAATTCTTGGGCATCCAAATATAATTTGGAAACATTGGTGGTGAAGTCTGAATAGAATATTTACCTACCAAAGATACAATCACCTCCACCACCACTCTATTAATCAACTAGAACCTTCACCTAATAATCTAATTATGATTAAAATTTATGAGTTGATCCTGCCACACTAGTGTCATGTGCACAACATAACCCAACATGGGGAGATCGATTATATCAAGTTATATAGTGCATTCAATATATTATATATGGAAATGGAAGAGTATGAGGTTTTAAAAAACACTATTATATTGTTATAAACCTTGGAATTACATAACCAAGAGGATAATGAGCTAGAAGAGGACACTAATGAGGTACATGCTTTCCAGTAGTTCTAAAGGAGAAAATGCACTCTTAAGAATCAGACACAATAATAGCCTCCTACCACATCTACTCCTTCTAACAATGGTGTAACCCCTCTTGATCCTAAGGTGAGAAATTATCATCCACCTCTAAAAGTTAATATCCCCAAGTTACCTAATGAGTCATATTCCACTCTTAGTAAGACTAGATATACCATAGTGGAGGATATGAAGAAGAATAAAGTAAACATTACACTATATGAGTTAGCTTAGATAACTGAGCAAAGAGATGTTCTTCTAAAGTCCTTGACAAATAAATTGAGTCAGACCAAACCCAATATTGTTCACATTAATGTGCTCATACATAAGAATAAGGTTGAGGTTCCACCTTTCATCTTTACTATTTGGTTATTTGGAAAGAACATACACATGTACCTAATTAAGTTAGGAGCCTCCAAAAATGTCATGCCTTTAGGAATCTATAAAAATTAGGGTTGAATCATATTAACTAAGACAATATAGTGTTTAATCTAGATGATTTTAAATTTAATATTATTGGAGAGTTATTAAATGTGTATATGCAACTAAAATTTGAACCCAAGGTGCAAATATTTATAGAAATTCCAGTGGTAGATATCTCAAAGCCTTATGATATGATACTTTGTAGGGACTAGTATAAAACCATTAATGGGTAAAATGATACAAACTTATCTCATATATGTCTTCCTTGGAGAGGCATGGACAATAAAATCCATGTTGATAGAGAACATAGGATGAAACATATTATCACAAAATACAATGTGGTCAATGAAAGGGTAAACATGGTATCCTTTGACATAGATGTTTAAAAATTTTCCATGTAAAGTGATAAGATAAAATCTTATGATTATATTTGGCTACTAGGCATATGGTCCTTGTACATCAATGGGCCCCATTCCAATAAAGGTTATGAAGGTATAATTCTACTTATCGATACACAATTAAAGTGACTCCTAGTTGCCTATAGGTTATAGCTCCTATATACCAAGAACCTTGAAAAATATGAAGCCTTAATCTTAGGGTTTTATTTCACCTTGAAACATAAATCCAAGGAATTAAAAGTGTTTGGGATTTTTGAGATGGTAATCAAACAATTAGGAGCAAGTTTTAATGCAAATTATATTATCTAAGGAAATACAAGGATAAGGCATGGGATTTTATAGAAATATTTAATTATTTAAACTCATAACCATTCTTAGATAGGAGAACCAAATTTCTAATTTATTGGTAACCTCTACTACAAATATAACACCCTTAGATGACTCAAGTCTACATAATTTTATGGTAGATCTTATACCATATCCCTCAGTCCTTGATAATGTGAATAAATTCCATGTTTTTTTAGATGTCCACTATATTTTAGAATTACTTAATAAATCAAGAGTATTTGAGAACTAGGTTATAGATGAGGTGAAAATAAGTAACCCTAAAGGTGAGGATTGTAAATAATATGACATTGTGAACCTAAAATATAATAGATTCCTAAAAGGGATGATCTCCCTTGAGAGGATATTCAACCTTGATAGGTCCTTACACTAACCTAAGAGACTGATACACCCAAATTATACATCTATTATAATTAATTTATGGTCATCAAACTAGCCTCATTAAGTTAATGTCATCTTGGATTACACCCCCACTAAGATTGAACAACTTAAGAGGTTACTATTACAATATAGGGATGTTATTTATTAGGCTTATGGATACATTTAGGTCTTCAAACTGAGTATAAAAACTCATATTATCCCACCTAAAATGATCCAAAAACCTTTCAAATAGAGTTAATGACCTATGAAATCCATTATATAACCCCTTATTCATAATTAGGTTCATTATCTCCTTTTGACTAGAATCATATTCCCACTTTGTCACTCTATGTGGGTAGCCAACTTGTTTCCCATTTATAATAAGAGTGGGAGATTATATTATGCATAAATTTATATAATTTTAATAATGACTCTAATAAGGACAACTACGCTTTCCCCTCCTTGTATGGGGTGATCCAAATGGTGAGTGAATCCTAGATGATGTCCCTTTTTGATAATTTCTTAAGATACAATCAACTTCTAATGAATTAGAGGATAACAAAAAAATACATTCACAATTAATTGGGTCACCTTCACTTATAAGAAAACAAATTTTGGTCTCATCAATGTAGAAGCCATGTTTTAGAGATAATTGGAATTTTATTTTAAGATTATTATTAGAAAATGCATAGCTATTCATTTAGATGACTTGAGTATTTTCTCAAAGTGTAGGTCTAATCATATCCATCACATAAAAAATATATTATAAAGGTAATGAATGTCTAGTATCTCTCTCAACCTAAATAAGAGTGTAATTGGTAGTATGAAGGGAAATTTTCTTGGATATGTTATGACCAAGGAAGGCATCTCTGTAGATCCTCAACACATTGATGAACTTTATATGATACCAATTCTTAATAATAAAAATTAATTAAAATATTTATTTGGAAAGATTAAATTTATATAAAAGTTAATTTCTAGATTTGTTGAGATTTTTAATCCATTAAATGTGATGTTGAAATAGGAAATGAATGTGGAATGAATCAGTACAACTCATAAAATTTTCCAAGATATTAAATATGCTATTATGTAGGCTTTAGTCCTAATAAAAATAGATTACATGAAATACTTATACCTCTACTCTTTTTCATCATAACACACCATAGTTGGTGATCAATTATAATTTAGGTGGGGATGAGCATCTGATAGCCTTTTATGAGTATGAACTTGAAGGATGTTGAGTTGAAGTACTCCACCTTAGACAATCATGCCTATGCCCTAGTCAAATCTATGAATAAATTTAGGAATTATGTTATCAATAATAAGGTACATGATATTTTACTATATCCATCCATAGAACTCATCTTAGTACATAATTAGTTGGTTGAATGCACAAGTTGATGAATAACCAAGATACAAGAATATGACCTAGAGATTAAACCCATCAAGATGGTCTAGGGCTAAGATACTACTTGAATGATTATTGATATTAATCCAAGGATAATTATAGTGAATTAGACCAATTAATGGTATTCTATCAGGGTGGTGTGATCTGATTATATAATATCTCCTTTATGGCAATCGTCTTCTAGGATTGTAGTGCATGTAGAAAATAGCTCTTAGACTTAAAGAAACACACTACATGATAAATAAGGGAGATTTTTATTGAAATAAATGTGAAGGAATATATTTTAGATGCCTATCAAAATAATAAGTAAAGTAGGTCATGACCAACTTTCATGAGAAATTATCTAGTGGCCATCCCTCTAGAATGACAAAAACCCATAAGATCCTACGAGTGGGATACTATTGGCCTACCATATTTAAGTATTCCTATGCTCATGTTTTCACCTACCATGAATGTAAAACCTTTTCCAAGACTGAATTTCATGCAATGATGCCCCTCCAACATTTATTATAAGAGCACTTATTTGCTCAATGGGGACTCAACTTCATAAGAGTCATCAACCCATATTCATCAATAGGCCATAATTTCATACTTACAACCATTGATTATTTCACAAAATGGATAGAGGTATTGGAAAAAAATAATATCATAGCTAACAATGTCATAAAATTCCTTGAGGGGAACATAAATAAATAGTTTGTCATCATAAATTCATTAGTCTATGATAATAGTCCTATATTTTAGTAAATTAAGCTAATTTGGATAATGAGAATGGAATCACATTAAAGTTATCATTTGACTACTATGCATAAGGGAATGTTTTGGATGAATAATCTAATAAGATATTTATTGATGCAATAAATAATTTTATATAAAAGAGACCCATTTATTAGAATTCACTATTAATGTATGCTCTTTGGGCTGATCACACTAGGTATAAGTAAGATCTCAAGAGTTTTCCTTTATTACTAGTTTATTGTTTATATCCCATCTTCCTAATAAACCTCATACTACCTATGTACAATTTCATGAAAGAATACATGGAGGATAGAGGGAAGGTAAAATAAAGACTATTCATTATCATTCAAATGGAAAATACATGGGAATAATCTCTATAAAACTTTAGTAGACATAAAGATACTATTAATAGATGATTCTATAGTAAAAAAAGGTGAAGTACTTTAAGATATCAAACCTAGTCTTACTATGGGAGAAAAATCATGAGAAGAAAGGTTAGCATTAAAAACTTGACTTGCTTTGGGTTATTCCTTGCCATATTTATAGGTTACTTTAGCATAATTATTTTAGACTAAAGTATCTCCAAGGAAATGATATCCCATTTCATGTGAAGGTAAAATTATTAAAGCATTACTTCTTAACTTCCCTATCCAATACAATATAAAAATAGCCTTCCAGGCAAAATGTTGGTAGTGTAAATATTAGATTAGCTATGTTTAGTTTGTTTTTATTGTGTGAGTTTTCTTGTATTTAATTTGGTTTTATTCCTTTTCCACCTTGTCTTTGCCTATTAATTCTAACCAAATAATAACCTCTTGATCTCAAAAATGAAATCCCATTTCCCTCATGCGATGAATTGGACATTTGGATACATAATTGTAACACTAAAAACCAAACATTGTAACAAGTATCCTTAGGTTTGGTCCCTTTAAAGGTGATTCATGCATCAAATACATGGTTTAGAGAAGAGATAATGAAAAGAGGGTCTTCATTATTGAACACTTTGATGGATGGGGAAATTACTCTAATAAAAAATATATGGGAAGAAATAATTGATTCAAAGTGGGGCATATGAATTAAGACAAGTTTAAATTCTAACAAATACATCATGAAAACACTTAAGAGAATATCAAAAAGTCATTATGAATCCATTTAATAAGCAGAGGGTACCTTTAGTGCTGAATAACTAACTTAATTAACCAAACATCTTGGATGCATTGGTCTCCAACCCTTATGGATTAGAAATTAAAGGACATCAAAATTAAAGGAAATTTGAAAGTCAAGGAAATATCATGGTCTCTTCATAAGAAATGGTGATTCAAGAAATCTCCATCATAGGCTTTCCAACCTAGTTGGACATGGATCAAACCCTAGAGTGGGACCAAAGGTATATTATTTTGGGTTATATATTCTTGGATGGTAATAGATCAATTATAAAACCTTCCCTTCCTTATCCAACCTATACAAATAAGTAAAAGCATTTTTAGGAGTTTTACACACTTGAAGCACCTCTAAATTCTATAATAAACTCAATAAATCATGATTCACACAAGTGATCTATTGAAGGGATTGAATCCCAATATGTTGTATTTTAAATCATACAAAAGTTATTTCTCCCCTTCCTATGTTGTTAGAATAATTTTTGGCCACTTTTTTAATGATTCAATAATGGAGGTCCATGATCTAGGTTTTAATAAATGGAAATATTTCCCTCTCATAGTCACCATTTATTTTGAATAACATGTCCATTTCATGGAATAAAAGGGGAAATATGTATTGATAAAATTTAAAAAATTTAGAGCCTCAATCAAGTACTAATTGATCATTGTTCGCTCAAACCCCATTATTTTTTCAATCATTATTATAAGGATCTCTTGTAGTTTTTCCATTTTATACTTTTCACATGTAAGGAATCATTTTATATCTATGAATTTAAATAATGTCTTATCACATTTTGATCTCATAATATTTCCACACTTAGTCATTTTTTCAGCTAACTATATTTTTTATAAAAGTTTTATTTGGCAGGATTTTCATTGAGTAATAATCTTGGAGTATAAACTAGCACTCTCCCATAAGCCTTTCAAAATATAAAGTAAACATATATTTTACTATGGGGATATTTTAATGACTAAGTGCATTTATATATTTTTTAGATCCCCTAAAACTCACATAATGCTAGAATTATCAAATCCCTAAGGAGGTCTCATGTTTTAGAGGTGTTAGAGGTGTCAGATCCTAAAATTAATGAACATGTTCCACATGTCCCCTAACACTCTCATGGTACAATTTTATTATATACCCAAGAGGTCTCACACATTATAGGTGTAAGAGATATTATATCCCATAATCAATGAGGAGACACCACATGTCCCTTGACACTTCCATGTCATTAGACTTGTTAGAGCCATAGGAGGTCTCGAGGGTCATAAGAATCAAAGTTGTTACATACCATAAATAATGTGGAGGTGATAAAAATGCCTCTATTCACTCAGGTGGTATAACATATAGGAAGGATCTATGAAGGTAAATATATATTATTTAATGGGACACTCAATCCAATAAAGAGATGTCATGTGTAAATTGAACTCCCAAGTATCCAATTGATTAAGTTGTAAGGACATAGTGATTTTCACTAAATCCAATTAATATAACACTCATAAAAACTATAAATAATAGATTTACATGTAGATAGTACCAGATCCATTCACAATGCCATGAGGGATAGTGGGTGTATGATTCCCACTCTCATTATGTTTATTAATTTGGCTAGGGGTATATCATGATTAGATGGATCGATGAGTCACATCACCATAAACCAAATTTAAACAAAGGCTCAATTTAAAAATTTAAAATTATTACCAAATTTATAAATAGACAAATTGGACTTGTGTCATCAAATCATAGCTCAATTATTATGATGCAATCTCACCAAATCCATTGATTTATAGTTTTAATTCTAAGCTCTATAAGGTCTCAATAAATTTACCTTATTGTTATCTATTGTTTGTAAACTCAAATCATTTTGATCCCTTTGCATAAAAATTACCCTAGAGACTATAAGATTGACTTGTGTTAAAAAGAGTTCTATATATCAAGCTCACATAATTAAATAATGGTATCCTCATAATCAAAACTAAGACTAGGGTCAAATTTCAAGATACTACCTTCTTATAGGGCATACTTCGATCAAAGAATTATAATGATGTATTTAAGGCAATGAAGGATATTCATAAGCTGAATTTAGATGATGAGGTCAATAATGATGAGTTCAAATACGTATATGTAATCATCACTATCAGAGCATCAAGATTCCTTGTGGCCATGGTCTAACTCAAGGTATTCTCTTGTGATGACCTATTCTACAACCTGTTACTCTCTTCCAAGTCCAATCAAAATACCATGATGTAGCATAACATTGGGTTAAAAATTGTAGACATATCTAGGCCTACATTTAAGTAATATATAAGATCTTAAAATAAACCATGGCCTATGATAATGAGTTTGTGTATTATTGTATATAGACGTATAAAATCTATGATGTCTTTAGGGACTGGGTAGAGGATCTAGATTGTTGGGTTAATAAAGAAGATCTTGATTCCTATACAATCAAGATCTTTAGAGAAATTTTGTATATGGTCATACTCTTTCTCAAATATTTTTATGGGGTGAGTGATATTATACACATAAACACCTAATGGTTTCCATTTTGAGTTTCATATTAAGGGGGATGAGGTCTTGGGCTTGGGAAATATCATCATGCTTAACCTCACTAGATAAATGAATGGGGCTGTTAGAGGTAACAATTTTTATATGGTATCATACATAGTAGATGTCATTTACTCCACCTTAAATTTTTAGTGCTTAACATTCAATTAATAGGTACCAATTTGATTGATGGTTCATGTAGTGTTCTACAATATCTACATCCACCACTTCTAAAGTAACATTCATGACATATGTTACTCGCCACTGCCTTGTATAGAAACATAAGACATATTTGTCATTACCTATGATCATAAGATTACATTACTACAATAACCTCCCAAAATTACAATATATGTCTAAACACATGGAATCCTACAATTGGGAAAGGCAATGATATCCCATTCACATCATTCATGATTATGTGGAAAAGAAACAAGCCAATATTAAAATTACTTATGACCATGAGGCATAACCTAATGATGAGATCCTTCTCAAACCTACTAATTATAAATAGGTGTTCATAAATATTTAGGTTTCTCACCACTTGAAGTCTCAAACTCCTTCCCACATAGTTCTTGAGGAAAGACCAGTCCTGTTGTAGCAAGAGCCTACATAGTTAGCTATTGAGGTCATAATGATTATAAAGGGTATTTATACATGAATTGTGTAGGGAGTCATAATATCTTCAACTCCACCTCACACAACACCTTATATTCTTCTGCCACATCCCTAGGTAGGCCAACCTCAAGTAACCCATGCTTGTTATTTCAATAGTTATTTGAATACAACCCAACTAAGGACCTACCTATAGATACCCTTAAAGCATATAACTAAAATAATGGAATTATCATGTAATACTTAATTAATCCCTCAAGTTTATCTATCCTAACATGACCTACCCATGGTATGCCTCCCCCTACTCAAGTAATCACAAATGCCCAATTCCCCTCTACTCCTCCAATTGTAAATGTGCTTAGCACCCCATGTATCCAAGCTCCCCTAGTTTAGCTTGCCACATAGTTTTGGACTTAATATAATCCATTGAAATGGTATACTCAATGAATTTCCACCCAATCTTACAAGTTAGGTTGGCCCTTGGTAGAGCTCAAATTATTAATGCCCCTATGTTCTCAATAACCTCAACTAGTTTAATTACCACTATAATAATGATATATTTAATAATCCCAATGATCCCAGTTGATATTTTTATTTATAGTTATCTAGTTTTCATAGATACTATTACTCCCACAAAATCATTAAAACTAGAAATATCCATTCAACCTCTACAAGCTCTAGTTGTGATTATTTTTGTAGTTTATACCTCTATGACTATAACACGAATAGACTCAAGTAAGATGTTGGAGAAGAATTATAATATGATTTCCACTAAATAACTAATTCCTCCTCCCATAACATATATAATCACTTCCTAAACTCCTATAGACATCACCCCAAGCCACCTAGGAATTATATTTATCTAACTAATTTCCTTGTTCATCATGAATACCCATCTCCTAGGTGACATTATGCCTTAGGTCTCCATGAACATGGAATAATTGTAGTCCAAGATATTCCCTTGGGACACCTAATTTGTGTTTCCTCCCTTTATCCCAATTTCCTCCCTCTATCCCTATTTCTTCTTTCATCTATAACTTCAATCCCATTTCATGTGACCCTCCATTTTTTACTCCATATTTCATTCCACCTTTCACTTCAACTGCATCAAACCCTATTGTTCCACATTTCACAACCTTATGAACTATAGTTAGACAAGGATGGATTAGGTCCATTGAATATTTAGGTTAATGTAGAATAGAGATGGTTTATCATGAGGACCCAAATGTGAAATGGAAATTTAATAGGGAGTTTGGGAGCATAAAGAGAGTATTTACTCAAATCTTCACTTAGGAAAGAAACCTAATCATCTAAAGGATCGAGTAGGACCTGTTATCACTCACTAAATTAATAGCTATAAGTGGGGAATAGATAATCATAAAATATTTAGTCTCATTACTTTGGGCCACTAATGACCTCATAAAGAATCTTATGGAGGATATAAAGGAGAAATTGAGAATGCTAGAGTCCCAGGTGAAAACCACATTCCTTATAGGTTTAATTATCAAGGTGGAGGTCACCCTCACCCAATTTTTTACAAAACTCAAAGAAGTGACTGAAGTCATTTCTAATATCAAATAACTACTCCAAAGGAACTAGGAGAGGATTATATAAATGGATAATAAGTGCAATAATTTGGCATTTGTTATTAACAAAGGAATTTTCATAGAGTTAAAATTTATGCCCCTCATGGATTTAAATATATATCACACCTTTTTGGTAACCATGAGTAATTCCATTTAATATTGGTTGATAATTTCCCAATCAACCATTGAACCCCTAGATAAAATCAAGGATTAGATCCTTACTTTATGGAGGTTAGCATCTCAATGATTTTTTACCTTGATGTCACTCTAATAGAAAAAGATGAGTTTGGGGATCACCTAATAGACTTAAATGAAATATTTAAGAGTCACGTGTCCAACACCAACAAGGTTATAACTAATGCTATTATAGAATTATCCATGTAGTCTAAAATAAAAATTAGTCAAGTCCAAGAGGTAAAAGTATCTATGGAGTCCCCACTCAAGGCTCATGAGAGATTACTAAATCATATGATAGTGCTATTTTAGGATCCACATGGCAACCTAAATAAGCTTGATCAATAATTTGGCCTCATCTATCAGTCATTGGTAGCTCACCAAATTCTACCAAATAAGTTTAAAAGTGGCCCAGCTTTGACCTTTTCTTGATTTTATCCAAGTGGGACCTAAAAATTTGGTTCTATTTATTTTAGGATGGGGAGTATTTATTATAATTCTATTGTAACCATTTTTATCCATGATGGTTAAGGATGAGACCTCATGATACTAGGAGGTAGGTCCCATATCTTTCCTATATATACTATTGTTTAGTATTTTACACTGGTTGACCCTATTCTAAACAAACACCTTCATATTAATGCTAATTCATTTTTTTGTTCAAATTCATGTAATTTAAATGTATGTCTTCCACACTCTTTATGATTTAAATAATAAATATTAATGCTATGAAATTATAATATGTGCCTTTATAAAATGTTTTTGCATTGAATATGATGAGATTTTCACTATTCTAGTTAAGTTCTCTGATTTTTTCACTTTATTTTGAATATGTGAAAACCTATTAGTAGTAAACTAAAGGTTTATATGCATTTTTTCATTAAAAGGATCCTTGAACCAAACATTTATCCTTCTCCTTATACTCTTTCTTCATATGATTGAAGCTATGAGTCTTTGTGAAATTTAGCTTATAATAGTATAACTATAGCTATGTACATTTTTAATTCCTTAAAATTTTCATGTTACCCTTTGTTTAGAGAGAATATTTTTTAACTTACTCTATCCCTAATCCTTTTTATGTTTTTTATTATCAAGTGAACCTTCCCTTGTATTTAGAAACTGTGAAGTGAAGTAGTGCTTGGTTAGAAAAATATGTTAAAATTGATCTAGTTAGTGGTAAATAAGCTTTGATCTAGTGATAAAATAATAATTTGACCTCTGGTGGTACCACTATATCTCTTGTAGATTATTCCAAGTAGGATATTTAATGGATCCCAATACCTAGAACTCATACCTTGAATTGCCTCAATAATAATCCTAATATGAAAGGATGAAAGTCCCTCACTATTCCTAAAAGGTTTCTTAATGAACTTAACTCTATATATGTATATGAGATAGTGATATATTGGACCAAAAAACAAGGTTATATTCATAAATATAACTAATATAGGAGTTATTGCAGGAAAATCCCCTTCTTGATCAATAAATTAAATAAATGTACCATTTATGATGCATTCAAATCACTCAAAATTTCTCAAATTCACTCAAATGTATTTTTATAAAATTTAATAATATGCATAGAATATCTTTATATATGCCTTACTTTTTGAGGTAAAGGATTTAAAAAACCTACATTTTAATCACTCATATCAAAAAAATAATTAAATAAATCATGTATTATAAATTATCTATAGCCAAAGCATTAAAATGTATGAAAATTGATATAAATCACATGTAACCATCATATATTATAATTATATAAATATCTATAAAAACTATATGTAACAATCACAAAATATCATAATTTAAAGCTCCTTATAAAGGTGAGCATATTTAATTCCTCAAATAATATTATTTTAATTCCCTATGAGTAAAATTATGAATGATGAAAATATTGTTTGTGACTAAGGAAAATTTAGGAGGAAAAAATAATTTAAGCTCCTTACTACAAAATATTACAAGTCATATTCTATGAAATATGGGGATATTAGTGATGTATAATGAGTCATTCATTTTGTGGAAGAAATAAAGAGTTTGGTTAAAGGATAATGTGACTGAATTTAGTAAGGATTTGTGTCTCCTAATCTAAGTAAAGATAATATTTATGGGGGAAGGGTGGTTGGGGGGGGGGGTATAAAGGAATATATATTGTCTATATTTCAAAAAATTAAAGAAAATTTTGGTGTTAAGGTTGATACTACATTAGTAAATGCTCTTTTTGAGAAAAACTTTAACACTATGAAAATAATGGATCAATGTTAGATATGTTGAAGGGAAATTTTGGATATCTTGGAGGAAGATAAATCATCTCCTGTGAGAAATCAAATGGGATCTATGAAGGAAATGGATAGAAATCACATGCACTTGGGATTAGAAGTATATTATTTTATTTCTCCCTCATGCGATCTAGTTTTATATTTTTCTCATTTAATGTCTTAATCAATTAAGTAGATTGATATTATTAAGAATTATATTAAGGAATAAAGTATGTTTTTCACCTCAAAATTAATTTTAGGAGATTACCTAATAGGAATTAGAAAGAGAAGCTTCTAGATAATTGGATAATTAAAACATAGGTTAATTTTCACATAATTAATATTCACTATATTTTAAGGGTTTTCTATTAGTTAAATTTAAAACTTTGAAGAATAGAGATAGGATCTTCAAAACCACTTTTTTAAGGTTAAGGGTAGTAAGTCAGAGGACTATCTATGGAAAGAGAGTTTTTTGAAGGCTTAAACTGAACTGAGATCCAAAGGGGTATAGGTCATACCATAATTCTCACCTTTAGAATATTAAAGATTAAAAATATTGAAAATAATTATTTGGGGATATTTTGTGATTTGGATCCTACGTCTATTAGAAAATATGATAATTTTATGAGGATTAAAGTGGAAATAGATCAGTCTTGTTTATGGATCAATGCTCTTGTAATAAATGTGTATGGAAAAGAGATTATCTAGGTGGTTGAGTTTTAAGATCAAGGAAAAATTTGATATAATTTATCCATGGTGGGGAATATTACTAAATATTGTTCTAAATTTAGGATAAGATGTTTGGGAAAATATTTAATTGCTAAGGATATTTATTTATATAACCACGTCTTGTGCAAGCATAAGGATTTAAAAGATCCAAATTTGAAAAATAATGGAATAAGGAAAAAATGCTAATAATTCCTAAAATAATAATAAGGATACTATTGAAATTTAGTCTTAATAATTTGGGATGGTGGTAGGTATTTTTATTCTCAAATTGAATTTTCCTTAGAGAAAATTGTGCATCTAAGTTTTGTACAAAGTTAATATAAATATGGGAAAGAGATAGTAATGATAATGAATAAATTGATAATGTAATAATTGGGGATGAAGGACTAATATATGCTATGAAGAGGGTTACCTTTATTTTATAAATGCTAAGGATATGGTTGGTGATTTTGGGAAAGATGATAGTGTTAATTAAAATAATGTTTTAGGCGTAAAGTTAAATAATGACATGTTTTTCACTATTAATAAATATTTCAACTTGTTTAAAAGTCTGAATCAAGGGAATATGAAATATTAAGTGTATATTTTTAATAAAGATTAATAGGTTTGTTTGATTCAAAGGATACTCTTTCAAAATATTAAAATTTTGTAAGTTTATAGGATTTAGTTGTTGAATATATCTTGCTTAGTTCCTCCAAAAAAATTGTTACTCAAGATCTTTCTCATCCTAAGAAAAAATGGGGTATGAAAATAGATTTATAGAATCTCCTCGAGTCCTTGGAAGTAGTGAAGTCAAGTTCTAAAAAAATGGTAGTATAAATGTTTTCTAGGAGTAAGAGGAAACTTATTATTTAATGTTCTTAGCTTAAATATAATAGAGTATGAGGTAGTTCCCCTTGGTTGGTATCTTTTTGGGTAATTTTAATTTTTAATGATTTTCGGTCTACAAACACTGTGAGAAAGGAAGGTGTATTTCTTAAGTTCTCATTTATCAAATCTTGATACTTTTGATTTTATTTGTTTTACCATTTTAAAAAATATTAATGTTTAAGGTGGGATGAAGGTTGAGGTAAATTTTAAAATTATTAATATTTATTGATGGACTTTTAAGGAACATTAATTATTTTATGACTAATGATGATGAGTGTTTTTAATCTTCACCATGAATGAAGTGGTTACTTAAGTACTTATCTTGGGAATTTATTTGAGGATTCAAAGTGGAATATTAAACAAAAATATATTTTACACTTTTTTGATATTATGTGTGATATTTTATTGCAGATAGAGTTTGAATACAATTTTATACTTTTGGGGAAATTAACATAAGTTGTAATAATGTTGGGAAGTGATGATCTTATTTACATCTGTTGTAGATGTAAATACTAGGTGGGTAAATAATTGATTTCAATTTCCTTTCCCTTGATCATTTTATTCTTTACTATTTCATCCATCTTATATTTTAATTCTCAAATTTATATTTTTTCTAGTCTTACAATGGGTGGGGAAATTAAAATAATTTTTTCCAAAGATCATACATTAATAGGTTCCAACATGAAGTTTCTTAGGATATTTTGAGCATTCTTAAATAAATTTAATGATTTGGATACAATATCTCCATGTAATTTTATCATAGTTTTAGATATGGGATTGTGGATGTAAGGGATCTATAATATTATGTCAATTAAGACATATTTATTAGGATTTGAGGCATCCCTACAATGGGTGAAAGATGTTACATGGTAAATTTAATATAATATCAATGCTAAATACTTTTACTTTACATATGGAATAATTAAAGGACATAAGGAAATGTATTTGTCAAGATTCAATGTTAAATTTTTGGCTAGAGGTGACTTATATAATTTATAAATACATCACCTTTGAAGGTAAGTATTCTATTAGTTTTTCATATCACTTCAAGAGCATAACTCACATAAGTCATAAACAAATATTTAATATGGCTTTTATTTACACTTAATATTTTAAAATGTATTACTAAATAAGTTCATGGTGGAAATTTCAAATCTATAGCACATCAGGGTTTATTGAAATAAATATTACTTGATGCTATTAAATAATTGGGAGTATTTTTTGTTAAGATTCTTTTTGATCTTGATAAAACATATCAAAATTAATCTTCAGAGGTAAGAGGATGATTAAAATAAAAATAATTTTAAATGAGGTGTTATATGGTGATAAGGGTATTAATTTTAGTACTGATTTGGAATATATAAAATGAGAGGGATTATAGGTCTAAATGTAAACATGTTGAGGGAGGAATCTATACATGTTGGTTTGAGAATTGGTATTATTGGGGTTGGAGTTTATCTAAGGGATATTCCTTGAGCTGTATTTTAAATTTAGACTATTATTTATTTATTATATATAGGAAACACAAAATTATTAGAATTTTATAGTCATAAGGAAGTTCTCCCCAAGAAATATGGACCCCTAATTTAGATGTTTTGAATTAAGTGGCAAAAGCCTTGGTTAAGAGTGAGGAAAAAATAAAATGAGTAAAAAAAATAGATTATAGTGATATTGAATTAATTGAAGTATGTGAAGGTTAAATATTTAATATTGATTAAGAAAAATATAAAATTTAATATTAGAGAATCTTTAACAAAGGCTGATGATTTCATTAAGAATATTAGGGAATGTATACCCCCTGCTAGAGTATATACCTTTTATTTATCATAACAATCATTTTGGTTTTTAATTAAGATATTGTTTATTATATTTTGTTTTACTTAAGTTATGTTAATTATCTCTTCTATTTGTTTATTTATTCCTCTATTCATGGGATAAATCTGGGTGAATCCCACCTTCATAACTTATCTCTTCTTACTTCTCAAAATAAAACCTTAATCATATAGTAGGGGACATTATGATTAGGGAATTCTTCTCATATCTAAATAATGAATCATAAAATATGAAGGAAAAGGCATGTTTATTCTAAAGTAGATAAGTATTTACACCACTTATGGATTAAATGAGATGATTCCAAGTCTTAATATATCACTCAAATCAAATATGCTTGCATGCAAGATAAATTTCTTCAAGATAAATATTTTATGAAATTAATGTTTTTCATAGAAAAGTATGTAAGCATTCATAAGGACTATTTATTTTTGGTCTTTAAGAATTAGAATGATAGATGAAATTAGATGAAAACTCATCTAAGGTACAAGAGCCTCATTCCCTTGTAAACCTATTGGAGGCCTTTATAAGAGTAAATTTTTATTTTTATTTAGTGTTACAAGTTGATGGTCATTAGATGGGGTTGAAATTTAATTTTCATCTTATTTGGTAACATATCATTGAGTGGTGGGTCTTCATCCCTTTAAATTATGTCACTTTGTAAGATTTTTAGAACCCCTTTGTAGTTTATAAATGTTTATTCACACCATCTAATGTACCTTACACAATTCCATATGATTATAAGAATATTTTTTAGGAATATTTGATGAGGCATTATTAGGAACCTATGGTGTTGTGGAAAAGGTTATCTCTATTATGCAATTTTGGTTTATAAGAAATAAAGGATGTATCCCTCTTTTATTTGATTTTAATATGGTGTATCCTCATTTTTTCATTTTATATGTTTTTGAAAAAAATTATGTCCTAAAGGATGTTTGTATTTAGGGTGCAAAAGTATTAATTCCATAATATTTTCTTTGTAAGAATAGATTATATGATTTGAAGGGAGGTTTTTTTCATTTCTCTTTATATGTTTAGATAAACATTTTTCTCTTTAAAGTCTTGTTTATGGGAAACATTTTTTAATATTTTTGAAGGACCTTACCACCCTCTTTTAAGGATATAATAACTAGAGTATAACCTTGTATGATATTGAAGTATTGGAGGAGATGGGGGGGGTGTGGGTGTGGGTGACATTCCATAACATATTGGTAATATAATATATGGACAACTAATGTGTCCATATGAAAACATGTAGTATATATAACTTATGCAATACTAAAAATAGGGAATTGTGGGGTTTAATAATTTCCTAAATGAATGCATTCTATGTTTAATATCTATATTGTGGTAATAACCCAATGATATATGGAATGGCCCAAAATTTAATATAAGGTATGAATGACTGACATGCCTTAATGTAGTAAATAAATGAAAAATATCATGCCCTAGTGTAACATATTTTCCCATAAATAGTTATATAAAGCAATAAATCACACATAATAAATGTAACCCCATAGATTCATGATGAGGACTATGGAAACATGGACACCATGCATAGTAATACCATACATAGTAAAGTGTATAATTTATATCATGGTAAATAATGTAGTAAATAGATTATAATTACCATGGAAACAATAATAATATAATATAATCAATCACAACTAACTCAATACCACACAAGTTAGTGACCATATATAAGATAATAAACTAACATGTAATGACATGAATCATAAGATATGACAACATAAAAATAGGAACCACTATGAATAAGGGAAAAATAGCATACACAAACATTCATAATAACACAAATCACATGCAATCAAAGACTCATACACATCCTAAAATGTAACCAATACATGTAGATATCCATACAACGCACAATATCTAGGTACTAGCAAGATATGTATAAAATATTTGAAGTAGCTCAATATGATGAATATATAAGAAAAATAATCATCATGATATTGTATTATATGAATACACCCATTTAATTATTACTCCACATGTTAATTATCTAATATGTACAATTGAATTCAACTCACATATTAGTCATAACATGGGATGTGTTTCCATTGTTGGAATTCTCTTACAAGTCAGCCTCTAGAGTCAATTGGTTTTGTTTCATATATTAATACATAAATAATATTTTTCTATATAAAAAAGTATGAAATAAACATAAATTAAAATAGGTTCTGATTCACCAAGAAGTAAATTAATAAAATTGGGCTCCTCATCTTCTTGAATACAACACAAAGCTTGTGAATATGTAAGAAAGGTTGAAACACAATGTATGAGAAAATGCAAGATTTTATATATTTTGGTTGAGTGAATCTAAATAATATAAAATTATTAAAATTCAGATTGAATAAGATAGTATATAGATTACATAAATATTAATTAATATAAAAGGGTTATTTCACTAACTAAATAAAAAAATTACCAAGTGAGAAGGCGCTTGCATATTATTATGTTCTATACTTGTTCATTATTTGTGTGCAACCTCCTAAATTCAATGGTAATCAATCTCTAACTACTCAATTAATGAAATAGATTGTAAAAATATAATAGGAAATTATTTTTAAATCCCTAAAACATATGTAAATAATTACTCTCACTTTATACTCAAACTATCCTTATGTATTTTTAGATCTATTCTACCATAAATAATTATCACTACTTGTCTAGATGATATGTAATTTTTTGACAGAAGTCAAATGTGTAGATCCAAATTTTATATTATTTTGACTTAAAATCTTATTTAGGCCTCCATTAAAAGTATACCCACTTATTTTCTTTCACTTTTCAAAATTCCCAAGTATTTAGTTGATAAACTAGAGTAGATCCAAAGGACTTTCTTGTGGACTGGAATGGAAGATAAGAAGAGAGTATCTCTAGTCAAATGGGAGAATTTTTGCCTCATTAAAACTCATGGTGGTTTGTATATTAGAAATATACAAAATATTAATAAATCCCTTCTATCAAAAATCAATTGGAACCTTATCAACAATAATAAAGACTAGGGGAAATTATGAAAGCCAAATACTTATAGGGGTCTGACAACTATAATTTTATTTATTAGGAGGGACTCTCACAAGTGTTAGTGATTTGGAAAAAAATTATAAATTCCAAGAGTTTAATTAAGAATGGATTAAGTGGAAACTTGGGGATGGTACTCTCATAAACTTTTGGGAAGATCCTTGGTTAGTTGACAAAGCTCTTTCCACTTAAGAGGGTAATGATGTTGTTGTGGGCATTTCTAAATAGTTTTTTGGTAAAAACATTTTTCACTATATTCAACAATGCCATGGTATTACAAAATGGAATAATTTCCTTGAGTTCTATAACAACTGACTTGATCTTCTTCTTAGAATGAATGCTATATAATATATGATTTTTGGAACATAGATCCCCATTTTTCCTAGACCTAATGAATTACTTTGGGATAAAAATAAGAGAGGATGATTCTTAGTCAAATTTTCTTACCATATACTAATTAACACAGACCATAGAGATGAGCTTTGGAGGAAAGTTTGGAACCATAAACTTATCCCTAAATTCAATTTATTCTAGTGGTCAATGGTCTATAATAAAATTTTAACCCAAGATAATCTACAAAGAAGGGGTTTAAATTTTGTTAATAAACATGTCATGTGCCTTAAGGATGAATAAAATATTCCTCACTTGATTTTGCATTATGACTTTCCCAAACAAATTTTGTGTAGAGTGCTTCTAAGTTTTGGGTTGCAATGGGTTTGTAATAAGGATATTAGGGAAGTGATTGCCAACTGGCTACTTCCTTTTTCTCAACCTTGGCTTATGGAACTTTGGAACCGATCCCTTCCCTTTATTTGTTGGATCTTATGGAAGGAAACGAACAAAAAAAAATCTAGGGAGATTTCCAAAAATCATTCTTAGGTATATTACTCTCTCTCTAAAATCCTTTTTGAAAGTTTGACCAATTCTCATGTTAAGACTACTGACAAACCTCTCACTCAACATGAGGAAAGTATAGATGCTAATTAGGGGATTCTTAATCAAATACTTTCCTTTGATAAGTCAAAGCAAATTTAGAGATTAAATACCAAATAGACACCCTTGAGGACTAGTTGGCTCAAATTAAATTTTGATGGGGCTTCAAAATCCAATGGTAATGCTAGTGGTGGTGGGGTTATCAATAATGAAAGAGGGGATATTACTACTCCCTATATAAGTGGATTAGGTTTTCAAACTAATAATTTTGCTGAAGCTTCAGCTCTATTATGGGGTATTAAATTGGAGATCACCTTGGGTATTCAAAATTTGCACATAGAATGAGATTCAAAACTCATAATTGATGTAATTATCAAGGTCTCTATGTGTGGGTGACATCTTAATGACATCATCACTAACATACAAACCCTTATATGGGGTATCCCTATGGTTTATTTTCCCACATTTATAGGGAGGGGAATGGATTTGTTGATGTCATTGCCAATCATGGTCAGTAGTTTAAAAATTGGCACTATTGGCACCAATGACATAATATCCCTCAGGTTATTAGGGAGATAATTCAAAAATATAAGACTTATTAATGAAGATGAATTACACTATTGTTGTGGATGCCAACTTGGTAATGCTTATCTCCTATTGCAAGTTGAGGTGGTTGACTAAGGAAATTTTAAGGATGACTAGTTGTATTGATTCCATTTTGGAACTGATGATATCTTATGCCAAGATGAGATGGATGATTAATTTTGATAATAGGTTTAAAGGGAAGATTTCAAATCATGGGAAATACTTGTAGAGAGTGGGGACTATGGAGGAATTTCTGAGTAATCCCTAGAGTATGGTGCAGATGAAGAGAAGGCCAAACAATTTGATGAGATTCATGAATTTCCATATAAAGGTTAGGAATCTATTTAATATTAGATTTGTTTTCTTTATTTTTGATTCTCTTTGATGCCAGACACTTATTTACATTTTACTATTTATTCACTGACTATGTTATAGATTCTAGTTGTGGCTCCTTGTTCATGAGCCTTTGTTCCTTTTTTTGGAGTGTTTTGTAAGGGTTTAACCCCTTATTCTGCCACCTTTTATCAAAAAAAATCAATTTAAAATTAATAAATTTATTAATTGTAATTAATAAAAAATAAATTTAAGGTTAGTAAATGTTTTAATTGAATTGTGTCCAATAGAATGAAAACAAAGTACTAAAATAGATAAATCATGAGAAAAAGATGAAATAAATACTTAGCTAATTTATAATTTTAGTTTGGATTTATGTGACTAATATATGGTTTGAAATGATAAATTATGACTTGATTATTTTATGTAACTAAAACAACAACTTTCACTATTTTGGGTTAGAATTGACTAGAAATATTTTAGATTAACTTTCGCTCTTAACCTACGTGGGTTGATCTTGGACTATATGGGAAAACATAAAACTATTGTTAAAATCAAATTAATATAACTTAAATATGAATTATTTAAAATTTTAAACTTTGGTTTTGTGTCAATGACCTGTAAATAACCTCTTTAAGGTTTAAACTTGATAAGGGTTTATGATCACTAAAAACCTACAAAATTAAAGCATGGAGTGAAGTGGGATAATCTAACCCAAATAATCCCCATGATGATCTAACATTCTCTATATATCTAGATCAATATTAATATGGAATCAAGCACACATAATTATTCCACATAAATTTGGGTAAGTGCACAAAGATAGGGGACAATTATGTGGACATTACCCCTAACATGTATACATTATAGACATAACACATACATGTGATATCTATAATGTGTATGAATTATTTTAATTAAATATCAAAAATACTAATCCATATCACACACATGTTATAATACATACACATTATGGTAACATAAAAAAAAATACATAAAAAGGCCCAAACCCATGCTTTCTATCATTCTCACTCATTTCATTTTTCTCTACCCTTTTCTAACAAAACCATGACTGAATTATAATTTGAGGAGGATAAAATAATCTACAATCACCTATTACCTTGATGAATTGACAATTTCACCATGGAGGAGAGGTAAGCAATACAAAACCAAACCTATCAACACAAGATTTTAGCAATTTTTTCTATTTGCATTATATTATTGTTAAAACCCATTTTTTTTTAAACATCTCATTCAAATTCAAGAGGAAGAAATCCTAACCCTCCTAACCCTAAACTTAACTTTACTATCCCTCCTAAAATTTAATAAGACCCCCAAAGTAGTCAGGAGGATTTGGTTGCACATAGTGGAAAACAAAATATAAATTAAACAAATAATTAGGATAATGAGCGACCCCACTTTGACCAACACCTACTGCACCTATTTATTAAATAACCTAGAGTTAGTATTAGGTCAAGTTGACTTTATAATGAGTCAAATTGATAAATGGGCATCATATAGGGATAGATGTAGGTTTTACTATGCTAAAAAATTGTTAGCATGTGACATGAAGCAAAAAAATATATCAAAATACCTAATTTGTACCTTATTCATCAACCCAACAACAAATTCACCCTTTCCATTATCCATAAAATACTTCCCAATCCATAGATACTGACATAATTTGATTATAAATAATTTTTAAGGATGATGTTTGATTACTTATTGTGCAACAACCACAAGGTCCCATTGTATTTTTTGAGGAAACTCTACTACAATTTTTTACTCAATGATATTTACAATTATTTTGACTACTAAGAGTTTCCAGGTTGAGGAAAATCCCCCATGTAAAATAGACCAGGTGAACATCATGTATATAATCAACCTACAAGGGTCCCTATCCAAAATCCCCTTTAGCTTAAGAACCCCTTTATGGTGAAGGAGATCATGGATATATACACTTTACATGTGCTTATTAACACACTTGTTCAACATATGAGTAGGATTTTTGAGACTGATGCTAAAGATAATCCACCTAGTGTGCATACCTGACCTAAATGTTGTAGATGTTATGGTGTTATATGTATTAGAACTTTAGATGATGATAATTCTGATTTTAATGGATTAGATAATAATATCATTTTAAGCTATTAGTTTGTGGCACATACATTTGATTTATACATGTTGATTACTACACATATGCAGGTATATTTTATATTTGACATGTTAAACTTAAGTTATATTTTTGTTTAGTAGATAAGATTTAATCTAAATACAAATTAAATAATATATATGAAATTTTTATGTTGTAAGAGGAAATGGTACCATCATATTCATAACACACTACTGTATTTTTGGGTTAGCTAATATTTACATATGCACAACTAGTTTTTGGGCCATCTACTAGTGCATTTGTTGATGTTACTAGGCAAATGTTTACTTATATAGAGGTAGTTTAGAGTTAATATTATATTATAAGTATATATATATATATATATATATATATATATATATATATATGTATATATTCTTGACTAATAATCATACATGTTCAAATTAAAATTTGATGATAACGATCTATGAATGAAAATGATGTGTGAGATGTGTTGAAATATATATAGAAAAAATACCCAACCTAATAACTCATAATTAAATATATACCTTATAGGGTGAAAAATGGATCCTTGAATGCCTTTAATAATGATCAACCTTCTAGAGAGTCTCCTTCAATGTCTAATGATGTATTTGTCCCATTTTTTTTCAAAATTTATATTATTATTCTTATTTATTCCAATTTCATATTGGTGGTGTTTTATCACTTTCTCAAACTTATTTTAATGCTTCACAATTTTTTTGATTATCATTTCTTCTTCATATTGTTTCTTAAGTACTCAATATTTTCATTACTACCTATAGTAACACTACTTATCTTATAAATCCTTAAGTTAGTTCCCTTGTGTGAATCATGCATGCTATGAAATATCTTAAGTTGAATTTATCTATCAATAATCTCAAAATTCAAGTACACTATTTCTTTTTATTGATGCTAGATATTTTATGGGTCCCCAGCCCTTATAACATATGATTTAAAAAAAAACATAAAAATCCTGGATTAGTGGCATTACCATCAAGGCATTTAGCCACCAAGTTAACAAAAAGTTTAACTTATTGAAAGTAAAAAATAATTTAACTTAAGAAGAAAATAAATCAAATTGAATATCCATGATTACTTTGTTCATGCTTCATAGATCTCCTAGATAGAGAGCTATGGATCTGATGTTATTTTATCATGATTTTTACCAACTTGCATTTGTCATCATCACCTAATTTGACTTAATTTTAAATTAAAATTCCATTTCTTTCCTTATGTTTGCCTCTAAAAATTTCATTCATATTAACATTATTATCATTATAACCAACAAACTCAACATTTTGAGTTATTTTTACCAACAATATTACCTTATCCATATTTTTTCCTTTAAACCTTTTTTAATCCACTTCTTCTAGATGATATGGAACATCCACCAAAATTTCTAGCCACTTCTCATTATCCTCCTTTACCCAATAAGATTCATGCTTATGCTTAACATTTTAGTATGAATTAGAGAGGTGCCCAACCTAAAAATAGTTCTGACATCTAAAGGGGATTCCTTCAAAATCTAGGGTTTATAACTAGATTATATTTTATACTTTCAACTCAATACTTTTAGGTAGATCTTGAGAAATGTCTAAACACACCAAAATTCTAGCAAAATTAGTCTAGAGAAGATTCATCAATTTTCAACATATCACGCAACATAGAGCCAATAACTTAAAGACCTATTTTAGACCAAAACTAAAGTAGAATATATGGCAATCTCACCCATATAGGTTGTAGTAAAATATTTTCTATCAAGGGGTTAAAATTAAGAGTCTAGGGTTTCATGAGTAGAATGTGATTTTCATAGCTCCATGTTTTAGCCTTAAAAATCTTATTTTCATCAGCCAAATAATCAAATGTAATAATAAAATAACCTTTGGCACATGGAAAAATTTCCATATTGTCTTCTAGCATAGATTTACAGAAATCCATTAGCCATTAGTACAAGGAGGAAAGGGATGGATAGAACCTATCAAAATTGTAGACCAAACCCCTCTCAAAAAATCATCCTTCTCCTTCCAAAACATCCTCTAGAGCTTGATTTTCAAATCTAACAACAATTCATTTAATTGTAGAAACCTTAGCTTGATGAGTTACTGATTCTTTATAAACCTTATCAACCTATTTTACCAATAATTATGATAATGTTTGTTTCTTCTAATCCTTTGAGCTAGCCATCTCATCTCTTACTTCTATTGGTGCTTTATTAGTCTTCTTCTTGAGCTATGCCCTCTGATTCCCTCCTACCATCGAAGGATCCACATATTGTCCCTTGCTAGCCTCTACACTAGGCTTCAATAAAAACTATGCTCCTAACCTACATACTATCATCATTATTAGGGAGGGTAAAATGCCATAAGAAGCCCTAGTCACCACCATCAAAAATTGCACAAATTTTCTTAAGTACATTATTATTCTTTTGGTCTATTTTATATATAGGTCCCTTTGACCATTTCCCCCCCTAATTTTGTGCTTCTCTTTTTTGTACTTTTATTCTCTTTGTGTGTTTACATAAATTCCAATAGGGTCCTAACTTGATATAGAAAAGTTTAGAAACACACAAGTGCACAAATGCATGTATATAAGATAAGGAATAAATCAAGAAAGTTAGTAGAGTTTCAGAGGTTAAGAGTGATAAAATTTTAAGTATAAGACCTAAAATAAAGTGGATAAGGAAAAATATTATCTTGATTCCTCAAATTACATAATTTCTTTCTGATTAATTAAGTGAAAATTCATATAAGGATTATGTATTACATCACCATGAATTATTTTTTAGCTAAATTGCTTATTTATTTAAATTTTATATAGAGATGAAAGGGTTTTGAAATTTATTTTAACTAATTATGATTTTAATAACGGAGATAAATTTGTCATATATCTTCAATATTTTATAAAAAACTAAGTGAGGTTTTTTTCTTCAATTGATGACCAATGTGGAGACCCCTCTATCTCCACGAGCTAAGACATACGTAGGAATTACTTATAAAATGTCATTTTCATAATAACTTATGAAGGTACATTGTAAATTATAATTTTGAATTATAAATATAGTTTTATTTTAATAATTTTATTAGATAGTTGAGAAAAAATAACTTATGTGAATGTATTATGTATGTAGGGTTGTCTGATGACATATGATAGTCCCATTTATATGATTAGTAGGTAAATTATTGTGTTGTATCCCCATTTCACATTCCTATTCATGTACCTCAACCTATCACTAAACATGTTGAGCATTAGACATAGATTGATCATGACCAGGAAATTGTAGTAAGTGCATGTTCAAATTATTTTTGTATTCTATTTTAAAATTTATATCTGAACTTAGTTGCATTTATAATACACAAATTTTCTAATAATATTTGTATTTTAATAGGTTTATCTATTAGATATATATGAAAATAGGACCCATTGTCTCACCTTAGAGGAGTCTAAGGCATCTAAAGGATATCCATATATGAGTAGGGCATCCTAGGGAGAGTATTCTTCATGAAAGGTAAAGAGAGGGAGACTATTTTATGAGTACAATGGCTTAGATGATGTAATTTTTAATATACCTATATGGTAATGACATGTTTTTATCATTGTATGCATATATTAAATTCACTTTAAATTCTATTATGTTGTTAGATGATGTATTTTTTTGTATTCCTATATGGGAATCTATGCATTATTTGCATTGTATGCCTATATGGAATTCACTTATAATTATATTATGTTATTATTTTTTATGAATTTTGGGATTTCATGAGAGAGAGAGAGAGAGAGAGAGAGAGAGAGAGAGAGAGAGAGAGAGAGAGAGAGAGAGAGAGAGAGAGAGAGAGAGAGAGAGAGAGAGAGAGAGAGAGGTGTTAACATTTTATGGTGATAATATTTCCACATATAGTTTGGCTCACATTATTATTAAAAAACTAAATTTTATATTGGTATGGCCATATTTAGATATGATCATATTTATTATTTCTTTCATGTAATTTATTAAAACTACCTTGCAATCTTTCAATATGTGTTGCAATTAAAACTATATGGGAGAAATAATATAATATTTGAGAGAGAATCATATCTTACTGTGAAGTGCCTCTCATGATTGGGATACACCATTTGTGCCACACCATTTATCACTATTCTAATGTGTATACCATTGTTACACTATCTTAATATCACTCAAGACTTTATATTCACGTTTTTTATTCATTGAATTTATAAACATACCACATTTATGTTATAAGTAAAATTGAAACAAACAATGGAATACTCATCTCTTACACACATTTTATATATTCCCTTATAAATTTTATTTATTTGATGATCTAAATTTATTAAAAGGTTATCCTCTTATTGGAATCAACTTGCATTCACGCATGTAGTCATGGAGTGATGTTGTGATATCCCCTTATCCATAGAGTTACTACATGATTTATATTTTTTTAAGATTATGGAATATAACCCTAAGGTTTATAAAGAGATAAGTAATAATTAAGAGAATAAAATAATATATTATCAATAGCCACTAATTTGTACAATAATTATTTTTTTTGAATATTTTATAAATAATAATGAATTAGAAAAGGTGTACTTAGCTCAAAAATATGACTAAGATAAATAAGTGGTGGGTAGGGAAGTGTTGTAGGAGAATTGTAAAGTGTCATCAATAGAGAACATGTGTTATAAACCTCTTCAAATAATAACTTGGCCCTCTTTACCAATATCACACTATGTTATTAACCTTATATGTTATGCTAATGACTCTATATAGGTAAAGCAATAAAACTATGGGTAGACCTTCACTCTATTATGGGAAGCCTATGCCTACATGACTAATACCTAGATCTTCATCTATTTTATGATTTGAATGATTTCACTATGAAACCCTAAGCCTCCATGCTTGCTAGAGTTTTTGATGAACACAAGTAGAATAAGAGTGGTGATAGTAGGGTAAGTTGGGTATGACCTCAACACCCCATGTGCTGAGTGCTACCTATATACCAATACCTTGAAAGGGGATCAAGCTTGATGTAGTTCTCCTGATCTAAGTGCTGGTGCAAGTAAGAGTGATGTTAAAATACTTGAGTATAAATGTCAATTTAAATTCTTTGAGTGTGAATTGAGACTAGAGACCTATGTAAAAATTATTTCTTGGAGGATGTAGATGGATGTATATATAAATAAGGGTAAAAAAAGATCAATATCGTTAATTTTCATAATTATTTATAAGTTTGTTCATGTAAATTACCATTTTGGGGATAAATGATTGAGAGTGGTCCTTATATAGTGTTTTAATGCTTGTCAAGACATGAAATGAGTCTAGGTCTACCCTAAGTTACTTTGGTGAGTGGAAATATTAGGGGTAAAGGAAGATAAAGGGTCAATATCAGTACCCCCTTTGACAATAACACACTATGCTATAGACTAATAGGGCTATGTTATTGTCTAGGTGGCTAACATGTGTGAAAAAGAATTGCGAATGGATAGGTGATGGATTAATGTATATCTTAACATATATGGGCATGGGATAAATGTACATAAAAGATGGAAAAGGATAAAAAGAGTCCCTAAAATAGGTCTAAGGATAATCTAAGGATAGGGTGGTCTTAAGTGACACTTATTACATCAAAATGACACTTTATATGACTAAATCTGACCCTAACTCTTTCATTTACAAATGCAGTAAAGTTAAATGGCTAAGATAAAGGAAAGAGAGATATACCTAGACTTACCCATGAGGTGAAGCCCATGAGTGTGGGTCTAAGTATACAAACTATGATCCATTGTGTGTCCTAAAAATGAAATATATATGAATCAGTCCTTAATAAATATAAAAAACAAATTAAAAATAATCAAAACAATGTGAGAGAGAGGGAGGAATAAATATACCTCACTAGGTATGCAAACCAATGTAAAAACTTGGTGAAATCCTATGTGTTCATGTATATGGTGATCAAATGGTGGATAAAATTGACTATGTTGATGGCTTTCCCAATCCCCATATGTGGGTAGCTCAAGAACTCAATATGTCCCTGATTCCATTATTACCCACCCTTGTTTAGTGGATCATAATCTACAAATAAATTACATTGGATTGATGTCTTGTCTAACCCTCTTATGTGGGTGGCTCAATAACTCAAGTAGGTCATGACTCCATCATTCCATGATAATTTTTAGTAGAAGCTAAAACTGAAACTATGTGGTGTTATGAATCTTTAAAAGATGGATCTAGGCCACTTAATAACTATGAAACATAAAATGACTTTGGGCCAATTAGGAACTCTGAAATGTAAAATGGATTTGGGCTAATCAATAATGTTAACTAATATAGATGTAATGAGGCATCAATTTAGTATAATCTTGATGTAAAAATGGTGCATATGGTGTATAGAGTATACAACATGGAAAGTGGCATTAGGTTTTCATTCCATTTGAGAGAAATAGTGTCAAACTAAGCATATGGAAACAATGCGACACACACATGCCCCTAATTTTGATATATGTGCATATAGATTATAGACTGAGTCATAGTAATATTTGTCTATGCATATATAAAACTAAAATAAGAGTGATCATTCCATGCATAATGGCACCAATCTAAGAAAAACTATTATATATATATATATATATATATATATATATATGATTGAGATATTGTAAATCTAAAATTTACCTACTATACCTTTTTGATAATTTTATAATTTTCTATTTTTGAGGCTACTAGATAATAATATAGTAGCTAGACTATAACACACTATGTTATTTATAGTGTAATTCATTATTGTTGAAAAGTGTTGTTTATGGGAAAAATTTAGACTAATCTATGTGTGACTATATTCCACTATATTTTATTGAGTTTGGGTTCTTTAATTTGTGTTTGCATGCTAAAAACTATGATTTTAGGCACTAGGATTGCTGGATCTCTATAACAAACCCCTATGGATGCCTCCTTTTTTTATGAGAGTTGTTGAACCTCTAAAATAACTATCCTCAAAATAAAATCTATGCATCATGTATGTTAGACTAAAAATATATGATATCTATGTGATACACCAATATAATGTGTATACATGACAACATAATGTAAAAGAGATTGTATATAAGTTGACAATGTATGATGTAAATTACATCTAACATTCACAAGGTTTTCAATATAGATATAATAATGTAAGAATGTATATGAATAAATTTTTTGAATATAATCCAAGTAAACTACTTGGGGGATGGGTTATGATGTCCATCAAGGCATCCAAGAAGGAAGGGGAGATGCATGAGGCCCCTCATGGTATCAAAATTTGGATGTGAAATCAAAAATAAAGAGATAAGTGTCATGGACATGATGCATACATACAAACACATGAGGCACACAAAGTAGGCCAAGGGGACATAATACAAGGGACATGGGCACATGTCACTAAGTCTAAGAAAAATAACACATATAAGGACATGTTCAAATGTCTTCATACATAAAATAGCATATAAGTTTATCATAGATCTACATTTAAGGACATGTTCAAATGTCGACATACACAATCAAGAAGCATACATAAGGGCATGGACACATGCCCAAATCACAAAATCAATGAAAGGATAATGGAATATTAAAATCCCCTCAAGTGGATGTAGAAGCAAAGAGACACAATCAAATATAAATTAGTAAAACTAGAAATGAAAGTATACAATAATTATGTGGTATGAATCCATATAAGATCAAAGATGTACTTATGTTGAGTCTATAGTTGTAGTTGAAAAAAACCCATTTAAGTATAGGATGACCAATATCAATATATAATCAATGCTAAATCCATGATATGGAGTATAAAAAAATATACCTTAGAAAATTGGAAGTTGTGTGTATGATTTCCCCAATGGGATAATATATCAATGATGAATAAGTGTATATGTGTATGTTCCCTCGATGGGCAAATAATAGCAAATATGGATCTATGTAGAGGACTAGAGTCCTATAGTAATCTGTGAGCACTCAAAGGGAATAAGTGAAGCATGTATGTATGATAAAACTAACTAGACTAACATAGATATCATATGTAGTATCTATAAAATAGAAGGAATGTAAACATGGAAATTCATACAATCTAAAATTTGTATTTTGTGAGCAATATTTTAATTTTTTTATATTTTTAAACATATTATTATTATTATTATTATTATTATTATTATTATAATTATTATTATTATTATTATTATTATTATTATTATTATTGAGTATATATATATTTTTTTTTTTGAGTATAAGTTATGTACAAGAAACAATAAAATGGAAATATGTACAAGTAATAGGAGAACATACTAATTGATGAGCGTTAAAAGAGACTCACTATCAAGGTGACTTATATTAAGTAAATGAAGAGTGACTATATGTGATGTGTGAGGAGGTATATAAGATATAAGAACCTGATGTATTGAATAATATATAGTTGATGCTGACTTCAAAGTGTGGCTATAAATCTATATAGTTGAATAAATTAGCTTGTGAACTACGGGGCTCTTGGGGACCAATTTGGTAGAAGAAGCTAAAACTGACATAGATGCTCGATGTAGAGTTATTTGGGTACTTAGTAACATTGATCTAGGTTAGAATGGAGTAGAGAGAGGATCTCTAGATTCCACAACATGTATCTGACATAGGAGTCTCTCTAATAAAGGTCTCAATAGGAGGGTATGTACACATGGTAATGCTATATAAGTAGACCTCACTTTCAATAGTGTCTCAATTGAGAGTTGAGGTGTGCTAATAGAGTTTGTGTTTGGATCTATTAATGGTAACTACTATGTAATTGGATATGGATTAGGTAAAGGATAGTCATATGGAAGACCCTCAACTATAACAACTTGATTAACATATATATACTAAAGACATCTATGTACAAAGGAGGGAATGGCTCAAATCTATTGTAACTAAGGTCTACCAAATAACACATCAAATTTTATAACACTAGGTACAACTATGAATCTAGTGGCCACATGTGTGGACCCTATAGACACCTAAAACTGGCCACCAATGGCCTTCAATTGGAATTTAGACCAATTCCTACTAGCCTTTGCAAATTAAGCCTAGGAATCACTAAACATCCCAAATTTACTTATGCATCATTCATCAAATTTTATAATCTTGTGGGGACATCCCTAATTGGGGTATCTTATTATAAGTAACAAAAACCTCTCACAAAATCATCTCTAACCATCCTATGACATAATAACATGTAATTTGGGATATATACCTATTAAATGGGGAAAAAGCACACATAAATCAAATATTGAAAAGATTTAAATAGATATCTAAACTAAATTAAATTCTGAATTTTATTTTCCATGTTTAATTATTAAATTTTGAAAAAGGAAATTCGAAAATACGACATATCCTAGCTTTTCATGATTACCTTTTGTGTGTTGTCAAGCCTTTGAAAATATCTCAAAATATCTCACCCATGCCTATTCATTAAAATTCATGACTTATTGAGACATTTTAACTCTACTAGGGTTAATTAACTCACTTAGGCTAGGTTTTAACCCATTCCATGTTTAAAGTACAACTTAACTCACTTTGAGTTGGGGTTAGTTCGTAAGCCTATAAATGTAAACCTTTGGATCTTCATAAGAGAGATTTGATAGAGTAAAGTTATAATGTATGTTTTGTAGCAAGATTTAAATAAATAATGTTATAATTCCAAAATATTGAGCCAAGCCATCAAGTAAGCCACAATCCAACAATGGTGCCAAGGAGAGGAGTAAAAAATACTCCATTGCTAAAGATTTCTTGAGCACAAGCCGAAAAAGCCACAGAACAAATCATTTGGAGCATTCAAGGAAGGTAAGGAGTTTGTCATTATTTTTATTTTAGTTGGGTTTTCAATTTTTTTTGTTCATTATGATCCTCCTATGATCTGATAAAGTAAGTGTTAGCATGTTAGTGTGTTTTTATTTAATTTTTGTTACTTGTTTATAACATTTGATCTAACCTCCCTTCTTGGATTCCTTGATCACAAATGACATGCCTAATGGGACACTATGTACCTCATGAATCCTTCCAATGACTTTTAATCATATTGTGTACCATTATTTTGTCTTAATTTTGGCTTAATTAAACTCATTTTCATTAAATAGTCTTTAAAATTCCATTCAAATATTTATGTGTGAAAATAATGACCTAGACTATAAAACATGTGGCCTGGACTCACTATAGCTTACTATTGTGCCTGATAACCTATGGCCTATTACAAAAATCTAATAATCCATCTTTTAGAGCTTCATTTGGGGTAATATGGACTCTATTTATGATGATTTGTTTTTTAAAACAATGTGTTTTCTCCTAAATTTTTAGAATATGCTATCAGTTTACCTTTAAGTTGTATAAATGTTTCAAAAATTCTTGAAATAGGATTTTGAATATTTTTAAAGCTTTTAATTTATCCTTATTAGTTTTATGGATTTTTAAACTCATTGTTTTATCACCTTGTTATAGGTTTTGAGGAGTTTTTTTACTAATTTTGGCCAACATTTTTGGAATCATTTTTATTTTGCCTTTGAACTAAAAGGCAACTAATTTTGGTCCTTATCAATTGGTATCAATTATTTCCAAAACTTGTTTGCTCATCCTTGATTGTGCTTCAAAGAAAAGGAAACTCTCTAACCCTTGTAGGACTAAGGTGGGAATATGACCTAAATTTATAATTATTAGGTCATGAACATTTCATTTTGGGTGTTTAAAATGAATATGACAAACTCTTAAACACTTCATTTTGGTGCCTAAATTTTTTTTCTAAGTCTTGAACATCTGATTTTTAGTAATTAAAAGCAACCTAGAATTGCTAATTATTGAACACTTCATTTTAGTTCCTAAAAAGAATTGCTAAGTCTTGAACATTTTATTTTTAGTAATTAAAAGGAACCTAGAATTACTAAGTCTTGAACACTTCATTTTAGTGCCTAAAATAAATTTTTAAATATTGAACATTTGATTTAAGTGCTTAAAAATAACCTAGATGATTTTTGTTGTAATTATTTAGTGAAATTTATTTCAAGTTTTAAAAAAGTAAGCCAAGGTGCCAATGAACTTAATCAAACATTTCATTTGGTGTTTGAAATAAACATTCATTTAGATTTTAAATTCTTGAAAGTATTTATTTCTTGTTTATTTGTTTTTGAAAAATGAAGAGTGCATGTATGCTCTCCCCCCATCCCATATAGGGAACTTGGGTGACCAAAAGCACCTTTTCACTTGAAATTTATGCCTTAATCCAAGGCATGGAAAGAATGTTGTCTTGGCTCTCCCCAAAATCCATATGGTTTGGATGATCTAAAAACAACCTCTAAATTATTTCAATTTAGTCATTTATTTCATGCAATTTGGCTTATGAAGGGGAGTTAATAGCTTCTCCATGAGTTATTTAGGGGTGCATTGACCTAGGAATTCATATTCCAACATTGTACCAACCCCACTCCATAGTGGGGTATATAAATTAGGAAACACATCTTGCCAGAGCTAGGGTATTGAGTGGCTAACCTCTCCTTTCATAATGAATACCCGAGTTAGGTTTGGTTAACTAGGGGATTCCACTAAGTAGTCCATAGATGGAATTACTATGAAAATTATTAGACCCTTACATAGTAAGTTAACCAGTATAAACTCAATTTATGTGACACAGCTCTAGTGTTAATCACACTTGGGACCAATCTAGACATTCAAAAACTATAGTTTTAGTCAACCCCATTTGACCAAACTTGTCAGTTTATGTCTTAGGATGATTTAATTAGTTGTATTTTGGTATTTTTAATTTATTTTTTAGTATTTGAGTATAAAACTTTATTTACTTATGCCACATGAAAAACAAGTTATTTATCCACACTACTCCATTATTTGAGGAGGCATTATGTCATCCATTTGACATTGTGCTTTTAACTTAGACTTTGTGTTAAAAACATTGTGTATGACACTTGATTGAAATGGGTATCATTATGCTACCCAAATAATTTTAAGTTTGTTCCTTGAATTCTTTGAAACAAACCATTATTTGCATATTTTTAGAGTGATAACATTATTATGCTCCTCAGATTGTTTCATAGACTCATCTTGTATTGTGTCTAAATTTCACATTTTGAACCAATCAGTGTCTATTTTTATGGTCCTTGTTTAGTGTCATTATTCCATTCAAATTTGTCTATATTATTTGTTAAAAAATCCTAATTTTTCCTAAGTTGATTTTTTAATTAACCTTGACAAGTTTGGATCTAAACATTGATTTTTTTTCTTAGGCCTTATCTAATTGGGGATTAGATAGTAATCTTTCTCTTTTAGGTTGTGTAACTTATGTTAATTAATTACCCAAATTCAAAAAATATTTGTTTGTATCATTATTTGGGAGAAAATATTATATCCTCAAGTGCCTTTTGTTTTATGCCTCATACTAATTTGATTGAGTTCATTATAGAAATCAAGTGCCTAGTTTATGCCAAAGTGTTCCAAGTTTTTCAGATGATTTAAAAATTTTGGGAATAATTGGGGGTTTTATTCCTATTTAGTTAAGAGTCTGAGTAAAGTAAATTAATCAATAATTATGCCATAATTAACTTATTGATTTATTAATTTAGATTATTATTTATACTCTCCACAAATAGCAAGTGAATAGAGAGAATATAACTTAGTTTAGAACTATACTAATCCAACTGAGATGAAGGCTAATATTGACTATGTAAGACTACGATAGTATCAGGAACCTAGATATAGATTTCATTTGGTGAAAGGATAGGATCAAAAAAATTAGGATTCTTTGAGGTCTGGTGCTATAGTCCTATTCATGCTGCTATTGTCCAAACTAGTCATAAAGGTCTAAGCTTTCTAGTTTTTATTTATCACTCCTGTATGACCTTGCCTATGAAATTTTGAATGTTAAATCTTAATGGAGCTCCTTGTAGAGATGATTTATCTTTGACCCTATGTATCTAATAATCTTGAATAGGAATTTGAGAAAAGAGGGTTAACTAGTGTGTATGATGCACTAGACATGATTCACACCTCGTGTGTGGGCATGTTGCCTACATACCAATACTCTGAAGAGGGATCAAGCCATGTGTAGTTCTCCCTTTGGAAGTGCTTAGTTAAATTGTGATTTGAAAATGAAAGAAATGCTAAAAATGCTTATGCTTGAGGTGGCTAGGGGTTGGTGTAAAGATTTGAATGAACTTGTAAGTGTATTTGTTGGATATATGTATAGAATAGGGAAGATTGATTGAATAATCTTACTTGTATTCTTGTTTGCTTGGTGATATTTTCCAAACTTTTCCAAATGATATTTGAATGGGTTTATATAGGGATCTATTGATCATGGGTTAAATTCAATCATGCTAGGTTGACACAATGAAGAGGAGAAATCAGGAAAAATGGTAATCTAGACTCAAAATATGATTCAATAGGAACACCAAAGAGGGAACACCCGAGGGTCTAGTGTTATAGTCTAAATTAGGCACTATTATCATAAGGGTATAGGACCTAAGGGATGGAATAATCATGGAAAAAGGGTCTTTATGAAGCTAGAATGAGGTCTTCAAAGCTTATTGATGACTAGGAATCAATGAAAAGGTGCCTAGAAGGGTCATGGGAGCAATAAAAAGGTAACTATGGGTTGGGTGTCATTATCCACACTCAAGTTACCAATTTTTTAATTTTATATCACTAAATTTTCCTCTCCTTTATTTTAGTGATGCAACAAAGTAAAATACTAGGATAAAAGAAAAATAGAAAGTGTACTTGCACTTACCTATAATGGTGAAGCTTACGAAGATTTTGGGATGTTGGGTGTGCATAGAGAGAGCATGATATGAAGTATGAATCTAAAATAAAAACAAATAATAGATTAGTTATTACTAGATACACTATATCTAAAATAAGAATGTATAAATCTAGGTAAGATAGAGAGGAAGATAAAGGAAAAAATACACCTCACCAAGTACATGAACCAATACAAAACCTATTGTGATGTTGAATGATGCTAGATTATGCTGGGTAATATTGAAAGGTGTTATACCAAGAGTAATATCATAATGAAATTGAGTGCTCAATTCCTTGAGAGTGGATCAAGAATGCAAAGGCTAGCCCTTTGGATCCATTATCACCAACTAAGTGAAGCTATATGGTCATATGTGTGTTAATCAATGTCTAGACTATGTATCTAATCCCTCTAAATAGGTGGTTAAAGAATACAAAGGCTAGCTAGTCCTTTGGCTCTATCATTGCCTTTTGAGTTGAAGGTATAAAATAATACCAATATGAAATGTGTGTCAAATGAAATGGATCTTGAATCCCATAAATGCTCTAAAAATTGATAATGTTGGCATGGATAGCCAAATGTATGCTAGAAACTAGGCCACTCTTAGCCACTCCAAAAGATGGAGACTAGGCTTGTATAAAAACCACTCCAAAAATAGAAATTAGGCTTATATGGGATCCACTCAAGAACTCAGGAACTTAGGAATATGGAGATTAGACTTGTATGAAAGCCACTCCAAAATGATGCCAACCACATACAAATGGAATAAAATATGCAACTAATGAGAATGCCTAGGTAATGTTGAATTGAAAAAGAAAAGAAATAAATGTGCCATGCACATTGCCCCCAATCATTGGTGTCTAAAATATGGATTCTGATGTAGAAGTTATACAAACTACCGTATCTAAAAATAGAAGTGATATCCATCATGTCATGCATGATGGCCCCTCTATCTGGATTCTTTGAGAAAATGTTTACTAAAAATTACTAATTTTGAACTGTTCTAAATGTGTAAAACTATAGTTGAACCTACTTTTCTACCTACTTCTTGAATTTTTTTTTTCTATTTGGATAGGATCACCAAAAATAAAACACCCTAGTGTCCAACACTATTATCCATGTTTAGCACTATTGTCCTTATTAAAACTAAAAACTATGCTAGAATCGTCACTATTTTCTAATCTATTTTGCCTGGTTTGACCTCTGATTGTTATTTTGAGCTATTCCACGAGTTAGATTTTGATTGTAAGGAGTTATGATCTCTGTGACAAAACCCCTATTTATTGCCCCATCTTTTGAGGGTAGTAATGAATACCTTTTAATGACTTCCCTTAGAAGAAAGAGCCCTACAAATTTGCTATTTTGCAAAGATACATGATATAACAATGATAATCAACAAGATATCTCAAGATATAGCATGGTTGTTATTGAGATATTATTAGATCAATAGGGGTATGCCTAGATATATATAATAATGTAATGCAATATATTGAACTAAAACTAGAATGAGAAGTCTAGTTCGTTTTTTGTTACAGGGATGGAGCATGATGTTCATCATGGCATCCAAGAAAGTAAGATAATATATGATTAGGATCATGGCATTGAAAATAATAAGAAGCAAATAATCAACAAGCACACAAGGTAAGAATCAAGAAGCATACAATAGTGGCCAAATGGCAAATAAAATAAGGGATATGGGAACATGTCACTTAAAATGGGAAGTAAGCATACAAGGCATGCTCAAATACCACATACACATATAATTAGAAACAAGAAAGGTTGGCGTTAAAGCCATAATCACATAGAAGAGTATAGGTAAAGGAAATTGGCAAATGTCCTAAGGCACATACAAGAGACAAATAAGAACTAAAAACGCAATCACATCTAGCTATGCAAATCAAAGAAGGAAAGTGTGTAAGAATTGGAAATATAATACTGATCTAACTAATCTAAGTAAGAACGTGAAGGTATATAAGACATGTTAGTACAAGACTAGGTATATGCTAGGATATATATAAGTTCTATATACTAGTGAGTGTCGATAGAGTAATCTATGTAAGCTAGTAAGAAATGTAAATCAACATGATAACTAGAGTGTGTGGTGTAAGAATGGCATAACCTAGATGGTATAGTCATATAAAATATGCCCCTAGTGGGTATGTATATCTATATATGTCTTGATGTATAATTAGGATACCCCCTCAATGGGTAGAGTGAAGTAGTCAAGGATATGAATGTCACTACACACACTCAAAGAAGATCAAGTGAGGCATGGTAATGTAGATAAATCAATAATCAATAGCATAGAACAACAGATGTAAGTCTAGCATGATCATATAAATATAAAGCATAGATAATACATACAATCAAAATAATTTTCGTGTTTTTGATTTATTTGAATGTTTTTGTATTTTTAAATTATGTATTGTTTTTGGATTTTTGAAAGTTTTTGATCTATGTGAAATCAATCATAAGAAGATTATGTATGAGAAATTAAAAAGGAACTATGTAAAATAAAGCATAATAAATTATGTATAGGTAATACCAGGTAAAAGGATACTAACTAGTGAGTCTCATGGGAGACTCCATATTATGGTGTCCTATATCAAGGAGAGGAACCATGCATGATCTTGAAGTACAATGGAGAGGCTGAGGCGATGGATCTAAAAGCTATATATGTTATAAATGCTTTGAAACATCTAAAGTGGAAGCTGACTGTGGGGTCCCCCTATAACTTTGAGAAGTGGATATAATTTTACATCTCTTAAGGACTCATTTAAAACTAGGAGAAAATATCTAAAAATGTTCTCTATGTGTAGATGCATGAGATCTCAATGATTCTACCCTAGGTGTGAATACTATAACTAGGAGCTATCTAGAATCTTGAAACCATGTATACTATAAAAGAGACCTACGTGGAGGTGTATAAACTCATTTTACTAGTGTTTGATGCCTCAACTATGTTTGAATCTAAACTAGAGGAAGAACAGGCACTGGTGGAGCAACTAAAAATGGTGGCTAAAAAAAACTAGTGACTAAACTTAAACTAGTGACTACAAAGTAGAAGATGGCTCTAGAGTGGGGAGTGGTAACTAATATGAAACTTCACCAACTATAATAAATTTATTAACATGAATGAATTTCATGAATATATGAACTATAGAAGGTACTACTTAAAGTTTTTGAATCTATGGTTGACCAAGTAGCATATCAAAAATCGCTACATTGGGAATATAGTAAATGGTATTGCCAAATGTGTTTGGCCAACTTGTAGAGGAAGTACAATCTCACCTAATGAAATATGTATGTGCCCACTGAATCTACTGATAACTATGTCCATTAGGGTAATATCCTTCTCTAAATATCCCAAATGCTGTAATAATGTCATAGTGTACATGTTCACACTGGATCTATTGTCTATGAAAACACTATGAATAGGATTATTATGAATGTGAACTCTAATAAAGAGTGCATGATAATCTGTATCATCCTCAATGATATCCTTATTTCATAAGGAGATGGAAGGCCTGGTTGGAACTCTAGAATTGTATACACCAATCATGTTTCTTAAAGGATGTAACTCAACTAAAGGTATCCTATATGTATCTAGTGCGGATGTGCATGATATGCATGATGAACCCTAGATGTATCCCTTGTCTCCTATTTGGAATTCTATGTAAAAGGATATGAAAATATTCTCAATTCTTTATCCTATGTTGGTTTGACTTGAGGAGGCTCAACTAAAGTGCTAAGATCAATATGATTGCCATCTATTAAAACATGTATCCTGTGTCTCAAACTAATGTATCTATTTATTATATGGCTTGGTGCCTTATGAAAATCACATTATTCATGTTGATCATATCCCCATGGAAGAGGATTTATTGGGTCAACTTCTTGAATAGGAAGAAGAGATATGTTGTTACATTATAATAGCTACTGTAAAACTCAAATAGGAGAAACTAGTAGATTGGTAAAGGTACACCGATAAGGTGCTAATAAAACCACTCATTTATGGTGATCTAAAGTTACATTAACTGTAGGTTGATTTTGACTCTTGTTATCATTGACCTTTACTTTGTATGGGATTTTTTTGTTACTCTTGTTTATTGTGTCTGAGATACTTGTGTACTTGAGTTTGCCCATTAAAATTAACTTGACTTCTTTTTCCTTTAGCATGTGACACAATTTAGTGAAGGAAGAGAATCTTTTGAACATAATTGATTCATACAAAACTAGTAGAAGACTCTATTTGAAAAGATCCTATAAATCTTGATCAGCCATGGGGATATTCATCTTAGCCAAGATAGTCTTATATCGAAGGACATAATCTATGAGATGCTCATTGGCCTTTTATTTCTATTGTGCAACTTGGGCGTATGAAACTTTATCATTGATGTTAATGCTAAAATGAGCTAGGAACATGTTGGATAAAGTATTGAATGCATTGATCGAATTATTTGGTAGACTATAAAACCATTATAAGGCATAATCCTTTAGGATCTATGGAAATATCTTGGTAAGTAGCCAATAATTTGGTACATAGTCCAAGAATTCTATGTGAAAAGCTCTCAAATGTGTCTCTAGATTACCCTTTCCATCATATAGATTAATCTTGGGTTGAAGAAAACCTTCTGGAAAAGGTGTAGACGCAATGTGACGTGTCAATGGTATATGCGGAAGAGAAAAAGAATCCAAACCCTATATAGGTCTAGATGCACCTTGCTCAAGATGTAACACCTTGGATTGAAGATATTTTATGTCTTACACAAGGGATGCCACATTAGGAGACAAAGATATACTAGTTATAGCTGGTGGTAAAGAAGAAGATTGGGCTACTATAGGGGTTATTAAGACATAATTTCCCCTATAGTGTCATTTTTAATTGGTTGATCTAAAGGAATGGAAGATTTAACTTACATAGCCTTTTTAATTTTCATGATAGATTGTAAGATACAAGTATGATCTTAGGGCTAGTCTTGGAGTATTTCTCACAAACTTTGTATGATCAAATATTTGTTGAGGATAACATCATTATCAACAATTGGTGGATGTGGATTAGTATTCAAATGTGGTGGAGCATGAGCATTGTCATGTACATCATCATTGTTAATTTCATACTACTCATTATCAGAGTTATCTTTATTAAAATTAGTGTAGTCTAGATGTGTAAAATCTATAACAGGAACGTAAGTTGGTTGATTATCTATGGCATATGGTTGAGTTAGAAGAATATAGGTGAATTCATGAGGATTTCCACTAAGTCTTGCACTTCATCTCGAAGGAAGAGATGTCAGTAACTTAGGTGGAATAAGAAAAACAACTCGGATGATAGTAGAAAATATTAAATGGATATAATCTAAACAAGGAACTAGAATATGCATAAAAAGGATATGAAGTTTTCACACATGTAAGGTGATACCTCAATAATAAAATATGAACTAGTACATGCAACTAAGGTTTGAAAGATGATTATTTGAGCAATTTACTATGAAAATTTGAAATTGAAAGTGAATTTCTTAGTTAGATATACAAGTAAAAAATTAAAAACTTATTGGAAAATTAGTGATTTAATCAGACCTAGTAGATGAAATTAGGGGTTGGAAAAATAAATATATTGACAAATTACTATGAAAATTTGAATTTTGAATGGATTTTTGGATTTAAGTATGCTAGTAAAAAAATAAAAATTTATTGAAAAATTAGTGATTTAATAGGACCTAGTAAATGCAACTAGGGTTTTAAAAAATAAATATTTTGACAAATTACTATGAAAATTTGAATTTCGAATGGATTTTTTATTTAAATATGCTATTAAAAAGTTATAAAATGTTTGGAAAATTGCTCAAAAAATACTGGGACCTAGTATAAGCAACTAGGGTTTGAAAGAAAATTATTTTAAAATTACTACAAAATTTTAAAATTTACTGATAAGTTTTTATTTTATTATGCAGGTAAAAATATGAAAAATAAGTAGGAAAATTACCCTAGGGGTTTTATGGGTTTTGAGCACAAATGATGTAAATTAGGTTCACCAAATGATTTAATAATTTTGGAAATAATTGGCATTTTTATTCCTATTTAGTTAAAAGTGTGAATAAAGTAAATCAGTTAATAATTATGCCATAATTAACTTACTAATTTGTTAATTTAGATTATTTTTTAGACTTTCTAAAAATAAAAATTCAATAGAGAGAAATATAACTTAGCTTAGAATTATATTGATATGACTGAGATGAAGGATGATATTGACTATATGAGACTAAGACAATATCAAGAACTTGGATCTAGCATTTTTTTGGTAAAAATATAGGAGCACCAACAATAGGACATTTTAGGGTTTGACACTATAGTATTTTTTATACCATTGTTATCCAACTAGTCATAGAGGTCTGAGCTTTCTAGGTCTATCTGTCACTCATGTATGACCCTGCCTGTGAAATTTCAAAGCTTAAGTCTCAATGGAGATCCTTGTAGAGATATTTTATGTTTGATCCTAAGTCTCCAATAATATTGAATAGGAATTTAAGAAAATATGTGGGTTTAGTGTATGCAATATTAATTGGACATGCTTCATACCCCATGTGTAGGCACACTACCTACATACCAATACTTCGAAGAGGGATTAAGCCATATGTAGTTCTCCCTTTGAAAGTACTTAGTGTAATTTTGATATGAGAATGAAAGAAATGATAAAAATATTTATGCTTGAGGTGGCTAGGGTTTGGTGTAATGATTTGAATGAGCTTGTAAGTATATTGGATAGCTATATGTAGAGAATAGGGAAGATTGCTTAAATAGTCTTGCTTGTATTCTTGTTTAGTTAGTTATATTTGAAAAACCTTTCTAAATGATATATGAATGGGATTATATAGGTATTTATTGGTCATAGGTAATATTTAATCATGTTAGGTTAACATAATAAAGAGGAATAATTAGAGAAAAATGTTAATCTGGGCTCAAAATGTGATTAGACAAGAGTCTCAAAAAGGGGACACCCTAGGGTCCACTGCTATAGTCTAAGTTTAAAACTATTGTCTTGATGGTATAGGACCAAAGAGAATGGAAAAATTATGGAAAAATGTCCCAGCTAAGTTTTAATGAGGTCTTGAAAGCCTATAGATGAATGGGAATCAGTGAAAAGGTGCCTAGAAGGGTCATGGGAGCAAATAAGAGGGAACTATAGGTTGGGTGTCATTATCCACACTCAAGTTACTAATTTTTGAATTTTATATAACTATATTAGATTAAATACCCATTTTTCATAAATGTCTATCTTTTAATGTCATGTTTAACCAAAAGTCCTAGCACATCCTTTATTTGAGCCTATCTTTTGACAGTACATTTGGCCAAAATACCTAGGAACCTTTATTTTCATAGATTCAACCTATTTATAACACTTTCACCCTATATTTTAGCTTTTTTTTAGTTCATCCACTTGACCTTGTTTGTGTGAGACATTTAGTGTTAGACATTTGATGTTATACTATTTTATACCAAGTTTTGTCATAAACTATTTTAGAGATACAACTCCATCCCTTTAACTAAGGTAGACCTAGTTTAAACCTTTTTGTCTTTTTAGACATTCTTTGTTAGAGTTTGTAGAACTCTAAAACCCTTTTTATTGTGAAACATTCACCATTGATCTAACCATGTCTCACTATACACGTTGTGTTGTCATGTATAATCTAAGATATGGAAATATTTTCACACAAAAATACTTTGTTCAAGACCCTTATGGAGATGATGTTGTTTGTGAGACAAATCATTATCCACATTAAAATACTCAAATGGTGGAATAGATTCAAGATCATTTCACCCATTATTTGGTTAACATGCTTCCATACTTAGAGTATGACCAAGAACAAATGGCACAGTACCTTGTTAACATACTTATGATTATAGAACAAGTTCAATATAAACCTTACTATGTTACAATTCCATTTGCCTATGACCAATACTTGTTTGATTATCACTTGATTTCAGATATGGACAAAATATTAATTAAATTTATATAGGTAGGGGCTAAGTTTCCAATAGACTTTCCCCATGAAAACTTGCCAAGTCTAGTAAGAGGTACTCTTAACATGTTTTATAATTAGAACAATGAATAGGCCTCTTCGAGTAACCCTCATGCCATTATGTCGATGCCATATTAGGACCCTCATATGCTTGTCATAGGAAAATGCATTCTAGAGGACCACTTCATACAAATGTATATAGCATACCAAAAATATTTGAATTTAGCATATAACTTTAATAATATAACCATGTCAAGTTCTCCTCTTATTGAATTAGCTCCTTCAATAGGATTCTTAAAGGAATTGATAGGCAAAAAAAATTAGGGTATAAACCCATTTATATAATGTAATTTATTTAGATACATGTTCAATAACCCCAACATCAAGGAAGTGTCTTATGATTCTATGAAAAATAGTGAGCCAAACATAGTGGGCAATATGCAAGCAACATACAATCTAGACTAAAGTGGTATAAATGCACAAACAACTAGCCCACAAAAAAATGTGTCATTAGTAATCACCATAAATGGTTTTCAAATGTAGGGGGTAAGATCTTCTACCTCCCAAACTCAAATAACTACCTCTATTCCTCAACCAAGTGCTTCTTCAAGCACCCAACAACAAGGATTAATTAGTCAAATAATGACCAATGCCATTCCTCAGCAAAATGTGATGCATGTTACTCCACCACAATAGGTGATGAATAAAATTCCACAACAATAAGCACCTTAAAACATACCCATAAAACAAAGGTAAAAAATTTTGCCACCTCAACAAGGGGAAACAAATTTTCCACCTATCTAGGTAGTGATGCACATACCTCTTCATTCATAAATTAACATGAAAATATAAAACCAAATGATGCCTAATAGATAACATATAAGTATTAGTCAGTGACAAATTTTTAACCTTTAACATACATCTACTTCCCATTAATTATTCACACAACCAAGATGTTCTAATGTTCTACAAGTACTAACTAGGCAATAATTGCCTTTTATTCCAAGCATGCCATAAATCCAATGATAGCACCTTGATTCATAAGTTCCCCTCAATAAATGAGGTTTGACTAGTTAGAATCCAATCCTTATTCAACCTCAATAGGCATAATACAACCATATCCTCCATTGTACCCTCAATTTATCCAAAATTAGGCCCATATACCAAACCTAACTAGAATATTACACAACAATGAATACAATTTCAAAAATCACACCCTAATCTACGTATGCATATTCCTAGTCCATTCTCAAACCAAAAAAATATTCCATAACAAAACATACCTCCATTATACCTAGGTCAAAGTAATCCAATTGTAACCACCCAACCTCCACCTTAGGCCAATGTTCCCACTAGTTTCTTTGTACAAGAACTATAAAAACTGAAGTATGGAATTGTCCTCATCCAAGCTAAAAGAAAACCTAAAAGTTCAAGTTGAATGATGTGTGTTCCTACCCTTTTAACATGGAGTATATATAAATACCATTTTATCTAGGATATGAACCACCAAAGTTCTACAAATACAAGGGGAAAGGTGACCCCAAAAGCCATTTGAAATAATTCTTTATTGTTTATCAACCATTTGCCTATAACGACATATACTTCTTACTATTGTTTCTAAATAGTCTAGTAGGATAAGCATTAGAATGGTTTTCTAAATTGCATAAGAGTTCAATCTCTAATTTTTATGATCTTTTAGATAATTTTGTAAAACACTTCTCTTACAATATCAAATATGAGATCTCATTGGTAGATTTTATGCAAGCTAAAAATGTTGGTGAAATATTTGAAAGTCATCTATAATGATGGAGATCCCTTGAAATTTGATTCACCCACAATCTACCAAACAAGTAACTAGCTACTATGTTTACCAAGAATTTGCACAGTGAGATGTTTTACCATTTGGATTTACAATGTGCACATACCTTTAAGGAAATCATTGACAAGGGTTTTTTGATCAAAATAACCCTTATAAATAAAGGGATCATTAAAATGACCTCATAAAATTAGTACCAAAACCAAAATAATGGCCAGAATTAAACCCAAGTCTAAGTGTAAGTGTTAAAACTAGCCCAAGCCATTAATTATGACAAACCCAAATAGTTCAATCACAATAAGAATGTTATGTGGAATGGATTAACTAAATTCTAACATGTCTAAATGGTACAAAAACCATATACTTAGCCTATGCCACATATGCAAATTAATCTTAACCAATAACCTCTTCAATAAATGCAGTAATCACAATAAGCACAATAGCCTAGACCAATACATCAAGTGTGTCATCTTATGCCTTTGAAAAACCCTCCTCCAAGGAGAAATATGCCTACTCATTACATCTATAGTGACCTTGGAGTACCCATTAAATCTATGTTTTGAAAGCTTGCTACAATTAAACTGATTGACTAGCCTATTCTAAAACACTATCTTGAGGACATTAACTATCTAGACTGGTACAAAAAAAATGAATTCTATGAGTACCATTAGGTTAATGGACATAATTTGAATTATTGTGTGAAAATTAAACATTTTATAGAGAATATGTTAGAAAATAGAGAGATCACACTAGATCATGGAGCTTCCACATCTAATCAAAACCATGGTATCTATCAAAACCCCTTTCCCCAACATAAAAATTTATACTAATAGTAACATCAACTTAGAAAACAACAAAAATATCAACAGCTCAGGTAAAATCAATAAAATCAACAATAGAACCAACAAAATCAATAAAATAGATAGAGTTAAGGCTAGAATAATGCCAACAACCAATAGACCTATGATGCAGTTGCACATGACTAAAACAAGGTTTTAGGTCATATTGTAGGAGGTCACATTAACACCATCTCTATCAATCCAAGACTAAATACTAATTAAACAAGATCATTACTAATCATTCCCAACTAACCAAACTATGATGGTGATCCTTACTTGACCTAGGATCACATATAGGTGTACCAAAAAGTAGAGATTCTCACTTTTTGACCTTATATCGATAACTCATCATTGAATCAAGACCATGGATAAGTACACTGGTAATCAAAACTTATCCTATTTGGTCCCCCTCCACCATCATTTGTTACCAACAATAGTCTTGTATCTAATCCTAATTGTGTAATCATAACTCAATGGTCAAATATTTCAATACCAAGCTCTAAACCATCTACCACTTCACCCATCCAACCAACTATTCTGGCTAAGAATAAGCCATTTCCTACTATTGAAGAAAATGCATTTGATATTGTGGAATAATTGTAGAAGATGCTTACACAAGTCTCCATTTTATATTTTTTGCATATGTATACCATCCTCAAGAAGATCTTAACTAAGTTCCTTGGCCAATCCCAAGTTCTTAATGACATGTCTCAAGATAAATTTAAATATTTGATTAGACATCTAAATCCAAGCTAACAATTAACCTTTCACCAAAGTGATATCTCATCCCTTGGCCCATTTCATAACAATCCATTATAAATAAAATTTATCATAATGTGTCACAAAGTGAAATGTGTCTCCATAGACAATGGATTAGGTGTAAATATTATTTATTTAAAGCTCATCAAGATTCTTGGGTACACTAAAACTAACATCCAACTAGAAAGGATCACAATTAAAGCCTATGATAATGAAGAATGGGAATCACATGGCACCATCAACTTGCCAATTATTGTTGGGCCCTTGACCCATGATACCTTATGCCATGTGTTAGACCTTGATTTTTTGTATAATATGCTTTTGGGTAGACCTTGGATACATGAAATTCATGCAATCCCTTTGAAATTTCACCAGTGTATCAAGTTCCCCTATTTAGTAATGGAGGTTACCATCCATGGATATTTGCATCCATATGAACATTAAAAACATTTAGAGGATGAGTACCAAAGCTATAACTATCATTTCAGATTGAAGCCAGTTGCTAAGAAGGATAAAGGAAAATAAATACTTGTTGATTCACTAAAGGCCAACTGCATTAAACCAATACCCTTGATTCACTTTATCACATGCCACCTCCTGAAATATCCAATCATTATAATATATTAGTTAATGGCCCAGGAGAATATTTTACTCACAATACATTCCACATTTTTCAGCTTACACAGAATCCCAAGTCCTATGTAAAACCTAAATCCAAACCACCTTGCATGGAATGGTAAAGAAATAGCAAAGCCAAACTACATAGTCCTCATCTATTATTTTCATACTAACCTTTATCCAAGAAAAAACCCTCTTACAGATGATGAATCTTGCTTATGTAGTGAAAAAATGACTAAATTCTATCTAAATTCCAATTATCCCATTTCAAACAAAATCATGGAGAGGTATGCCTATGAAAGAGGAGACCTTGGGCTAAATCAACAAGGTTTTCTTGAGCCAATTTATGCCACTTAGTATAAAGGAACCTATGAAATTGGATTTAAACCACCTAGGGGTGACCCCACGTACCTAATTAAAGTTTCATTACCAATGACTATTGATGACAATACCAATAGTGAATTAGAGTCTGATCATATCCCTTTTAATGACCTAGCTAATACCAATTTATTTGATACCAATGCCATTTGTACCCTTCATCCAATTATTTTCCATAATCCACTTCAATCATATTATCCTCAACTGTTAAACTAGGGCTAATAAAAATCAATAGTGTTGATTGACAAGTTTTAGAATGATAAATATTTATGCAATTTTATAGGCCTTAGGGACAATATTTAATTGGGAGACCATAAACAAGGGTTATTTTGAGGTCAACATATCCCCATTTTTGAAAATAGGGACCCTTATTTCAAATTATACAAATTTTTTCTTTAAATTGAAAATTCATCTGATTAGAGTACAATTAGAGTGTTTTGCACATTAACTTTATTTGAATATCATTCACACCATGATTGGATTGGAATATTTACACATGATTCTAGTTTGATCTTGTTAAGATTTGCTAACATTGGATCTCTGTGTTTTAGGTTATAGGATTAATGAAATCCATCTGGAAGGGACAATGTATGATATTCATGATTTAATGCTAATTTGACTCTTTACTTTGAATAACCCTTTGTATTTAATTGATTTTATGTCTAAATCATGTAAAACCTTAGTCTAAAATTTTTTTAGCCTGGATATTTTAAAATAAGATTCACATTTATGTGGGTCATTTTTATTTAAATTTGCAAGGGAAGAAATATATTATAGACTTCATTAACACTTTAGCCTAAGTCTAAGTCATATTTATTTATACAATTCTAACTTCCATATATAATATTTATGCTAAGTCTTTTTTATGTCTTATAGTTCATAAGGGATATTTTATTATATTTCAAACTTAATCTAAAGTTTTATCCTAAACTCTAAGTCATATTTATTAATACAAATAAAATGTTAGGATAAAACTTAACTAAGTTCTTTATAGTCTCTGAATGCTTATGTCTTTTATATTATACCTATAGGAACAAACCAACCTGAAGGTGATAGGTGGCAAGATCTCAAAGATTTGAAAGGAGATCAATGACCTATGGAAAAGGTCTAAAGTCAAAAGGGTATAAAGTAAGATTGATGGTGCACATTTGTTTGCACACCAAAAATCTAATGATTCAAGATCAAAGTTAAAATGTCAAATGTTCTAAAAGATCTATGAGAGTGACAAGTGTCACCATCTCAGTAGGTAGTCAAAAGATAAAATGAAATGTAACAAACTTAACATGTCAATAGACCTACAAAGGGATCCAAGAATGAAAAGTGACACCATCTTAGGTTCCCATGTCGTAGATAATTGATTTTTGGGCCCTTCCATAAGTCAACAAGTCAACAAGCTTGTGAGTAAGCATGGAGATGACATGTGTCATAACCATGGTGAATGGGACAAAGATTGGCTAGTAGAATTTGACCTCTTAGATCTTAATCCAACAATGCAAAAGGAAATTTGACTTTTCAAAGAACTCAAGACAAATGAGAAGCCACCATGTGTTGAAAAGGCACTAGTCCAATAGAGACTAATTGTATAGAGTGTAAAAAGTCCATGAAACTACTAAAGGGCATGATCTCGAATACTAGGTATAACTATCAAATAATAATGATCAAATTAATAGATCTAGATTAATGGTATGAGGTAAAGGTGGACTTTTAAAAGGACCCAGAATGAATAAAAAATTACCAATTGGAAAAATCTCTAGAGCTTTAGGCAGCTCAATAGTCCACGGTAAAGGTTAGGGATAAGGACTCCAATGAAAATCAATAGAGCACATTTAATCAAGCTACAATATTTCATGAGGTAAGGACACATGTTAAAAGGAAATGAAGGTCATGTTTTGAGATAAAATTAACATCTTAGCATGGGTGTTGACACATAGAAATGACATGCTAGATTGAAAGATTTAGTGGACCCAAAAGTGAATGAGAAAAATGAAGATCCTACATCAGAGGCAAAGGATTGTAGAAGTATCTCAAAGGAAGTTAAGTTGACTTAGTGTATTTTTTCAAATGAATATTCTATTCTATAAAATCAAGAGAAATATGAAATGTATATAAACTTTTAGGTTAGTCATAGTCAAAGGATGTCATTAGTTCTAAAGCATTTAGGGATGCTTGTATATGACACTTGTCCAGTTGCATATTGAGAAGGAATGACCAACATATATCATTAATTTTCTATATAAAGGAGGTATTACCAATTATAAGGGGGGGGGGTAGTTGTTATAGCCAAAATTACTTTGTAAACTTGGAAAAAGTAGTACAAGGAAGGAATTTTTCAAAGTTTGTCCAGTATTTGTCTATGTATTCTCTATCATGGCTACTTCCTTATTTTTTTGATTTGATGTTCAGACATTAATGGTTTTCATGAATTCTAGATGTGATAATATGAATTAAGAGTTTCTAATTTATGATAATGATAGATTAGTTAAACATTCCTAGGTTTATTTCACTTTCTTTGCTCTTCTTGCATCTGGGCTAATTCTATTTGCTTATAGGTGTAAAATTATTAAAGTAAATCTTGTTCTTATTTGCATTATCCCACTATTCCTTAGACTCTCACCTAGTATGTAGTAAGATCTATGATTATGTAATTTCATGTTATATATTGGTTAAATGCATGTCTGGATGAAATATAAGCTTTTTCATAATATTTGGATTGAAAATTAGAAACACCTTATTTCTTCCCTACCCTTTTTTTTGCTCCTATTTTGACTAGAACACTGTAGCTAAGCTTGTCATAATAAATATCCATGTTAGCTTACAATTTAGACTTTAAGTTTTGGACATCATTCATGGGACTTGGTTTAGATCAATTACATATTCATAAATATTTAGGACCATGATTGCTCCCAATAACCATTTACATATTCATTTTGTGAAACCATCATTTATCTTGACCAGTACTCCACCACAGATCTCGAGAAGATCACAACTAGTAAATCATGCAATGGATTCTTTAAATCCAAAAATGAGAAATGTTTATTAAAAACTATATGTTAACCTGATGGTACACATTCAATCATCAACAATTGGCACTATAAGGAGGGCCAAATTAAAGATCTATGAACTTCAAGTATCTTTGCTAATTTTAGTAAATTATGTTCAATGATTGATGTATTCTTTGCATATTTGTGTTTCTTTTAACATATTTGTGTAAAGATAATTGATCTTCATGGTTTTAAATCAGTTTTTTTTCACTTATTTGGATAAAGGTAGATGTTCTTTGAATATCCATGAATAATTATGGTATAGATAGCTTGAGATCTATGAATCCAACAAGTTTGAGGTTAATAATGTTGTTTTGTTCAAAGATTGATATATCCTTTGCAAGTTTGAGTTTATTTTAGTTTAGACATGTAAAGATAATTCATACTCACATATTTTGGGATATATTTGAGCTAATTTAGTTAAATAGGTATTCCCTTTGTTGTTCTTTATACATATTTGTGCAAAATTTGCTTAATGTGCAAGTTTGATCAATGTTATTTATAAAGATAAGATTTATGAATCATATTTAAAATAGAATTAAAATATTTTACATGTAGGAAATTCCACAAGTAAGATCCTCATCAAGGTATGGCATCGTTAGGTGGATGTTCTATCAATGTGCTTGGAGAGGTACATGACTTACCAAGAAACCTAAAAGGTATTTGTCTTATTTCAGTCTTAATAATGTTGTTATAGCTAAAGAACATGTTAAAATATTTAAGGCTTATTTGAGAATTATGAATGTAGTTCATGATGATGTAGCATGTAAATTTTTTCCATTTAATTTCAAATATACTACAGATGAATTGTTTCTTAACCTACCTAAGAACTACATTGTCAATTGGAATAACTTTAGTGATTACTTAATTAACAAATTTGGTAAAATCATTAGTCCATGCATTATATATCAAAAATTCACCATAGTTAAAAGAGATCCCAATGAGACCATTAGATCATTTAATGCTAGATTCTAAAATATGTTTAGTATAACCATATCTCCTTATAGACTTGATGAGACTCTAGCCATATAAATTTACAAGGATGCTTTGGATCCCATAACTTCTATGTTTCTTAAAAGGTATATTGAATTCATAAACACCTTAGCCTTGACTTATGCTAAAGTTGTAATAATAAATGATCAAATGAAACCTCAATATTAGCTTGCATATGATATCCCAATTTCCCTACATTGAATGTCATTCCTAATGCCAATTAGAATGTGTCTGCCTTAAATGAGACACTGGTCTTTAACTAATTACCCTAAGCCATGCCCATCCTAGCCAAAATTTGGGGTTCTTGAATAATTCTATAAATATATTTCATCCACAAGGATAGAGGGCTTTAGTGCCCACTAGTAATAACAATCAAGTTCATAACCTAGAAGCACCAAAGAGTGAAAATGAATCCATACTTTAAGATGGTTCAAAATATGAACACTAATTTTATTCATTTGTAAAAGAGAGTGGAAAAAATCGAGGAAAAATCCAATATAAACTATGCTTCTCAAAGGTTCAATAGGCGTTAAAATGGGTCTCATGAGAGTAAAAATTACAATAATAATAATAATAGGTCATATGAGAACATAAATGAAATGAATCTTTGTGATATAGGTCTAGTTAATCATTGTAATACCTTTAAAGCATATCAAAATGAAAAGGATGCATCCAAACCTATGTTTAATCAAGAAAATGTTGTAGGGACATCTAGCTTTTCAAGGACATCTAAATCCTTCATGGTACATACTTTTGATTTTCCATTCAAAGAAGAAAATGAACCTAAAGATGCTCTATAAGAGGGAATATATATTCAAAATGATCAACCCCATGAACAAGATTATATACAAGCTAACCTCTCTTCAAAATATAGCTATGAGGACAATTCATATGAGATCATTACTAAAATTAAGGATATCCTTGAAGAAGCTAACCAGTGGAAATATTTATACCAAGATTTATCAAGACAACAATGTCATTCTGGAAATCGCAAAGCAAGATGAGATGGGACTCAATTGGATAAAAGAGATGTCATTCTACATAGAGGATGAAGATGAAGCAAATGTAGTAGATCAAGGATTTACATATAACCCCATCAAAGGGTTAGAAATATGTGATCAACCTAATTTAAATGTCAATATTGCAAATTAATTTCATGCCCATTTAGTTAATCATGATAAAGTAGCATTTTAGGATGACTTGGTAATTTTTGGTGCGAATATTAGAAGTCCATCTCTACCTCAAGCTAAACCTAATGAAGATATTAGTCTAAGAATGCTAGCTAAGATATCATCATTGAATAAGGATGATATAAGGCACTATAAATCTATGAATAAAGAATAATTAGCACTCTTGACATAAGACAAAGATTTGTGATGAAGATGATTTGATTTTAGATCCATATCTTCAATATAGGCACTAGAGAATGGATATGAGGAATCAAGATACATCACATAAAAGACATGAACACACAAGTGCTCCTAACCACAGGAATAATCCATTGAATGGAAGTAATCACATTTCAAGGTTATGTATTAGTTTAAATAATTTTCCATTTGATCCAAGAAGTAAGTTCTTTGTGGAGTTATTTTAGGTAGGTTTTAGATTAGCTTCTTTTCCTATCCCTTGTTTGTAAGTAGTTCTTGTGAATATTTTGTTTGCTTGTTGTTTGTTTTTCATTGTGTTTACTATGTTTAATTTTTGTGCTTTGTTCCTTGCTTCAAAATAAGTCCTTTTGGACAACTCTCAACTCAAAGTTCACCTAATTTCTCAAAAATCTCACCAATTAGGAATGCCGGTATGATACTCAAGTATTGTTTGACCATGGACTGTTGAAATATGATCTAGATGCTAGGGTTTAGATAAACTAGTAAAGATTGATGATTAGGATAGTTGTTCCTTAAGGTTTTGAGCAATGATCTGATTTAAGTTTGGTTTTAAGAAGGATTGTGAATGTAGAGTGAAAGCTTGAATTATTTATATATGATCATGTTTGTACTTAATAAACATTATTGCTTAGGATAAAGTTACAACCAAATGTGATTGTCTAAAGATCAAACATCTGACCAAATCCCAAAACCTAGCTAGCCTGGTTCCCAACCTTTACTAAAAAGTCAACAATGATCTAAAAATTTGCAAAAATAAGAACTTAACTAAAAACTAAAAATATTAGCAAAGCAAAGGTGATTATGATAATCTCCATCAGGGATATGGATGTTTGGTTGGTAGTGAAAAAATTCCTTGAGTGGATCCAAAGGCATCTTTATAAGGGCCATGGATGCAGTGCTGGTAGCAGAGTAATACCTAAGCCTTCCTTATGCTAAAGTATAGTTCTTAATGAATATCTGAACATGATAAAATTTAGTATTAATGGTTAAAGTCATGAATATTGAGGTTATTCCCCAAATCCCATGGAAAATAGTAAGTGGACTCAAAGCACACACACAACATGACTGGGTTTTGATGTTTTATCCTAATTTTGTATGTGCATGACTTGTTTAAATGTGAATTGACCTTAATGATAATTGATCAAATCAAATGAATAAATTCATTATTAGTCTAAACCAACATCTCTAAATTCTAACGTATTGTTATGTTTCCCCCAAAAGTCACCATTTATTGAGGTCAACATACCCCCATTTCTAAAAATAGGGGCCCTTATTTCAAATTGTGAAAAATTCTACTTTAAATTAAAAATTTATCCAATTAGAGTATAATTAGAGTGTTTTACACATTATATTTATTTGAAGATCATCCACACCATGGTTGGATTGGCATATTTACACATGATTCTTGTTTGATCTTGTCTATATTTTCTAACATTCGATCTCTATGTTTTAGGATATAGGATCGATAAAATCCATCTATAAGGGAAAATGTTTGATCTTCATGATATAATTCTAATTTGACTCTTTACTTTTAATAACCCTTGCTCTTTTATTAATTAATTGAATCTATGTCAAAATCATGTAAAACCTTAATTTAACGATGTTTTTAGCTTGGGTCTTTTAAAATAATATTTAAATTTTTGTGGGTTATTTTTATTTAAATTTGTTTAGGAATAAATTTATTATAGACTTCATTAACACTTTAGCCTAGGTCTGAGTCATATTTATTAATACAACTCTGACCTTAGTCTATAATATTAATGCCAAGTATTTTTTATGTTGTTTCATGAGGGATCTTTTATTATATTTCAAGATCAATCTAAATTTTTATCCTAAAGTATGAGTAGTACTTATTAATACAACTAAAAAATTAGGATAAAAATTTACTAATTTCTTTATAGTCTCCAAATGCTTATGTCTTTTATTTTATGCCCACAGGAATGGACCAATCTGAAGGTGATAGATGGCAAGTTCTTGGGGCTTTAAAAGGAGATTAGTGACCCTTTACAAAGGTCTAAAGTCAAAATGATCTAAGGGAATATCAATGGTGTGAATTTTTTCTCACACTAATGGTCTAACTATGCAAGATCAAAGTTGAAATGTCACATGTTTTAAAAGCTCTATGAGAGTGACAAGTGTCACCATCTCAATAGGTAGTTTGAATATCTAACATGTGACAAAGTCAACATGTTAATAGACCTATCGAATAATTTGAAAATGATAAGTGGCAACATCTTGAGTGCCTAGGCGGTAGATCAATGAGTTGTAGGCCCTTTTGTAATTCAATAAGTCAATAATCCTATGAGCAAGTGCAAAGATGATGTGTGTCATAACAATGGTAAATGGAACAAAGATCATCCAATGGTATTTAACCTCCTATACCTTGATTCGATGGTGCAAAAGGAAAGTTGAATTTTTAAAGAACTCAATCCAAATGAGAAGCCACCACATGGAAAAAGGGCACTAGCTCAATAGAGACTGACTATGTAGAATGCAAAAATCTTATGGAGATGTCAAATGACATGATCTCAAATGCCAAGTACAAATATCAACCAATAATGATCAAATTGAAAAATCTAGATCAATGATGCAATGTAAAGGTTAAATTTTCAAAGGACCCAAAATGAATAAAAAAATACTAAGTGGGAAAATCTTGGGAGCTTCAGGTAGATCGATGGTCCATAATAAAGGTCAGGGCTAAGGACTCCAATGAAAATTCACAGAGCACATTTAATCAAGTTGTCATATTGCACGAGGTAAAGACACATGTTCAAAGGTAATGAATGTCATGTTTCAAGATAAAATGAATAAATCAACATGGGCATTTCCACATAGACATGACATGTTGGATTGCAAGATCTAGTAGACCCAAAAGTGAATGAGAAGAATGAAGATCTTGTAGTAAAGACAAAGGATTGCATAAGTGTCTAAAATGTAGTTAAATTGAATTAGTGTATTATTTTCAAAGAATATTATATTATATAAAATTAGGAACAATATGGAACATATATAATATTTTAGGTTAGTCATAGTTAAATGATGTCACTAGTTCTAAAGCATCTATGGATACTTGTGTAGTTACATGTTGAGAAGGAATGACTGGCATATCTCATGAACTATCTATACAAAAGAGGTATTTCTAATTGTAAGTGGGGGGGGGAGTTCTTAGAGAAAAAAATATTTTGTAAACTTGGATCAAGCAATACAAGCAAGGAATTTTACAAAGTTTGTCCACTATTTATCTGTTTATTTGTGATCATGGCTATTTCCTTAGTTTTCTAATTTGATGGTCAGACTTGAATGGTTTTCATGAATTCTATATGTGATAATATGAATATAGATTTGTTAATTTGTGTTAATGCTATATTAGTTGAACATTCTTAGGTTTACTTTTCTTTCTTTTCTCTTCTTAAATTAAATTAAATCTTATTCTTATTTGCATTATCCCACTTTTCCTTAGACCCTCACTTGGTGTTTAGTAGGATCTATGATTATGTGATTTCATGATATATATTGGTTAAATACATATTTCTATGAAATCTAAACTTTGTCATAATGTCTAGATTAAAAATTTGAGACACCTTCTTTCTACCCTACCCTTCCTTTTGCTCCTATTTTGCTAGATCATTATAATTAAGCTTGTCATTGTAAATATCCATTTTACATTAGGGTTTAAACATTAGGTTTTGGACATAATTAATGGGAATTAGTTTATATCACATTCATCTCCATAAATATTTAGGACCATGATGCTCCCAACAACCATTTACATGTTCATTTTGTGAAAGTCATTTAACTTGCTGACTACTCCACCAAAAATCTTGAGAAGATCACAACTAGAAAATCATGTAATGGATTATTGGAATAAAAAAATGAAAAGTGTTTCTTATACTCTATATGTTAACCTAATGGTACAAATTCAATCATCAATAGGTTTTCAATCAAGTTGGATCTATAAGCCTATTTTGGAGAATGGGTGAACATGCTTAGCCAAAAACATATAAATAAAACTTTGAGGTCCCAAAGTGTAAACATAATCAAGGAATTTTTGGACTAGGGAAAGAGCAAAGATAAATCCTAGTCTAGTGGTGAAAACTTTTTGTGGGCACAATTAGATGGTGGTGTTTAACCTTCCTCAAAAATAGCTTAGGAGACCACCAATGATGAACTTGCTTATGGATCTGAGTTCAGTCTTGAATAGAAAAAAGATTTTTATTGAATCATCCAAGAGTTTCCAACCATAATTTTCACATTTCCATCCTTAACATTGGGGGATTATAATTCATCATGTCTAGGATAACTTGAAGAACTAGTCCTAAGAGAAGACTCTACAATTTAGGATAGTTTAAATCTTTGCCAAACATTCTAGAAGATGGTTCGACCCTTATAGTGGAGGACACTATAGAGGTTAATAAATGGAATTTATATGATCTAAAATGGATCAAATTAGGTTTTTACCTCATCATTTGAAGTTTTTATAACCCTTTTGCGGGAATTTATTGATATATTTGCATGGACCTACTTAGACATGCCTAGTTTAAACCCTACCTTGGTTGTACACTACCTTATAGTATATCCTAATGAAAAACTTTTAAAACAAAAATTACACAAGATTTATCTTTGAATTATTTTATTATTAAATAAATATTTGGAAAATCTCTTGGAAGTGAGATATATTTGACCGATTGAGTACTCAGAGTGGATCTCAAACATTATACCCGATAGTAAAAACCTAAAAGGAATTATAATAAGAACTAATTTTAGAGACATAAACAAGACCTAACCTAAGGATGAATTTCATCTACCAAACACTAACATGATTATCAAATCCATGACTAAATATGAATTGCTTTCACTAATGGATAGATTCTTAGGCTATAACTAGATCTAAATTACACTACAAGACCAACATAAAATGACATTCACACTTCATGGGGAAAATTATATTATCAAGTTATGCCATTTTTATAAAAAACACTAGGTCCACTTATCAAATATCCATGACCATCATAATTCATAATATGATGCATGGCATTGTTAAAGACTCTATCGATGACATACAAGGTAAATACAAGACTAGTGCCAATCTTCCAATAAAACTAAGAAGGATATTTGAGTGACTACATGAATAAAAAGTTAGGATTAATCTTGAGAAGTGTGTTTTTAGATTTACTTTAGGCAATTTCTTTGGATTCATTATGTCTCGTAGGGGCATTGAAGCTAGTCTAGCCAAAGTACAAGCCATAACAAAGATGCCACCACCAACCAATTTGAAGCAACTCTATAGTTTGTAGGGAAAAATATAATCTATTAAACGCTTCATATCTTATTTAGATGACAAGTTCAACCCACTTACACATCTACTAAATAAAGGGGAATTTTTCATTAGGATGATGTATGCTAAAAAGATTTTTAGCATTTGAAAGACTATTTTACAAATCTCCCTATTTATTTCTACCAATGCCAAGAAAGCCATTTTTATTATACCTTACAGCAACTAAAAAATCCCTAAAGATAATTATAGCTCAACATGATGATAATTTAAAAGATCATGTCATTTACTATTTAATATATACATTAGTCATGTATGAGTATAATTATACACCCATTAAAAAATATTATTTAGTTATGGTCTTTGTAGCTCATAAATTATGACATTACATGTTGAACAATAATACCATAGTCATTTTTAAAGTAGATCTACTCAATTATATACTATGTAAAATAAAATTATAAGTTTGTATGGCCAAATGGATCATTTCTCTCCTAGTGTTTTAGATAGAATATGTCAAATAAAAAGCCATCAAGGGATTGGTTCTTGTAGATCAACTTGTTAAAACACCCCTTATAAATATAGAGCCATTAAAATTCCAATTCCCAGATGAATCCATTATGACCATCATTGAAACACCTCTTAAGGAGAAACACTGGAAGCTATATTTTGATGGATCAATCACTACACATGGATTGAGAACAATCCTTGTATTCATTACACCATGGGGTATTTAATCCCTAAGTCATTTTGAATCAACTTTTATTGTACCAAAAACATGGCCTAATATGAATCACTTATTTTAGGTATTTGATAGGCAATATAATGGAACATACAATATCTAAAGGTTTATGGTAATTCTTAGTTAATCATCAATCATGTTATAGACCATTTTTAGACCAGGGATGACAAGATGATACCATACAAATCTATGGTCAACACTCTCAGATAGTTGATTGTTGATGTCTAGTTTGAACATATACCAAGGGCCAATAATAGAATAATAGATGCCATTGCCACCATTAGATCTTTTATTCATAATATAAACATGACTAAAGAATACTAGTTTCTCATTGAAAATTTAATAACACTAGCTCATGAACATTCAACTATCATAATGATATTTGATATTGTTTGTCCCAACTCTATTTGGTATTCTAACCTATACACCTATCTTCATAACCAAATAATTCCACCTAAATTATCCTATAAACAATCAAAATATTTTGTCCACCATATCACATGTTATACCTTACTCAAACCAACCCTATCTACCATATTTTTAATGAAACTCTATTTTATTGTTTAACTTTGATAGAATCTACATTAGCATTATGGGAATTTCATGGAGTATGTGGAACCCACACCAGTAAGGCAGTCCTACCCAAAAATATCTTACATACCAGGTACTATTGGTTAATGATGGATGTAGATATAACTATTAGTGTAGAATTTTTCCCACCTAGTGGTTTTACCTACACATCTTTTCAGCTTAGGTTAGTTAACTAATTCATTAGGGGTAATTTACCTTTAATTAGGTTCTAATTGTGAGTTAGGGTTTTACCTTTTTGGTGACATAATCTCACCCTATATGTACATTATTTTTTCCTAAAGTTGCTAATGCAAACATTTCCTTTATGTAATTTTCTTATTTTTAGAGCTCTCATTCTGCCTTTATAGGAATTCAACATTCATTACATGGCCATTATTTAGAGATCTTGGCAAAATCTATCAATAACTATATATGTGAGAAGTTGCAATAAATGTCAATGGCATGCCAATATGATTTATACCCTAACCAAGACTTTGAAACTAATGCTTACACCATGTCCATTTTCTACATGGGGTATTAATCTCATTGGGAAGATAAATCCCACCTCATCTGATGGCCATAAACATATCCTTACTTCCACATAGTATTTCAATAAGTGGGTTGAATCTATACCCATCACTTTTGTGACTAGAAATCAAATTTCTAATTCATCTTTAATCATCTAATTTGTCACTATGGTATCCCATTTGACATTATATTTGATACTGGTAGATCATTCAAAAAGAAGGATGTTGAATTGTTATGTGTCAAGTATAGTATTAAATAACAATTTTTGATCATATATTGCCCTCAAGGTAATGGCCAGGTAGAAGCATCTAAAAAAACAATTTTTAACATCCTATAAAATATTAGTAATGATATTTACCATGATTAGAACCTTTAAATATTCTATTGCCTCTAGGCATAGCATACCAATCACTGTATTCCAACAAGAGCCACTCTATATTCACTTGTTTATGACACTGAGGCCATTCTTCCCATTAAGTCCAAGTTACCTTATTTGTACCTCTCTTTGAAGCATGTAATTAATAATGAAGACTATTGATTAATTCACTTTCAAGAGCTAGAGTTACTTGATGAGACATGTTTGGCCATAGTAAATAATCTACAAGCATACCATAACTAACTCTAGGCCACTATAATTGGTTCGTGAAGCACAAATAATTTGAACTTGGTGATATTATTATTAAAGAAAACTAAAAGAATACCAGGATCAAGAAGAAACATAAAGTCAAGTTAAAACCCATATAGGTAGGTCCTTTAATCATTATTACAAACTATGGTGCTAGAGCATATAGGCTTTCTATGCTAGATGGGGATGAAATTGATGAGACGATGAACATTATACACCTCAAACATTGATTTACTTGAGTGACTTGGTATATTATCTATGAGGACCATTTGTTTATACCATAATATCAACTTTAGTTTTTTGTACCATATCATTATATCACTTTACCATTCCACTATTCCATTCTACCATACATTTCTTACTGATCAAGTTATTTTTTTACCCTCCCTACCCAACTCATTTGAGCTTATTTCTATTCCATTGGTTACAAGGGCACTTTTATCATGAAGATTCAAATTGATTTTCAATAGTTATTTCAATTATTCTAGATATAATCTATATTTTTGAATAGTATGATAGAGGATTTGGTAGTTGCATCCTTCATTTATTGTTCTATTCTATACTAAGTGTGCCTAATTATAACCACCTTTGGAAAAGTCAGTGTTTCACCATCATGATACTAATTATAACTACATATGGGAAAATTATTATTATTAAACTATTCCATTATCTCCTAATTATAACCACCTATGGGAAAATTAGGGGCAACACTTGTTTATCATACCTTAAAGTACCAACTTAACATGCCTATGTTGTGTTGTTCTATTTGCCAACTTTTCTTATTTTTTTTGAATTGGTTGTTACACTATTAGGATTCTTATGCTATAAGGAAAAAATATAGCGACTTGAGATCTTATCCTAGGACTATGTAGGTAGTGCTTAATTTATGTTGATGTCAGCTTAGTCATCCCTAAGCCATGTTCTCACCATTTTATGAGCAACCTAAGACAAACTCTCATCATTTTATGATCTTGGACCATTTAGTATCTTGTCATTCTCCATTGAGATACTAAAAAAATTTAAAAACATTTTAAAAACTAATTTATAAAAAAAAAACATGAACCACTTCTTTGCATTAATGATTATGGGAATCCTCACTAAGTCACAAGAAACCACTTATCATTTAGTTTTCATATCCTTGTTGGCCTCTTATCTCATGATCTCACCATTTTGTGAGCCCACTCCTATATTCTTTTTCACATCCATCATGTTTTTCTTTATCATCCTTTTCTTTTATCCCATTTCCTGGTAGAACTACATTTGGCTTGAAGTTTTTATTGGATCTTATGTCCATGGAACGATGTAGGTAGCATCCACTTTCTTAGTGCATCTAGAGATATCTCAAACACCCCCTTCTTTTTCTTCTCTTGGCCCAATTTTGTTTGTTTATTTCATTGTTTCCTATTACCTAGGGGTAATGTTCTCATATTATTTGTGTCATCTTTTTTGTACTAACATTATAATTTACCGTTGTTTTCTTGTTATTTCTCTTCGATTTATTTTTTTATTTCTTTTCTTGATGTTTGTTTCTTTATTTGTTTTCCTATTTGTTTTCTTTATTGTTGTGTTTTGATTCAATCAATGTGTATTCATTGGGTAATTTTTTATACATTATTCTTGAATCCATCCATATTCCTGCATCAACATTATCATCATGATCTTCATCATTGGTATGTTATTTTCAATTGTTTATTAGATAGGGAGTCAATCTTTATGAATATTTTAGCCAAGTTAACATGGTGTTCTATCATGATGCCTACCATCATATGCTATAGTAAAAATAAGTTTCAAATATTCTACATGGCAATGCAAAAATGATATATCTCTTTGGCACCAATAAAATTCTAGATCAAATACCAATCATATCCTACACAGAGTAGTTAAATAATGAAATAATTTTCTTCCTTGCCAATTCAAATGCACATCTCCCTATTAGCAGGTTGCCTAAAGTTCATATTTATCCTTTGTTACAAATTTTCCATAATCTTCCATCATCATGTTTTCCATAATCAAGGTCTAATGATTACAACTTCCTCTAGGTAAATAATTGTATATCATCCCACTTGCATCACTAATGATTATAATCACTTTTGGAAAAATCATTGTTTTTTAATCCATTTGAAGCTTAATGATTATAACCACCTTTGGGAAAATCATTCACTTTCTTATGCCCAATTGGAGCACATTTTTCATTATTATAAGGCTTATAATCACCTTTGGGCAAACCATTATCTCTATTTTCCCAACCAGGGCATGTTTTTATCCTACCAATGGTTATAACCTCCTATGGACAAATAATTGTTTTCACTTTTGATGATTATAACCACATTTGGTAAAATCATCCTCTTGTTACCCTAAGCCTTTTTTGATGATTATAATCACCTTTGGGCAAATCATCACCTTTTTTTATCCCACCTATGCTAATAATTATAACTTCCTATGGGTAAATCATCTTGTTTGTCTATCCTAATTGGGGAAGCTCCATATGCCACTTATTATAATTGAATTTGGTAAAATTAGTCTCTTTCACCCCATTTCATCTATTTGTTCAACTCATTTCCTTCTTTTGAGGGACCATTTATTGACCTCTTTACCAACCTCTCCCTCGAGGGTGAAACTGCAATTCATCCATTGACTGTTGAAGTCATAAGCATATAAGACCTTTTTCATTCTTTAATAACATGTTACTATTATTATAAATTAAAACATATTCCAAAATAGGGGAAAACTATAGACACCTAGAAATAGCCACTAATGACCTTTGACTAGACTTCAAACCGATTCCTACCAACCTTTGCAAATTAATCCTAAGAATCATTAAATGCCCCAAATTTTCTTGTACATCATTCATCAAAGCTTAGAATCTCATTGAGACATCCATAATTAGGGTATCTTACCATAATAAATATAAACCTCTCACAGATTCATCTCTAATCATCTTATAGAATTATAATATGTAATTTGGCCCATAGACCTATTAAATAAGGCAAGTGCACATATAAATCAAATCTTGAAAAGAGATAAATGGATAATAAAAATTAATTAATAATATAAACCAAATTAAATACCTATTTTAATTATCCATGTGTAATTAATGAAATTATTAAAAAGGAAATTAAAAAATATGAAATATCTTAGCTTTTCATGATTACCTTTTGTGAGTTGTCAAGCCTTTGAAAATATCTCAAAATATCTCACCCATGACTATTCATTGAAAATCATGAATTATTGACACTTTTTAACTTTTGTGGGTTCATTAACTCACTTAGCTTAGGTTTGAACCAATTTCATGTTTAAACTACACCTTAACTCACCTTGAGTTGGGGTTAGTTTCCAAGCCTATAAATACAAGCCTTTAGCTCTTCATAAGAGAGCTTGGATAGAGTAAAGTTATAGTGAAATTTTTTTAGTAATATTGAAAGAAATAGGGTTATAATGAAAAAATATTGAGCCAATCCATCAAGTAAGCCATAATATAATAATGGTGCCAAGGAAAGAAGGATTAAATGATAGTCTATTGCAAAAGATTTCTTGAGCACAAGCCGAACAAGCTACACAACAAATCCTTTCGAGAATTTGAGGAAGGTAAGGAATTTATCATTATTTTAATTTTAGTTTTGTTTTCAATTGGTTTTATTAATTATTATCCTCATATGATCTAGGAAAGTAAGTTTTAGCATGTTATTTTGTTTTTATTTAAGTTTTGTTACTTATTTTTAACACTTGATCTAACCTCCCTTCTTGGATTCATTTATCACATACCCAACATATAATGGAAGTAAAATATCCCTAATGTATTTCTAGATATGGACACTAAAGCCATGGATAATTGTATCTGTTAGAGAAATATCCTAATCTAAATAGCCCAAATGATGTAGGAGTGTAATATTACTCATATTGAAGATTGACCCATTATCAACCATGATACTCTGAATATGATGATAATCAATGTAAGATCATATAAAGAGTGTGTATAAATATGAGTAATCATCAATGATATACTATTTTGATAAAGTGATAAGAAGCCTAGATGGAACTATAATATGATACACATGAATGATATTATGCAGAAGGTATGCATCCATTATATGAGTATTAGAAAATGATAGTGGTTGATGTGCTTGATAAGTGTAATGAATACCTGAAGTGTCTACTATATCATTAGCTATATATTTTAGAAATGGATCAAAAAATACTTTATTTACTTTTTCTTCATTTATTTGTGATTTGTATGTTTTTATATGAGTGCTTATATTAATGATATTAACGTTTATCAAATATTGGATCTTATGTCATAAGCTGATGCATATGTTTGTAGTATAGATAGGGGTCTTATGATAATCATAAAATAAATTAGAATAATAATTATTTAGAAGATTCCTAGTCATATCAACCTCTTTTATGGGAGAGAGAGATATGAAATTTCATTCCAAAATTACTGGAGAACACAAGCTAGTGAATCAAGAAGATTTGTAAAAGGTCTCCTTGGAGGAGTTGATAAAATCACATGAGAAAATATATTTGAGGCTATGTTAACCATTATATTTTTATCATTATTGTTTTCATTGGGTCTCACCTTTTATGGAAGATTATTTGAACTCTTATTAGTGGAATTTAATCTAGTTGTGTATTTTAACTTACCTATGGAGATAAGTTTGGCTTTCCATTCCTTCACTATATGGCATAGATATATAAAAGATGGAATTTTTTTGAATAATATAGATTAATTTAATGCTAAAAATCAACTTTTCTTGAATATGCCTTGGAGTTCTCTATCTACCATGGGTCTAGTCATATTTTTTAATATGGTTTTATGCCATAATACATATTCAACTATTGGTTCATTAGACTTTTACTTTAGTTGAATGACTTGATCATATGAAAATTTGTCACTAATGTTAATAAAAAATTTTGTCAAAAATATATCTTTAAGTGGATTAAATTCTGTAATGGACTAATTATGGAGATCATATAACTATTATAATGCATAGTCCTTTAAACTATAAGGGAAAAAACTAGTCAGGAGCCAATCATTGGACAAGTAATCTAAATAAGCTACATGAAAAGCATGTAGGTGATTCTCAAGGTCACCCTTACCATTATACAAAGTAGTCATAGGTGTTGTAAATATATATGGAAAAGGAGTTGATACTATATGTTGTGTCAATGGTGTATGTAGGAGAACATGAGATTCTATGGTATGAGATGGTCTAGTGGCACCCTAATCAAGATGTAACACCTTGTCTTGAAGAGAATATATATCATGCCCAAGGGATTGTAATTTTGGAGAGGATGGATGTGTACTAATCATAGGATATGTTTCCACTGGTGAGAGTTGGCTACTTATAATAAGTTGTTATAAATATGAGTTACCCCCATAGTTGGTGTAAGAATATTAGCATCTCTGGGGTTAAAGGATTGACCCATATTTGAATTAAAAATATCTTCTTGAATAATATATTTAAGGTCATCTTGCATATCTGAATATTAAAAAATGTAAATTTGCAATTATCTCTTATTAGTCTCATAAAATTGGCTATATAATTTTTCCATTGTATGTTAGAGAGTAGAAAAAAAAGTTGTATATTTTTAACCTTTAAATAAAATTAAATATATGAACGATTATAAAAATAAAATAATGAATTATATCTTAGAGTTTGAAATTAATTACTAAGCATATAAAAAAAATGATGTAAACCCAAAGAGCATATAGGGTTAGGGTTTTATGCAATATTCAAAGTAAGATGGGTTCACCAAATAATTTATCTATTTTGAGGATTATGGAATGTAACCCTAAGGTTGATAAAGATTCAAGTAATAAATCATGAAATAAAATACTACAATATCAACAACCACTAATTTTCATAATAATTGATTTATTTTAATATTCTATAAATAATAATGAATTAGAAAATGTGTACTTAGCTAGAAAATATGAATGAGATAGACAAGTGGCAGGAATGAAAGTGATGTAGGAGTAGTGTAGAGTATCATCAATAGAGAATATGTGTCATAACCCTCTTCAAATAATAACATAGACCTCTTTACCAATAATGCATTATGTTATCAATCTTATGTGTTGCACTAATGACCCTATATAGGTGAAGTAGTGAAACTTTGAGAAGAACTTAATTATATTTTAGGAAGAATATTCATATATAACTGAGACCTAGATCTCTCTCTATTACATGCTTTTTTTTATTTCAATATGAAACCCTAAGCGTCCATGTTTTCTTGGGTTTTTTATGAACACAAGTGGAAGAAAAGTGGTGTTATTAGGGTAGGTTGGGTATGACATTAAGACCTCATGTGATAAGCACTACCTACATACTAATACCTTAAAAGGGGATTAAGGTTGATGTACTCCCAATATAAGTGCTGGTGCAAGTGAGAGTGATGCTAACATGCCTGAGTATAAATGTTAATTTAAATGCATTCAATGTGAATTGATACTAGATAACTGAGTAAATCTAAGCTCTAGGTTAATATAGATGGATGTATGTAGAAATAAAGGTAAATATGGATTAATAACCTTAATTTTAATAATTATTTCTAAGCTTGTTCATGATAATTTCCATTTATGGGTTAAATGAATGAGAATGGTCCTTATATATTCCTCTGATGCTTATCAAGATATGAAATGATTCTAGGCCAAACCTAAGATGTTTTAGGGAGTAGAAATATATCTGTTAGGGTAAATTGAAGCTAAGGTTCGACAATACTACCCCCTTTGTTAATAATTCACTATGTTATAGACTAACATGGCCACATTACTGTTTAGGTGGTTGGTGCAGACACTTAGTTTTGGCCACTTTCATGCCTAAACTGGTGTTCAATTCAATTTAAAGGAAAATGACATATTTTAATCTCAAAAATCACCTAAATTTCCTAAATTCATCTATGTAATGGATTTAATTTCCAAAAAACATGGCAAGGCTAGGTTATTTAGTGTATTAATTTATATGCATCACTAACCTAGTTTAGTTATAACTTGAGTCAAATTATGAACTAGTAATTTGACACTTTTAGCATGTCAATTTATCAATTCATGATATTTTAAAAAAATTATAATTGACAAAAATCACTAATAAAGAATAACTTTTTTATAAATCTTAATTAATTTTCCAAAGAAAAAATTCCAAATCAAATTAGTGAATTTCATTGACTAAAAAAGAAATTTTTAGCCAAATATGAAGTAAAAGAGTCAAATGATCTAATAAAGTGATTTATTATCTCATAAATATTCAAAAATATGACTCATCACTCACACATTTCTAAAGTGAATTTTCATGACTCACAAATATTTGAAACTAAGGTGTCAAGATTTCATGAGTGCCTTAATTCTACCTAGAGTTAGACTAACTCAACCTAGGTTAATTTAGACTCAACCTAAGTTAAAAATTAACCTAACCTACCTAAGGTTATATTTAGTTATAATATATATAAATAAATGTTCCCACACCATTTTTAATGATATTTTATGTGTAATATTATTCTACTATACTACCTTCTTGAAGCGTTTGATGAGTAATGTTATAATGCCTAATTTATGCTAACCTTCACACCAAGCCACAAGTGACTATTGGAGAGATGCTACCACATTAGAAGAGAATTGATAAAATACTAAAATCATCATAGGCCAAGAAAAAAAAATCCTTATTACAAAAATTAAGCATCAAACGTGATAAAGGAGCTAAGAAAATTGTATTATCTTCATCTCTATTTTGTGCTTTTACTTAATATGTTATGCTCTTCTAGTTCTTAGGCAAGACTGTTTAGTCTTAATGAATTATTATGATTGGATTTTTCTAATTTGGACTAAAAAGAGACTAATCTACATATTTTTACTCATCAAACTTCTAAGGTACATAAATGGCAAGGTCAGCGGGATCAAACATCCTATATAGCCAAGGATATTGATATGATAGCTTTAGTTTTTATAATAGATCATTTAAATCTTCAAGTTTTGAGTTTTAGATTTGAATTTTACCCCTTTTTTTAACAAGCTTACATGGATTGATGATAATTTTTTAAATCAATGTTGATTACAGGGATCAACCATGATCTCTGTGTAAAAAAAAAAAGAGAAAGTCATGAAAATGGATAAAATTGATTTTTCTTGATTTTCCATGCCTTCATTTTGTGCTTTATGATTTTTTCGTTGGTTTTTTAATCTTTTATTATTATAGAGACATGAGAATTATAAGGTTTAACCTTATTTATTAACCATTTTTTCTTCAAAACAAATTTATTTTTGTGTATTTATAAGAAACATTGACAATCTAACTAAATCGATGTTGATTTTAGGAATAGACATCGATCTCTATGTAATTAGTGTTTATTTTCTTTGAGACAAAAATAGAAACTTGAGAACTCAAATTAAAATGTTGTTTACTCACTTTATTTTGGGATTCTAAGTAGGAAAACCCTCTAACATTTTTGTAGGACCTAAGGTGGAGGGAGTAAAGTTTAAGATTTAATAAAATCTCACATATATTTTGTTTTATGCTTAAACTCCACTTAGTTATATTTAACTTTTAGTTGTTTTCAAAAAATTTATAAGTGAAAACAAGATGAAGGGGACACAATTTATATCATACTTTGACTTGGTGCTATTAAAATTAATACACATTTTAGTTAGAGATCTTAATATCTTTTGTGCTTTATGTTTGTTTTTCATTTAATAGCTAAAATTTCAAAATTCTTACACTATTTTCTTTATTTATGAAAAATTATGAACTATTATATGTATTTTCCCCCACCATCCCCTTTAGGGAACTCAGGTGAACTGGGTGACCTGAAAATTACTTGGGAACTATTTTATTACCATTATTTAAAAAATTTGTGTCAAAAAGAATGTCACGTATGATTTCCCCAAGCTTTGAGTGAATTGGGAGACCTAAAAATGACTTCTAAAGTCTTTCCATTTCTATTTTATTTATTTTATGAATTTTGATTGTGGGATAGAGTTCATCTCCTCACTAAAAATTCTTTAGGGGTGCGTTGACATGGGGTTTCATCTCCTAGTATTGTACCAACTCCACTCCAAGGTGGGGTATAAAAATTGGGAAAATTATTGGATGGGATAGTGGTGGGTGGTTATCCTTACCATCCCAATGGGTACCTAAGATATGTGATAGCTAGACATCATAATCCACTAAGTAGTACATAGATGGAGTCATTATGTAAAGGAATGGACCCTTGCATAATAAGATAGGTGATTTGCATTTATTTGATGTGATTGCACCCTTGTGTTATCTATACTTGGGACCATCTAGTACATTTGATATTTGTATATTTTAGTCAAAACACAACTTGACATAGAATCTATTGCCAAATTTCAAGTGCTAATCAATATACGTTCATGCCACACATTAATTCTTAAGAGACAGAGGGGGGCATAAAAAACTCTACCTACACATGTATATTATTTTTTGGATTAACACTTAATTCCTCACAAGTATTGGTATATTAGTGAGAAGTCTGGTAGAATTTATGCACACCTATATTAATATTTAGATATAGGATGATCCATGAGAAATACTTCTATTTTATTTGATTTAAATGCATGATTCTAGAATAAAACTATTTGTATATATTATTGTGTCAAAACAAATCCAAAACATCTATGTTGTTTTTACACCCCTTTAGCCTAAGAGGTGTTACTCTATCCATTTGTGTCACACTATTTGACTTGGATATTTATTCCAAAAACATTTGTTTCTCCTATTTAAATAGGTCATCACTATTATACCCATTTCATCTTAAACTTTTGCCTTAGATATTTTATTCCAAAACCATTTACCATAGCATTTGTTTGAAGGAACATTGTTATGCTGCCAAAATTGTTCCAAACTGTTATTGATTTTTAAGCCAAGTTAAAAGATATTATTTTACCTCTCTTATTTCAAACATTTAGTTACACTACCCATTTTGGTCTAGCCTTTTTTCCTTAGAACATTCAAGTCTTTTCACATTAAATATAAAACTCAACCTTTCTAAGTGTATTTCCTAAATTAATTAGGTTCATACCAAAGCATCATCTAATTTAGGCTTAGGTGATCCACCTTTTATGTTTGTATTTTTTACTTGGCTTGATTTAATATTTTATATAAAGGACCTATTACCTATACTTGGTTATTATTGTTTATTTTATACCTTAATTAGAGTAAGTTGTTGCCATGTATTTTGTTTGAAGTTTATTGTGCCAAATTTTCAAGTGTCTTAGTTCCATCATTCTAATAATTTTCATGATTCAAATTTTAAGTCTTAAATGAATCTATTATCAAGTGTCATCTGAGCCAATTAACTTACTTTAGTTTGATTTTGATTTATTATTCATGTTTTGTGTTTCTAAATCTAGACTTTTTTTAGCATGATTATAACTACCTTTGGAAAAATCATTGCTATCTCTTGATCTTAGTTTTCAATTGTTATACTTTGTTTAAACACTCTTGTTACTGATTATAACCACATGTGGGAAAATTAATACTATATCCATAGATGATTTTGAGCCTTTGTGTTACTTTTGACGCTAACAATAACTATTTTTAGTCAAATCAATATTTTTTATTAGACTAATTTCACATTTTTGTGTTCTACCTTTGCCTAGTTTAGTTTTTTATCCCTTTGTGCCTCTCTTATAGATCCAAAGGTCCCCTTTTTTTAGATCTTAATTATTTATTACCTTTAGATGATTTATTTCTCACATGACCTATCCATGGGTTTAAATATGACTCGTTACACATGTAACATAATTGTGTTTAATCATGGCTATGGGAACTTTGTGAGCAATAACCATTTTATTCAAGAGTCATATGATGATGTAGCTTATGAGATAAATCATTATCCATCTTATAAAATCCCATACGTTGAATAAATGCACTACCCTTTAGCGTAGTATTTGGTAATTGTGCCTTCTTATTCAGGCCAAGAGTCAAAACAAATGTAATAATACCTTGCTCAAACTATGCCTAACATTGAAAAAAACCAAAAGTAAGAGCCCTATTATGTTATGAAACCCATATAAACTAGCTATGATCCATACTTATTTTAACATCATTTGTTGTAAAATAAAGATGAAGTACTAGTTAGAGATGTCAAAGTAAGATCTACATTTCTATCAACCTTACCACATGAAAGTTTGAGTAGTTTAATTAGAACACCTTGTAATGTACTAACAATTTAGCCATTCAAACATGCATCTACTAGTTATTGCAAAGATCTAGTCCAAATTCCATAACAAGACCATAATATACTTGTAAAATGAAAAGGTATTATGGATGAACAAATGGACAAGGTACAATAACATACCAAAACTATCTCAACCTAGATAATAAAATTAATTCAAGGGTTGATTATAACATACTACTTATTGAGATAGCTCCATCAATAGGGAGACAAATAGATGCTTTAGTATATGCAAGTCAAAATGTAGACCCATTTAGCCATAACATGTTGGTTGGTATTATGTATAATGTACATATTTTTATAGAAGATATGTTACATAAATAGAAGACCACACCCAGAATATTGTGGATAACATGCAAGTTTATTCTAATTTAAACCAAAGTCTATCTAACTTACCACCAAGTATACACATTAGGTTTTGAATAATTCTATGAATGGACTATAATAATAGGGATTAGGTACACCTATTTCCCATACCCAATAACCAACATCCTTTCCCCAACTAGTTTCTTCCTCAAATGTATAATAGAGGGCAACGAGCAATAATAGACTAACTTACCACCACAACAAGTATAAAACAGTACACCACCTCAACAAGTGACAACAAATGTTACACTAGAATAAGAACTAACCAATTTACCTTATCAATCACAAATGTTTCTTAACCAATAATTTATTCCTATTGGTTAGAAAGTGTCAGTTAGTCAACAAATGCCAAACACCCAACAATCACTAAACCAATAGTTTCTAAACTAATAATAAGTGTTATGCCAACAACAAGTGACAATTCAAAAATAAATACCGATCCAATAATAGGTGTTTAACAAACAACAAGGTTCTTACACATAATAACTACCAAGTGATTGACAATAATTACCTTTCACCCAATGGGTATCAAATGTGCAACAAGGATCCAAATACCAACACCTTCAATAGTAGGGATATAGTTAGCAACATGTTCCTTATATCCAACATGGTTAAATAAGTAGGCAATAAGGTTCCTCCTAATCCCAATAATACCTACACATTCTATAGATAAAAATTACATTACTATAGCCACACTTCACTAACCATGGTTAATTAGCCAACTCTAACCAAAATTCACTTCAATATCAACATATTCAATACCCAAAGTATAACCCTAATGTGAAAATACACATACCTAGTCATCCAACCAATTTAACCAATATCCCATAATATACTTATCCTGGTCAAAGTAATCCACATTTGATCACATAACCTCCATAATAATAACACTCTCCTTATGATTTCCTAGCCCAAGAGTTGCAATAGATGAAGGATGCAATTCAAATGATATAGGTTTTAAAAAAATGAAGAAATTCAAACTAAAGGAGATATGCTCTTACCCATTCAACATGGAGTATTTGTAAATACCATTTTTTCTAGGTTACAAGCCACCTAAATTTGAAAAATACAAAGGCATAGGTGATCTTATAGATAATTTAAAGGAATTCTTTTTTTGTTTATAACTAGTGGCCTGTAATGATATATACTTACTTCTACTCTTCCTAAGGAGCCTAGCTAGACAAGCCTTGGAATGGCTATTGAAATTACCAAAGAAATATTATTCTAACTTAGATGATCTCTTAGATAAGTTTATGTAACACTTTTAATATAATATCAAGCATGAGATAATATTTTGGATCTAGGCCAAGTTAAATAGAAAATTGGTGAAAGTTTCACTACATACTTATAACATTGGAGAGAAATAGAAATCCAATTTAACCATAATCTACCAAATTAATAGTTGGTTGCAATATTTATGAGGAGATTACACATGTAGATATCCTATCATATCAAGATGCAATGTGCTCATACATTTTAAGAGGTCATAGTAACAAGAATATAAATTGAGAAATCCCTTATCAATAAAGGCACAATCAAGCTATCCTCTTCTAATTAGAAATAAAACCAAAATCAAGGCTAGAACCATAATCAAAACCAAACTCAAGTACAAAGTTCAATATCACCTCAAGCTAACAACAATGAAATACCTAAACCCTAAAACCAAAATAATAATTTTGTTAGTAATGGGGTTACTAAATCACACCATGTTTAGATGGTGAAAACACCATCTATCTATATACCTCCACCCACAAAACAAACACTTCTTTTATACATTCAACTAGGACCTACCAAAAACTAACCACCACAAAATCAAAACCAATTACAAGCCCCACCTCTGAGGAGAAGACCACCCATTTCCCAATAATTTAGTGACCTTGGTGAGCCTATTAAGTTTGTGTTCCACATATGAGTTCAAGAAAATAGGATCAATTTGCCTATACCACATATACTTAGTGAAGATACTCCTTTTATTGATTGGTAAAAGGAACATGAATTTTTTGAGTACCATATTGTTAAAGGACATTACATAAGATGGTATATCTAACTCAGACATCTAATTGTAAACATTTTAGAAAATGGAGAGATATAAAGAGACACTCATGATCTTAAAAACAATTTTAATATGGATATCTACTAAAATACATTTCCCTAATATAATAATACAAAAAAACAACAATAATACTAACAACAACAATGGTGACAAAGAACTCCACCATAGAATGACAATAATAATGTCAGCCACAATAAAAATAATATAATGGTTGGAAACAAGGAAAAATGATCAAACCAACCAAAGGGTTCATCATGTCATTGCATATACCTATAATAATGTTTTAAGACACATTTTAGGTGGTTATGTTACCACCATCACTATCAACCCTAGAATAACTACAAGTAGACCTAGACCTTCACATAACAATGTTTATTTGTTGAATAATGTCTACCAACCTCTTTATGTTGGTGATTATTCTACAATTCATGTACACAATCAGGCACCATACCATCCAAGAATCATCATTTTTAGCCCCCTACCTACCCAACCAACTAACAAATCCATATTCTAGATCAAGATTATGTAATCACAATTCAATGAGCTAGGGTCATTCTTAAAGGACCATCCCCAAATACTAAAAATGAACATAATCCATTTTCTATGCCTATCAAAAGTAGACCAAATGCCAATATTGAGGGGAAAATTTTTGATATTGTGGAAAAACTATAGAAGACACCTACAAACATATCCATCATGGATTTGTCAAGTATGTCCACCATCCATAAAGATACCCTAATTGATTATTTAAACCAATCCCTTATGCTAGATGATATCACTCCAAATAAATTCCAAGACATGGTGGGACACTTGTCTCCTGGCCAACATATCACCTTTGATAAAAATTTATATGTATTCTTTAGGACCTCTACATAATAACCCATTGTAAATTTAATTTGGTATAGTTAACCATAGATTTAAATGTGTCCTTGTAAATAATACTTTGGGTCTCAACATTGTGTCTCTGAAGTTGGTCAAACATCTCAGATATACAACTGAATTGTAACCAAATACCATAATTATCAAGGCATATGATAACAAAGAACATAATCTCAAGGCACTTTTAGCTTACCATTAGTCATTGGGATATTGACTCATGATACTCTATGCCATGTTATACACTTAGAGTTATCTTACAATCTATTATTGGGATGACCCTAGATTCATGAAATCAGGGCTATACCTTCCACATTACATTAGTGTATAAAATTTCCACACTCAAGAGTGGAAGTGACTATACTTACTAATATTCAGCCATATCAGTATTGTAAATAGCTTGAGGCTGAGTATAAAATCTAGAACTACCAATTTGGCATGAATATTATGCCTAATTCAAATTGAAAAAAGATGAAAAAGGGAAAGCTATTGAATCAGGGCCAAAAGCTAATTACATTAATCCAGACAACTTAGCCTCTACCTTAGCCATGCTTCTACTAGAAATCTCTCATCATTTATATGTCACTAACAAAGGTCTTAGAGAATACAGAACCCTTAATGCATTATATATATCCAAATTTCCTAAAAATCCAAAAGCTTATGGGATACCTATGACTAAGACCATTTGTATGTTATGTGACACTAAAGGAATATCTTAGCTAAATAATCCCATTGTTTTAAGCCCCCCTTTGGCCTAGAAAATTATCCCTTAGTAGAAGATGATTCATGGCTCTACACTCATGAGTTATCCAAATATTACCAAAATGCAAAGTATCCTATTCCCAACTAGATTATAGATCACCTAGCTTATGAAGGTAGAGGCCTCGATATACATCAACAAGGAACCATAAAATTAGTCTTAATGACCAAGTATAAGGGAACCCATGGTATTAGATTTAAAATTCTTAAGGGTGAACCCACATACCTAATTCGCATTCCAACACAATGATTAATGATGATGATGCCAAAAGTGATGCAAGGTCTAATTATAGCATCTATGATGACCTTGCCTCTATAAATTTATTTAACACCAATGCCATTTGCACTATTAGCCATATTTATAAACCCTAAACTTTAACCCTTTACCATCCAAAATTTATACACTAGGACCAACAAGATTCAAAAATGCAATTAGATGTGTTAAAATTGATGAGGCCATATACAACTTTCTAGGATTGAGGGATCACATACCTCTTGGAGACCACAAGCAAGGCTTTGTTATTATATTGGATCTTGTGTAATAAAATTACTTAGATATTCACAAATAATGATTTTATATTTCATATATGGTTTTGGTTTCTACTCCTGCTATGGAGATTGAGGAACAAGAAAAGGAGGACCCTGTTCAGCATGAAGACCCTATTGAGACTAAAGAGGAGGAACAAATGGAAAGGGAGGAACCAAATGAAAAGTTTAATTCCCCTCCACATGATAATACAAAAGACATTTGTGACTCTCGGTAGAGGGACACTAAGCTTTCCTTTCTGCATTCTGCCAAATTCAAAGCTGATTCTATTCTCCAAGTTGATTCGTTGATTTATAATGAATTAATGGGGCTAAAGAAGAAAGTGGAAATAATGCAACAAAATCAAGAATTTGATCGGATAAAAATAAACCATATGGAGATGCAAATGAGAGATATCCCAAATAAACTTAAAGATTATGAGAATAAACTTAAAGATTATGAGAATAATCTTAGAACACTCATCAAGGAAAGCAGAACTAAGATGGAGTAGGTAACATCTAGCATCTGTGCTGCTACAACCAATCTTGGAAAAAGATAAAATGAAGAAATAATATCCTTAGAGGGTCCAAGTAAAATGACCAGGTATAGCTCGAGGAAGAAATCCCTGCATGATGCTGCTACTTTGTCTACTATCTCCATGCAGGATACTGCTACGATTAGAAAGGAGGCTGTTAAGATGATCCTGGAATTGCAATAGAAGACTAGGGTCTTCTTTGTTGATTTTGTTCTTATCCAGGTCCTTACTACTGGATGTTTTAACTGGTTTTTGTTTTTGGTTCTGATACTTGGTTCTTAGTCTTAAACTTATTTTGAGTTTTTAGGTCTGTAAAACTTGGGTACTTCTATTGGTTTAGGTTTATGGTTTCATGTCCTTATAAAACCTAATTTTGTTTTTATTTTTTTAGTAGGTTTTAGGAATGCTCTTCGTAGTGGACGTAATTGATTTATCTTTTCTATTTCTGTTAAATGGTTTTAGGGTCCCTTCAAAACCTGCTTTTACCTTAATCTAAAAATAAAATATGAGAGATTACACCATGATAATTGAAAGTAGAATAGAATACTAGATAATATAACAAAGCCACTTCGAGGGGCAAACATCCATAATAATGCACTAATAACAACATACTTAACATGATGATTAAATACTAACCATTACCTCCTATATATAGTCTACTTAGCCAAGGTTATTCCATAGGATGACTTATCTAAGAACATAGAGATATGTAACAAGTAAATAAAAGAGGTATGTAAGCCATAAGCTAGCCACACATATCCCTAGACACACCAATAGTTAAGGGCATAACAAGCCCTTCCCATTCAAAATAATGTTGTCCTCAACATTGTGGAAACTTTGGATGTTAATAAAAAAATGCTTCATCCTCTCAAGTGGCATCTTCACATGGTAGATTCTTCAATTTGATTAGGTTCTCTGTAATTGCTCTAGAATGCAGTTGCTTGGTGTGCCATTAAAGGATCACCTCAAGATCAAGAATATCTCTACCTTCCTCATCCAATTTTGGTAATTGTTTTTGAATGGTAACTTTATGTCCAATTAATATCTTAAGGCATGATACATGAAATACTAGATATATGCAAGTGGATGAAGGAAAATCTAACTTATAAGCCACACTACCAATTTTTTACAATATTTGATAAGGCCCATAATACTTAGGGGAGAAATTGTTATCCTTTTTTTGTTACTTTAATGACATCTATTTGTATGGATGTAAGTGAATAAATACCCAATCACCAATGCCAAAATTCCTCTCACATTTATGTTGATCTACTTGTTCCTTTATGCGATTCTAGGACATAGCTAAATTTTCATGCAAACTTGCAAGGACCTCCTATCGATGGTGAATATGTTCTTCAAATACATAAACCTTAGGATGGACCTTCAAGGTTGAAGTGATGGATGGAGGGTGGTATCCATATAGTGCCACAAATGGAGACATTTTTGAAGAACTATGAATAAAATTATTATACCACCATTTAGCAAGTGGCATCCAATGAACCCATTTATCATGTTTATTAGAAACAAAACAATAGAGATATCCTTTTAGATATTTGTTAACTACCTTAGTTTATCCATCAAATTGAGGGTGATAGGATGAATTATGAGCCAATTGTGTGCCTAAACATGTAAATAACTCATTCCAAAAATTAATAGTAAAAATGGGATCTCTATCACTGATAATGATCTTAGCGGTCCCATACATTTTCTCAACTATATTGAGAAAAGTAGAAGATACTATACTAGAAACAAATGGCTGGGATAATGAAAAAAATGAGAATACTTACTTAGATGATCTACAACAACCATGATAACATTTTAACCATCAGATCTTGGTAACCCTATAATGAAATCCATTTATACCTCTTCCCAACGCTGACTAGGGACAGATAAAGGTTGTAAAAGACTTGGAGTTTTGATGGTTTTGCCTTTGTTTTGTTGACAAATTATACATTCAACCACATATTTCTAGACATCCCCCTTGAGACCTTCCCAAAAAAAATCTTGCTTGATCCTGTGATAGGTTCTCAAAAATATTTAATGACCCCCAATTGGAGTTGCATGAATTTCTTGAAGAATTTTTTGTTTAAGAAGAGAATTCTTACATAGATATAATCTATTTTTATACCATAATGCATTACCTTTCCATGTGAATTTTTCAAATCCACATAAACCATGCTAAAGATTTGAATCAAATCATGATCAATAATATCATGTTCCCATTTTGATTGTGCTTCCTCTAGCTAATATGCCTATAAAATGGTTATGTCACATAGTAATGCCTCAACTGATTCATCTTTTCTAGATAGTGCATCTACCACCACATTGTCCTTGCCTTTTTTGTAGACTATTTCAAAATCATAGGCTAGCATCTTAGTTACCCATTTGTATTGTTCTTCAAATGACAACCTTTGTTTTAAAAAATATTTAAGACTATCATGATCAATTTTTACTTAAAAGTGACGACCCATCAAATAAGGTCTCCATTGTTTGACTATATGCAAAATGGCCATCATTTCCTTCACATAGATGGGTTTGTGCTAATTTTTACCCTTGAGTTGATGACTTTGAAATTCCAGTGGTCTACCTTATTTCATGAGTAAAACACCCATACCATACCTATATGCATCACATTCAACCATAAAAGTCTTAAAAAAATTAAGAGTGGCCAATACTGGAGTAGTGCACATAGCCAATTCTAATTATTCAAATGTTTGGTTACATACATCAGTCCACTAAAAGGATTATTTATTTAAAAAAGATGTAAGTGGGGATGAAATACTACCATATTTTTTGAAAAATCTATGCTAGTAACTAGTAAGCCCCAAAAATCCATGAAGTTGCTTGAGTGTCTTAGGAATTGGCAAGTCCACCATTGCTTGGATTTTTTAAGGATCCACTTTCACTCCTTCATAAGACACCAAACGATGAAAATATTCAACCTCACCAACCTAAAAATTACATTTGGAAGGTTTGGCATACAATTAATTTTGTTCCAAAATAGAGAGTACCTGTTTCACATGTTGTCAATGGTCTACCCAAATTTTACTATAAATGAGGATATCATCAAATAATACCAAAATTTTTTTCCTCAAAAACATTTAAAAAAAATATTCATCAAACTTTGAAAAGTAGATGGTGCATTTTTTAGGCCGAAAGGCATAACCAAAAACTCATAATGTCCCTCTTGAGTCGTGAAAGTGGTTTTGGGTATGTCTTCATCATAGATCCTAATTTGATGATACCCAAAATGCAAATCTAACTTGGTAAAATAATGAGCACCATTAAATTCATCTAGAAAATCATCAATTATAGGAATTATAAACTTATCTTTAATAGTGTACTTATTGAGTTCTTTATAGTCAGGGCACATCATCCAAGTGTCATCTTTCTTTCTCACCATGACAACTAGTGAAGAGTATTCACTTTGGCTATGTCAAATGATTCCTACATCTAACATCTCATGTGCCATATTCTCAATTTCAATTTTTAGGTCATAGGGATACATGTATGCCCTAATGTTAGGTGGTGTACTACCAGTAATAAGTCTGATAACATGATCATGCATGTAGCTAGGTGGAAGTCCTTTTGGCATGTCTATAAAAATAATGGAATGAGCATAAATTATTTGTTGAAGATTAAGATGTGGAGATGGTTGAGTTGGATTTAATTCCATAGAAAATAAGTGAGCTACAAATCCCTTAGCATCCTTACAGAGAATCTTTGTCATTTGATGGGAGATAACAAGTTGGGGAGATTTAGCCTTTAATCCTCTAAGCATAAATGTCCTTTCTTTAGACTAAAAATGCATGAATAATTCTTGAAAATTCATCTCAATAGTGATGAAAGTGGTGAGCCACTAGATTCCTAGAATAATATCAGCTCCACCCATCAAAATAGCAAACATAGAAGAATCCAATAAGTAGTCTCCTATGGCCAAATTAATACTATGATATTTTCCTAAAAAACTAACAATACCACCCTCTGTAATGATAACCTAACATTTTAGAGTTGGATAAATGAAATAGTTTAAATGAGTATCCAACCTACTATGGATGAAGTTGTGTTTGCTTCCAAAATCAATTAAGACAGTGAACTTTTGTTTCTTAAGGAAGCCCATCACCTTAATATTTTGGGGAGTACTAATACCTAACAGGGTATGGCATGAAATAGTAGGCTGAGAGTATTTAGATTCCTCCTTAGGAACTTCTACATGTGCATCATGTACTTCTACATCATCTTCATCATCATTGGCACCTTCAATGTAAAATAGCTTCTTTTCAACATAATGATGGTCTTTAATCCATTTTATATCATAACTATAACACAACCCTTTAGCTCAGTTCTCCTCAATTTGTCATTGTGTTAATCTAGTGGGCTATGGAAATGATGGTGCTAGAAAGTTATGATCATGACTAGTAGTGAAAGTTTTCCTTTTGACCATCTATTTTTATTATATCATGCATGCCTTAGGGATAGATTCTGATACAAATTTTGGGATAAACATTAAAACCTCATATTGGATGCTATCTTCAAGGGCACCCAAAAATAGATCCATAAAATTTCTCTTAGTGATATTTTGTACCCATAAAGAGAGATTTTAAAATTGATGAATATAATCCTTCACAAGTCATGTTTGTCATATCTTATCTAATTTGTCGAAATAGATCTCAAAGAAACTATTTTGATAATGGGATATCAACTCCTTAATAAAAATAGTCCATGTAATAGGAGCACCATTATTTTTTTTGAGCACATAACCAGTGATACCAAATGAATAGCTCAGGTTCCATATACAGGGATGACACCATCACCCTCTAAGAACTATGGTTTTGATGACACTCAAATAAACTATCAATTTGGTTAATCCAAGTGAGTGGGTCCTTACCATTGAACTTACAAATGTCCACTTTTGGTAACATCAATTTTATACTAGCATGGGAGTTGTTGAAAGGAGGATTTGAATGCTAAAGTGGAGGGTTGTTAGGCTGAAACTAAGATGTGAGGGTATCCAATTACATAGTTATATGATAAAATTCACTATGAAATCTATTAATCTCTCCATGCATCCTTAAAACATCAGCTTCGATTGCAACAAAATCATCATGCCTCACCATGTTTTTTATGTCCTCTTGAAACTAAAAAATCACTAGATCTAAAGTTCCAAATTTAATGTCATTGATAGAAAGAGTCTTAGGAGTTTTTGGTGCCCCTTTTTCTTCCCTGAGTTGAAAGACATACCATAAACAAATCCTAGGAGGGTTTTGACCCTAAAGAAAAGTGTACTAGGAAATGGTACCATTGTGATCACCTTGTCAAGATGAATCCAATTATTACCTTTACACACTAGAGTAAAATTGTTGAAACCAAAAAAGTGTAACAATAGAATATACCATTGCGATCATCGTATCAATATGAATCCAATGACTAAAAGTGTGCAAGGGGAAAAATTAAAATAAAAATTCTAGACCTTTTTTTTTAATTATATTTTTTTCAAAAAAACATTTTAAGCAATACTATGCTGATGAAAAAATGAATTCTTCGTAGATTGTAAGTTATATTTTTTTGATTTCACTGCTCCTAGAAACCACACCTCATCAGATCAAAAAAAAATACCATGGGAAACTTTCCCAAATCAAAGCTCTGATACTACTTGCAATGAAATTACTTAGATATTTGCAAAGAATGATTTTATATTGTGTAGAATAAGAAAATATAAGATATTACACCATGATAATTGATAGAAGAATAGAATACTGGATAATATAGGAAATCCACTTCAAGGGAAAAACCTCCATAATAATGCACTAATATTAGAATAATTAACATGATTATTAAAGACTAACCACTATCTCCTATATAGTTTACTTAGCCAAGGTTATTTCATAGGCCAACCTATCTAAGAACATAGAGAAATTTAAAAAGTAAATAAAATAGGTATGCAAGCCACAAGTAAATGACACATATCCATAGACACACCAATGGTTAAGGGCATAACATCATGCTACCTACTTTAGACAAAGGGTGAACTTACCTATCAAAAAACAAAAACAAAATCAAACATTGAGGTCTAAAAGTGAAAACCTCTTTCAAGCACTTTCTAACCAAGGAAAAAGTAAAGAGAAAGGAATGTCTCTTGGTGAAAACCAATTTCTAGCACCATTAGATGGGGATCTTCATGCCTATTCCTATGAATCATAGGAGACCTATAATGCACAGTATATTTATGGATCATATATAAGTACTAAGGAACAAGATGATTTTATATAGATTATTCAAGAGTTACCTAAGGTATTTGTATCATGGCTTATTCCAAAATTAGGAGACTCTAATTCATCTTTCTTAGGGGAATTAAAAGAGATAGTCTATTTGGATGACTTTGCTATTTCCAATAAATTTAAATCCTTGAAAACTATTCTATAAGATAGTTCTAAAATTCTTGTGGAGGACACTTTAGAGCTAAATATTGGGACTCCAAAAGACCCAAAGTGGATTAAACTAGGGACATCGCTCACTAAGGAGGAGTGTGAAGTTTTTACATTCCTTTTATGGGAATTTTTTGACATATTTACATTGGCCTATTTGGATATGCCAAGTTTGGACCCCTCTTTGGTTGTACACCATATTATTGTACATCTTAATACCAAGCTTATTAAATATGAATTGTGTAAGATACATCCTCATATTACTGTGTTAGTAAATAAAGAGTTGGAAAAACTCTTAGACATGAAATAAATCAAGCCAATTGATTACCCAAAGTGGATTTCAAAGATTATGCTAGTGAGTAAGAAATTGAAAGGTATTATAATTCTCACTAATTTTAGAGACATCAACAAAGCCTTCCCAAAAGATGACTTCCCTTTACCTGATATTGACATAATAGTTGACTCAATGACTAGATATGAAATTTTCTCTCTAGTGGATGAATTTTCAAGTTATAATCAAATTAAAATAGCACTAGAAGATCAACACAAGACAACATTCACCACTTGTGGGTTTTTTTAATTATTAGGTGGCACTATTTGGACTTAAAAATACTGGGGCCACTTATCAAGGAGCTATGATAGTGATTTTCATGAAATAATACATGACATTATTGAGGAATCTATTGATTATAGTTTGGGTAAATAAAAAATCCATGATGATCACCTACCCATGTTATGAAGAATCTTTGAGAGATTTTATGAGTACACCATCAAGATTAATCCAAAGAAATGTGTCTTTGGCATCACTTCTAGAAATATATTAGGTTTAATTATATCTCTCAAGGGTATTGAAGTAAACTTAGCTAAATTACATATAATTACAAAGATGCCACCACTTTATACCTTAAAATAAATCTATAGTTTGCAAGGAAAGATTCAATCTATTAGGTGCTTCATCTCATAATTAGATGATAATTGTCATCCCTTTACCCACTTACTAAATAAATGTGTTACATTATCCTAGAATGAAGAGTGTCAAAAATATATTCAATCAACTTAAATAATATCTTTCCAACCCACATATTTTATTTCCACCAATGCCAAACAAGCCATTACTTTGTTACTTATCAACAACTGAGAATGCCCTGGGGCACTTTTGGCATAGCATGATGAAAATGGAAAATAGTATGTTGTGTATTATTTGAGTTGAACATTGGTCATCTATGAGCATAACTATATGTCTACTCAAAATTTTTGTTTAGCAATGGTGTTCAACACCCTAAAATTGCATCATTATAAACTAAACAACAAGCCCATTATTATTGCCAAAGTAAATACACTCAAATATCTACTTTCCAAATCAGCTTTATAGGGATGTGTGGAAAAATTCATTATGCTATTGAGTGAATTTTAAATATAACATGCCAAGGATATTAAGGGAAAGCACTCATATATTAGCTTAATGAATCCCCTCTTCAAGATACTCAACCTCTTACTTTTAGATTTCTCGATGAGGCCATTATGACCATTGAAGAAGCAGATACACCTCCTAAGGCCAAACAATAGAAGATATACTTTTATGGATAATTCACAACTCAAAGAGAATGGACCACAATATTATCTATTATGACACAAGGGTATCTCATACCCAAGTCCTTTAGTATTAGATTTCCCTATACCAATAACATAGTTGAGTAAAAAATGCTCATTACAAGGCTTCATCAAGAAGTACAATGGAACATTCAAAATTTACTAGTGTATGGTGATTCTTAGTTAATCATCAACTAGGACACAAATCAATATCAAATAATTGATGATAATTTTAAACCATATAAATTAATGGTCAATACTTTCAATTAATAGATTACCAATATCCACTTTGAAAGAATACTATGGGCCAATAACATAATAACTAATGCTATGGCCACTATTGGTTCTATGATCTAGATCATCGACAAGCTAGGGATTATCAATTTATTGTTGAAAATATATTAGCATTGGCACATGAAAAATCAACTATAAAATTGGTTTGTGAAATTTTTGGTTCCATGTCTCCCTGATACTTAGATATATATTCCTATCTTCAAGACTAAACTATGCCTCCCAATTTATCATGTAATAAACAAAAAGCCTTCACCCATAAAGCCTTTTGCTATACCCTACTTAGATCAACCTTGCATCATAAAATCTATGATGGAACTCTACTTCGTTGTTTACCTCTATTATAATATATACTAACATTAAGAGAAGTACATGAAGGATTTTTTGGATCCCACACTAGGAAAACAATCTTAACCAAAAAGCTACTATGTACAAGTTATGACTAGCCAATGACAGAATTAGGCATAAGTATATATGTGAAGAGGTGTTCAAGTGTCAGAAGTATGCCAATTTGGTTCATGATCTAACCAAGATTTACAAACCATTGAAAACACCATGGAAATTCTCAACATAGGGATGACCTTGTCTAGAAGATCAATCCAACCTCTTCAGATGGCCATAAACACATCCTAACTTATACCAAATGCTTCATTAAGTGGGTCAAATCCAATCCCATTAGTTACACCACCAATAAGAAAATATCCAAGTTCATATTCAATCATTTCATTTTCCATTATGGCATCCCCTCTACATTATATTTTATAATGGTAGATCATTCAAGAATAAAGATGTGAAAGCACTTTGCTCTCAATACCACATTAAACAACATTTCTCTACCGCTTACTATCTACAATACAAAAAGAAAGATGAGTCTTCTAATAAAACCATTATCAACATTCTAAAGAATATCATTAATAATGATTTTTATAATTGGTACTAATAACTATTTATTGCCATACCATACCATATTACGTACTCCAATAGGAGTTACACCTAACCACTTATTTATGGAACTAAATCCATTCTTCCCTTTGATATTGAGTTATTATCTCTCTAAATTTTGTTGCAATACATCATCAATAATTAATACCACAGACTAGCTCACTTTCATGAGCTAAACCTATTTGATGGTAAATGTTTAGCCTCTTTGAATAATCTTTATGCTTATCAAAATTTCTTAAAAGTCCAATACAATGGGCACATTAAGAATCATTAATTCGAGTTTGGTGACCTAGTACTAAAAGAGAATTAGAATAATGTTAATGTTGGGTCCAAGAAAAAAGGAAAGTTACACCTAAATTGGTTAGGGCCCTATGTAATTATTTCCAACTATTGTTCTGGAGCATATAGGCTCAAGCACTAGAGGGAGATGAACTTTATGAACTAATAAACATAATACACATCAAACATTTCTATGATTTATAGATTTAGATTATTATCTACAAGGATCATCTCCTATTACTTTTACATTACCCCTTTTCATTCTAACATACCCTTAACCCTTCCCCAAATAATTATTTTTACCTAACCCTACCTATCATGTTTGGCTTTCATTATAATTCATTTGTCTTTTAGGCACATTTAGTGGTTGATGAAATATTCAATTCTAATAGTTGTTTCAAAATTACATGTTTCAATGATAGCATATGAAATTAGTGCGATAGTGGTCATGGAAATTGTATTATTATTTTTTTTTACATTTGACTGGTGCCACTGACTATAATTGCCTTTGGGAAAATAAGTGTCCCACCTTGTGATACTAGTTATGACCACCTATGGGAAAATAAGTACCACTAACCCTTTGATATTGCTTCCTAATTCTAACTACCTATGGTTAAATTAGGAGGAATACATTTACCATGCATTGCAACATCTCCTTGCCATTACTATTATCATTTGACTTTCCATATGCCTTTTACCTAAACTTACGGATACTTAAATTGATGCCTTTTTGTGTAGCGAAAACTAAAATGACTTGAGGTCCTATTGGGACTATATAGGCAACACTCGATTCACATTGAGGTTAGTTCAATTACCATTTTTGATACACTCTCACCATTTTGTGAGCTTGTACCATGTTTTATCTTGTTATTTTTCATTGAGTGAAGATACAAAAAACACCAAAACATTGGAAGTAATTTTACACCTTCATTACCTTTTGAATAGGTAGAAATATATTGATTTAAGGTATATTTATACTATGTAGGTAGTGGTCACTTAATATTCAGGTTAACATAGTCACCCCTTTCCCATGCTCTTTTCATTTTGTGAGAAATTTAAGTTTCAATGATCTCACCATTTTGTAATCAACCTAAGCCACACTCTCACCATTTTGTGAGTTGGACCATTTTGTATCTCATAATTCTTGATTTAATTGAGATTCCTAAAAAAATAAAAAAACATTTGAAATAGTTTCAAAACCTCTAAATATTTTTAAAAGATATTAAAAATCCTAAAATCACATAATCATGAAAATTGGATTAGAATTTCAACATGATATATAAAGTTGTCAAAATTTTATAGGATGGGACATTTAATGTATTCCTATTTTTACTCTATCTATTAATCATATTATCTCATCATCCATTTCTTTTATCCCATATCCTGATAGAACTACATTTTACCTAAATTTCACTTTAGATTTTGTGTCCATGGAGTGATGTAGGCAACATCTACTTGCTTAGTGCATCTAGATTTAACTTGGTTACCCATTCATTTTATTCTATTTCACCCCATTTTGTATCATCTTATTTGTTTTATTATTTACCTATAACTTAGGGGTAACCTTGTGCCAAATGTTCTTGTATTGTTTTACCTATGTCATTGCTATCTATCTTAGGGGTCACCATGTCACCAAGAGTAACGCTTCTATTACACATACACAATTTTTTTTTTCTATTTATATTAACATTATGATTAACCATTGTTTTTGTATTGCTATTTAATTAGCTTCATTTATTTGTCTTTATTTTATTTTGTTTACTACATCTTTATTTGCTTTAGATTAATTAGTTGTTTTTATTTATTTTTTTTACTTTTCTTGTTTACGTGTTTTGTTTGTTCTAGTTTATTGGTATTTTTTAATTTTTTTTATTGATTTTTTGTTGTGTTTATATATATATATATATATATATATATATATATATATATATATATATATATATATATATATATATATATATATATATATATATATTATCTTTAAGTTAGTTAGTTAGTTTGTTATTTGCTTATTTCTTGACATAAGATTATTACATATTGTTTACACTTAAGTCTTGGTTATCCATATCATGTACTTTAGTTGTGAATTTTTATATTTAGCATTACAATTGATTTATTTGTTGTATTTGTGGTTGGGATTTAATGATTCATATCTTATTCCTAGGTTTTTTATATTTATATTTAAATTAAGTTTTCCATGCTTAAGATATGAATTTTCATTTTAGTTTATCTATTAAGGTTAAAGAGGGGGCTTTTTTGAATATGATCCTCAAACTCTAGGATAAGTATAATAAAAAAGTAAACCAAATGACCTACATAGTCCTCAAAAGAGACAAAAAAAAATAGAACCAGAAGTAGCTATAAAACTACCCAAATACAACTAGAAAATAGTCAAAGATATGCCACGAGTAGAAAGAAACTAAAAGTGAACCTAAAGCCTATTTCATGTCCAAATTACTAGAGACATCTTCCCATTATATCTTCATTATTCTGAGATTTGAATTGATTTATAGAAGAATCTTTTTCTTTGTCAACTACTGAGCATTATCATTGATTATTGAGTTTTGGTATTAATGTTATCATTGATGTCAAAGGCTATTGGGAAGGTGCATGGTCAAGTAAGCTTTGAACTATGTGTATGGTAATTTCTGATGTGAACATAATTAGTATGATTATGGTATGAAATTAGTGATGTGAGTGTACTATTTGAAGAGTGTTAATGATATCATTGAAGATCAACATGAGTGAGTACAGGTCAATGTGTCAAGCATCAAGTATCTTAAAAATCTCTGTCTAGACCTTGTGAGGAAGTTTGTGTAGGTAGAATGATTAAATGAGTGAGATTTTAAGAAGAAGATATATGCTCTAAATATCTTCCATGCATCTCTATATATGTTCTCTTAAAAATCTAAATAATACTTGATATTGTTTGAGCATGTGAGAGGTTATTTAATATTATACATGAGGTTTTGAGAGATTTATAATTATTAAATGAGGTGTTGAGGTATTTTATAATGGTTATAAGGATAACTCTGAATATCTGCATATGTAGCTCTGAAGATACTTTAAGAGAGCTATGAAGATCCTTAGTTGAGATCTAAAGATCTATGTAAATAGATCCAATTATGCTCTGAGTGATTAAAAAGATGATTTATTAAATATTTAAATAAGAGTGAGTGTATGAGGTTGATTTCGCATACATAAGAGGCATTATAACATAGGAAATTTTCAAGGTGAATCCTGCAAGGGTAAGTACTTCAGTTCAAGTCTACAAATAGACTAGTTCTAAACTTTGCTTGGCCTCATGAGGCATTATGAGTTATTGACAAGATATATAAAGAATATTTGACATTATTTAAGAATTATATGAGTTTTCATATAATTTTCATTAATTTTCAAGTAATGTTTTGCAATAAAAGGTAAGAAAAGTGCTTTAAGGTCTCTCGAGTGCATAGGATGAAGAACCATCTAGCTGAGAAAGTAATTCAAGTGGTCATTGGGGTTGGTGCTCTATGTGGAGTTGGTAATTAACTAATATTAGTGTTTTTACTATAGTAATATATTCCATTTTCATCATTAATAGGTTTTAATCCATTTAAATATTTCCCACATATATATTATGTTCATGTGTTTCATGCTCTTATGATTTGATGCTTATGCTTGCTAAGATGTACATGCTTGTTAGAATGGTTTGTATATGTTTAAGTGGAATTGAATGATTTTTTTTAATAATGATTCACCCCCCTCCCCCATATTATTCATTTTTATTACAATAATTTGTATCAAATCTTGATTCTTTGTATTAGGTTTAAAAACCTAAAGGAGATCCTAAAAGTAAGGATGGATAGTCATCAAGCTCGAGGTGGTTTCTTTACCTGTAAGGATCCATTATTCAATGGATCTACTATGAATTTTTGAATGTTATATTTAATATATATCTAATTTCACAAGGATATTATATTTGGAAATTAGGTATGGATGGTTATATCACACCTCTTATTTCACCAATAGATGCAATAGATAAGAAGGCTAGTGAAAATAACTCTAAGGTAAAAAATGTTAATATTTGTGGCCTATCAGAGGTAGGGTTTGTGAAGGTAATGAATTATGTATCTAAAAGGGATATATGGCAGAAATTAAATACCATCTATGAAATAGATACTAAGGTGAATATGTCCAAGTTGCAAACCCCCTGAAGATAGTTTGAAAACCTGAATATGAATGAAGATGAAACCATTGAATCTTACATGTTGACTATTGATGAAGTTTTCAATATCACTAGAGGATTGGGAGAAGTGAAATAATATACTATTATCTAAAAAGTGTTAATATCACTAACTTATAAGTTTAAATTTAAGGTGTCTGAAGTATAAGAGATACAAGATTTGGACAAGCTAGAAATGGATAGACTTCGTGTCATCTTGATTTCCTATGAGATGAGAAAAAATGAAGGAATACCTCCCAAGAAGGAAGCATCTTTCAAAGTTTAAAATAATTTAAAGGATAATAAGGTCAAAGATGAGGTATGTTTAAATATTAATGATGATGAACTCATAGATATGTTTACTAAGAAGTTGAGGTTTGTCTCATGTAAGTACAAGGGTAAGTTATCCTTCAAATGTTTTAGTTCTGGTAAGATTATTCACTTTGCATCCAAGTGTCCTAATAAGGATATATTTAATCATAATGAAGGACATGATGAAAATCATGAAGATGATAAAAGGGCCTAAAATTTTGACAAGAACAAGACAAATTTTAAGAGGAATGAAGGTAGGAAAGTGTCTTTCAAAAATATGAAGAGTTTGTATACCAAAGAAGATATCTCATCTGATGTAAGTGATTCAATCACATTTTATAGTGATAATGGCAGTAATGAACCTGAATATGACATTAATAAAACCTTGTTCATGGACATAAAATCAAACAATGAGGGTTGATCAAGTGGGAAAGACCCTATGGTTGATATAAAATTAGATGAATAAGTATACTATGATAATTAAGAAGGAAACAAAAGTGAATCTTGAGTCAGATTTGGTAAGTGCACTAGAGGAGTTGAAGTACCAAAGGAGAAAGAATTAAAAACTAAGATAATTAGTTAATGACTATGAGGAGCATAATGGATTATTTGAGGAAAGGTTGAGAAATAATTCCAAGGAGTATGATGAGATCATAAATCAAGTTGAGGCATAGATAGAGGTAATAAATGTAAGCCTAAAGGCTAAATATAAAGAGTGCATCAAGTATGAAACTAAATTAGATTATTTTAAAGCTGAGTTGAATAAAAAATCTAACAAAGTGAGGACCTTTATGAATCTTGAAAAAAACACTAAGGCTTTATATTATATATTGAGTAGTATTTTATAGTGACAAGACATGTCTTGATTTCAAAAAATACTAAAAGGAGACACCTCAAGTTAAGAGTAATATTGTTGAATACAAGAAGGTCAACATGAAAAGACCTATCAGACATCCCAATGCTTTAAGGTATGATAATTCATTCAATGGTTACTATTTTGTGTAATATTAATCTAGTCATAGATTAAGAGAATGTATAAGATCCTCTAATAATGAGTACTCTTGGAACTATGGAAGGAGTCACAATTCACATCAATCAAATGGTATATATAAGTTGGTTTGTTACAACTATCGTAATATAGGACACATTCTAAGATTATGTCCTAATAGAGTTATAAGGTCATCAAGTCAAAACAAGAATTTTGAATCCCCTAGAGTGAAAAACAATAAGGCAAATGAATGTATGAAAACTAAAGGTATTAAAGATAAGTCATGATAAATATATGAGCTCAAGTGGATTTCTTGCTATGATACAGCATGCCTGAAGTGAGAAATCAATTAAGGAATGTCTGTTATCATCTCACATTGATTATCAAATGGTTGATGATGAGATCAATCCTATAGTGATAATCAACCCCAAAATGACATTGAAGAATGTATAGTCTTGTGAGAGTATAGAGATATGGGAATCTCCTAAGTTCATGATGTTTTATTTTCCTATGTAAAGGAGTGGATCCATTACACTTCATGGAGACATTCTTATATCAATAAGAGTATATGGTTTTATTAAAATAATATTTCATCTTGAAAATATTTTAGGTTGTCTATGTTGTAATGAAGGAGATGAAAATGGATATTATCCATTCCTACATTGGTAGCTCTGAGGTCAAAGTGTAGTCAATTGGTATATGAGAGGTAAGCTTTTTGTATCTATTTTTGTAACTAGTTGAGATTGATCTATGTTAAGAAGGAACATTGGTGTCAAGACTCTTGAAGAAATATGAGAATCATATTGACTTATATGTTGAGATATAAAGATCAAGGAGGAGTCCCTAATTATGTAGTTTGTGTTAATAATGGGATAGCCTTGTGTGTGGTCAAGAGTTTGATCTTCTTTAATCATTTCAATGAAGGTAAGTAATCTTAAATTCCTAGTTCTTTTAAAGAGATATGTTTGGTCTAAAGGGGATCTTGGTAGCTCTGAGTTCTTTGTAAATAGAGTGGTTTATTTTGATGTCAAAATAGAGGTACACATGGAGTTAAGGGTAACATGTGTCTGAAATTCTTTATAGATTATGTTTGTTGAGTTTTTGATGGACTAGTTGGGAGAATGACCTAATTAAGGGAAAGTTTTTGAGTGGTTTCTATAGTTTTTGAAGATTGTGTGTTATCTAGTGTCTATCATAGGTAGTATCAACTCAAAGGGATAACGTATTTTATTAGTTTTAGGTGACCCTTGATGTCTATGATTAACAAAAGTCTAGTGGATGATTGGTTTGAGGGGGAGATATTCGGGATGTTGACTGAGTTTGATCTATGTTAAAGTGGTTTTGTAATCTAAGTTCATTATAAAAAAATGATAGTTGTGGAAGACATTTTTCATTAATGTCAAATGGGGAGAAATATTAGAAAGGGTGATAAAAGATAATAACTAGGTCTAAGAGATGATTACCATCAAGAGTGGCTGACATAGTTTTCTAAGTGTATTTGCCATCAATGACAAAGGGGGAGATTGTTGAGAATTATCATTGATTTTTGAGATTTGGTATTAATTTTTTCATTGATTTCAAAGGTTATTTTGATGGTGCATGGTCAAGTAAGATTTGAATTATGTGTATAGTAAGTTCTTATGCCAACATAGTGAGTATTATTACAGTATGAAAGCAGGGATGTGAGTGTACTATTTGAAGAGTGTTGATGATATAATTGAAGATCAACATGAGTAAGTACAAGTTAATGTATCAAGTGTCAAGTATCTTAAATTTTTTTGTCTATACCTTATGAGAAGTTATGTGTAGTTATAATGATGAAATGACTGAGATTCAAAGAAGTTGAATGATCTAATGATCTACTGGATAGCTCTAAAGATATTTCATAGAATCTCTAAAGAATACTTGATAGTGTTTGTGATTCTAAGAGTTTATTTGAGTTTATAAATGAGGTTTTGAGATATTTGACATGTGTACATGATGTGTTGATATATTTTACAATGGTTATAAAGATAGATCTAAATATCTAGATATAAAACTCTAAAAATGCTCTGAGTGAGATATGAAGCTCCTTAGTTGAGCTCTAAAGCTCTATGTAAATAGATCTAAATATGCTTAAACTGAGCCAAAAATATGATATATTTAATCTTATAATAATATTGAGTGTATGAGGTTGTTTGAGCATACACAAAAGTCATTGGAACACACAATAATGTTTTAAGGTGAAGCCTACAGGGATAAGTACTTCAACCCAAGTCTATAACTAGACTAGTTCTAGACTCTACATGGCCTAATGAGGAATAATAATCTATTATAAAAATATATAATGAAAATTTGATAGTATTTAATAATTATATGAGTTTTCATAACATGTGCATGATGTTTTATGTAATGGCTTGCAAGAAAAAATGCTTTAAGGTCTCTCAAGTGCATAAGATGAAGAAATATCTAGCTAAGAAGTTTTTTAAAGTTCTAATTTTCATGTGAAAAATATGTATTAGGATTTAATATATTCATATTATATGGGTAAGGCTCCTATCTCAAAGTTTCAAGCATTGTTTTCTAGAAAGAGGAACTAAGATTTATGAATGATCGTTAAGACTGGAAGATGGTTTAAACTCTAACAATGACCCAATGTTGAATATGTAGTTATAAATATATTATAAAGGTTTTATATGGAAAATTAAGGGATTATATTTTATATTCAACTCTCCTTTTCACCTCTATGTGTGATTAGTTTCTCAAGTGAGTGAGCAGACCCTACAAGAAAGGCCTTGTTTCTTAGAGATTTGTTGTAGCAAAAAGAGTTGATCGAGTCAAAGTTTCTAAGAGGATGGAGAAAAAATTATGAGATTTTTTTTGTCTATTATGTTTTATGTACAATTTATATCCCTCATGAGTTAATAGTTGGTGATCCAAGTTGACTAGTGGCTAACAAACCTAGTGATGCAAACAATAAAAAACCAAGTAGAAGTGAGAAGATGATTCTTGATATGTTTTCATAAAATAATGATGAATTAAAGTGAATTATTTTTTATTTTTGACTTTAATGATATATACATTCTTTTAATAATCTTTTAAGTAAGTGTAAGAGGTTGGAACATCAAAGCCAAAATGGCTAGTCTAACTGAGTGGTGTCTGTGAGAGAGAAAGTCAATAGATTGGTCTGTAATATTAATAGTTTACATTAGATAATATGATATGTTTATTTTATATTGTTATAATTATATTATAAGATGATGTTAATACATTAAAATAACTTTAGGATGTTCATCAGGTGCCAGAAGTTTATGTTTCATTGATTGTGTTTTAAATTCAATTGGTAGTTTTGAGTGAGCATCTTGTAGAAAAGAGTTTTAGCATGTATATTATAAATTGAATAATATGATAAATTATATAATGACCTTGAGGTCATGAGGTATCTTAATATGTAATTTTTTCCATTTTTTTTTGGAAAAATTGATTATATTCCTTAGTTGTTCAAGATAGATTTTTTGTGTATGCATAGGCCTTTTATGACCAATGTTTTAATAAAGAGTTCAAGTGGTGATTAGACATAAAAGGTGTTATAAACATAAAGTGAAGTTTTATAAGCTATATTTGAGTTTATTATGATATTATCCTTTTGTATAATGTTTTTTGAAGTGTTACAAGGAAGGCCAAGTGTAACATGTTGCTAAGAAGGCATATTAGGTTTCCATTAGACCTAAAAGAGAAGGGCTAATTGATCTATGACCAAACCATGTGTGATAAAATTATGATTTAATCATGATATTATGGTATTATAAGACTTATTACATGGATTAAATAAGAATATAATAATGTGTGGTTGACTAACAAGGATATGATCAAGTGACATGTATATATACTAGGTAGTTTAGACTTATTTGAGAAAGCTTAGAGAGTGTGGAGAAAAAGTGAATGATATAGAACATTGGTGAGAAGAAGGAGGAAATTAAGATATTAAAGGAAGGTCATGAATATATAATAGAGTTTTTCATATGAGTATTAAGGTCATTTTACCTAATTAAATCATGAAGAGGGCTAGTTGAGTGAAAAAGGCTAGAGGCCAATTTGAGAGGATAGAATTGAACGAAGAGCTAAATAAGAATATCATCATCTATTATATGACAAATAAGTTATTATGTATATGATAAAGTTTTTTAGGTGGATTAATTTTTTTAAGTCATCTAGGGGGTTGGTGCATCCTTTCAAGTGGGTACTTGTTAAAGCTTAGCTGAGTTGGTGCTTAGCTAGTTGGGGTTCGTGATCCATGTGGAGTTGGTGCTCCACTAAAGATTGATGTTTATCTTATTAGACTGTAGTCTATTTGCATCATCAGTGGGTTTTATTACCTTTAATGGTTTACCACATATATACTATTTTCATGTGTTACATGCTCTTATGATTTGGTGCTTATACTTGCTAAGATGTACATGCTTGTTAGAATGGTTCATGTATGTTTAAGTGGAATTGAATGAATGTTTTTGAAGACTGATTAACCCCACCACCCACCATCTTAGTTATTTTTATTCCACCTTCAACATATTTATGACATATGCTACATTTAACCTATTTACCTTTACCTTTTCTTGGGGTCTTACTGTCAAATAGATCTCCTAGATGAGATCTAATATTTTACACATTTTGTATCCCCTCATTCATAACTACCTTGATACAATTCATCAAAAATCTAATATTATTTTTTATCTTGTCATTTTCATTTTCAAACATACCAAATCTAACTTGGAGACTTTGAATTTATTGATTAAAATCCTTATCAGAATTGGTTTGAACCAATATTTCATTCTCATACTTCAAATATTGCACTTTCCCTTTAAGTTCTATCAATTCCTTCACAAACCAATTCATAATGGATTTTTGTAACTCCAATTTTTCTCCTATCTTATTAGAGTTTTGTTTCCCTTTAAAATAACTGATTAGATTATTTAAATTTTCATTTAGATCATGAGGCTTCTTACATATTTAGTCTTTTCCTTTCTCCTTGGGTTATTCTCTTGTCTTGTTTTTTCCAAAATTAATTTTCTTGGACTGGGTTGCCATGTTTGCCATTCCTAGGTCCTTTTGATTATTTACATCCTCTGTACTAGTTTTATCTTCTTCAAAAAAAACAATCCCATACATAAATCCCTATCTTACCAATCCTACCCAAATTCTTGACTAATACAAGAGTTTCCTTGGACACTCTCCTCAGATGCATGTTACTTTTACTATCTTTAATCCTATCAAAATTGACATATGTAACCTTAGAAGAGATGTTACCAGGATACTTTATCCATATCTTCTTAAATTTTTTATGTCCATTGTATTATCAATAACTTTTTTAATTTTAAGTATTATAATTTTTAGAGTTATATAAGTCATCCCCTTAAAATACTTGTGGATGAGAAAAATAACCTTTTCATGTCTAAGAATGGGATATTTACCCTTTTTATATTTCAAAATGGAGGACTCTAATGAGAGAAGAATGTAGAAAGGATCATGGTATTACATGCCTAAAAATATTTTAGAAATATAAAAAGAGACCATCAAACCATGTTGAACGTACCTTCAAGTGTGACATATTGCATTAGATGAAAATCTACTTCTCAAAATGGCCTTGGAAGTGATTCCCAATCAATTCCATTGTGAATAATCTCTAGGGATTCACCTTCCAATAGAAAATTCTCTTCTTTTTTGTAGTCCTTACCAATTTTATAAATTTTGGTGTCCTCAATTTCCAACCCTATAACATGTGATATCAAATATGTTATGATCTCTAGAAAAACCCCATTGATGTTAATGGTTCTATCCTCCCAATATTTTTATATTAGATTTGAAACATGCCTATCATAGCCTTTAATTGTTTACATGAACCTTGCAAATCCCCCAGTCTATAAAGCCTCCCAAATTACCTCATTATTTTTGACTTCTTTAGGCATTTTAGGCTCTATCGTATTTTGTAATCCCATTATAACCTCTTGGACTCTAAAATAGAGGAAATTATATATTTCCCAAAACAAATTGACTGAATGTCATAAAATCCCAAAAGTTATCTTATTGCTACCTTTACTAGAATAAATACAACTCTATTTAGTGTTTCTTGATTCTAGTAGTTTCTCACTAAGATCAAAGAAGGGGAAAACTAAAAGGATATTAATTAAATTAAATCTAAGTCTATAGACTAAATATATAAAGTTCCAATAGCCTTTATAACAACATTTGGGGAAGACCCCCACATGCTCAATCATTATGTTCATTATAAACAACATCTTCCTTAATCTCATGAACAATGTCCCAAGGAATATCTTTAATATTAGTCCAATTAGACAAACCCAAAGAAGCCACACCCCTATTAGTGAACTAGTTAGCTCTCATGTTTCCTTCCTATTACACATGTTGAATAATCACCTATTTCCTAGAGTCCAAAATAGAGATAAATTCATACACCACTTGATTTATTTAACAACTAATGAATTTTTTCCTTGAGAGACAATTAATTATATTTAAATAATCCCCCTCTATAATGATAATATTAACTCACAATTTTTGAGATAAATTTAGACCCCATAAATCATGTAAGGATTCTATCCAATGATTAGACTTAATTCCCACATCTCATGTAAAAGCTACCACAAACTTTTCTTGATGATATATTATTATACCTCCTCCTCTTGTTGGTCCTGGGTTCCCTTTAGAAGCCCCATCAAAGTTAAGATTTAACATACCAAACGTGGAGGTTTACATTTATTTCTTTTTTTGATTTCATCTCTAGGATCACTCTTTCCAAGACTAGTAGGATCAATTTACCAATTAAAAGTTGATTGATGTTCAAACATTAAGAAACTTTGGCCTTTTTCATTAGGAACTATATTTAATTTTTCAATAACATACTCATAAATCCTTTTGGATAGAATTTTAACGACACGTTTCTTATTTATAAGTTTTTTATTGTTACATTATCCCCAAATACCCTAGATGATGTGCATGAATGAGATATTCCATAATTTTAAAGAACATTATATAAAGGACTCTCCCAAGACTATCAAAATTCTAGTAGAGAACTAGAAAATACCTAACCAACATTGAATTTGAGAATAAAGAAGATCCAAACTTCCTGGGCATAAGGACAATCCAAAAGTAAGTGAAAAATATATTCATTTTCATTTTCACAGAGGGTACATATATTAGTCAAGATGAATCCTCTTTTTATTAAATTATCCATGGTTATAATTTTTTTTTAGACTGCCACCCATAAAGATATTAATTTTAGGAATCAAATATTTATCCCAAATCTTTTCCTAATTAATAACATTTCCTAGATATTGAGCCAACAAATTATAACCAATTTTTAATTGACATTAACCATTAAAAGAGTCCTTCCAAAATAGTTGATCTTCATTGTTGATAGCAAATAAGTGGAAAATTCTCAATAAATTATTTAAATTGGACACAATGATAGCATCCTCCTGATTCAAATTTTCTAAATTCAAAGTTGTGCATCTTTTAACACTATTAATAACCTATCAATATTCATGTACCTTACAACCATATTTATTTTTAATGCACTCTTGAATATGATACCAAGATTATAATTAACTAAGAGGTTGGTCTAAAACTCATGAATCTTGCCAAAATTCAACCTTCATACCACTTATAATCTACCATTTTGAGCAAGAGGATATTAGATCCTTGTTATAAATTACACAATTCTATAAATGTGAACCCCTAAAAAATTGGTCATCTTTGAAAATGCACATTGGATTTACACCATCTAAATATTTGAATTTCAAAATGTTATCCCAAGTGTTGTTTTTTTAAAAAAAAACTCCAAACAAACTTAGAGACGAGTGATTTGTTCATCAAATGTAACTTTCTTAGGTTGAGTCCTCCATAACATTTTAAATTACAAACTTTATTTTAGGATACAAGATTGAACCTATTCCTCTCTTCCTGACCTAGTCCAAAGGAATTTATTTTGAATTGTGATGATTTTGTGTTTTATGCTCTTTGGGAGGTTGAAAAGAGAAAGAAGGTAAACTAGGAGAATTTGGAACATGTTCTTGATTAGCAAAAGTTTTCCCACTTGAGAGAGAATCTTACCTTTTCACCCAAATAAATTTCTTTGAAATATTTCAACTAATAGATTCCAAGTAGAAATTGAAATATGATTACTAAAGAGAGGCACGCCAAGGTAAGAAGAAGGCACAAGTTTTATTTGGTAGCCTAATAATTTCATAATTCTATTATTTATAGCTATAAGAGTGTTAAAAAATATATATATAATTTTTATCAAAATTTACCTTCTAGTTTGAAGCCTATTCATACATAACCAAAAAAAATTTAACACTCTTACTTGTTGTATACATGCCTTGGCCAGTAAAATGGGTTCATATACAAATTGTTGATGAGAAATATGATCAACATGCTTGGATAGTTTGAATCCTTTTAGATCTCCTAAATCCACTTCTTTTGAGATAAATATACTCAAAGATCCTACCATGATGATGAAAAAGAAATGGGGTATGGGATCCCCTTGTCTTATGTCCTTGACACTTCTAAAAAAAACCTTAAGCAACTCCATTCACAAGAATTGAGAACATACAAGAGGATATGTAAGATCTCATAATTTTTCAAATTTTATCTTGAAAGCCAAATTGATTCAAGACTTTATCTAAAAATATGCAATCAAGTTTGTCATACACCTTAGCCATATCAAGTTTTAAAATTATTGAAACACTATTGCTCTTATACATGGAGTGAATTTCTTCATGCAAAAACATAATTTTATCTTGAATTTATCTTCCTAGAACAAATCCCCCTTATTGTTCCTTAATAATTATTTGCATTATTGGATGCAACCTTATGGAGATAAACTTATTGATGATTTTATAAATGGAATTGCATAAGATAATAAGATGAAATCTAAGAAATTTACCATTCCCTCCTTCGTAGGAATATAAACAATAAAAGTATGATTGAAATATTTTAACATTTGGGCTGAAGTAATGAACTCATTGACTGATTCAACCACATAATCTCCTATGATGTTCCAAAATTTTTGGAAAAAAATAATCAGGAAACATCTGGACTAGGAGCTTTGTTTGGGTTCATTTTAGAAATCACAAATTTAATATATTCATTATAAGTAACACTTATAAGTGCTTCATTATACTCTTGCTTCACTAGTTTAGGAATTACATGAAGGAATTCTTGTTTAAATCTTATGTTTCTTTTAAAATCATTTTTGAACAATTTTTTGAATAACATTATGCTCTCCTAGTTGATTCGATCTCTATCTGAAATGAGATGACCTTCATTGTCTAAAATTTCCTTAACTCAATTATGAGCTCTATGTTTCAATTGCAACATATGAAATAATTGTGTATTTATATCCCCTTTCTTGATCCAAATATTTCTATATGTTGTCTCCAAAGGGTCTCCTCCCCTATAACCATAGCATTATACTCGTAAAGAAGTTGTTTTTCCTTGTTTTGAGTCTAAATATCATATTATTTCTTTCTATCACATCTTCAAGATTTATAATTTTATTGCCTTCTTCTGCAAATAAACATTACCAAGTACTTGTTTATTCTACTATATTATTTTAATTTTAACTTTTTTCATTTTTTAAACCAACTTAAACATTAATAAACCATTTACATTTGGAGACCACCATTCTAGAATCTGATCATGGATATCTAGGTGGGAAAACCACATGTATTCCATCTTAAATGAGTATCAATTTTTATTTGTAGCAATTTAAACTATACTTAGCTCAAGAGGATTGTGATTTGATCTAACCTAAGGAAGTGCCTTTAATGTCATATCCTTATGAGTCAATGAATCTATCCAGTCTACATTGAATGAGGTTTTCACCCAATCTCTTATTGCTCCAAGTAAATTTATATCCTTTTAATTGCACATCTATCATCCCTATGTCATAAATTAGAGAAGATAAATATTCCATACTAAATAAAATAAAATTATTCCCACCTTTTTATCTATTGGATGTAAAGGAGAATTGAAATATCGAACCATGATCCAAGGGAAATCTTTGTATGTATTCCTAAAAATTATTATATCTTACCATAGCTTTCTATGACCCAATGAAGAGTTAGGTTCATAAACGTTAGATAAGATCCATTTATTACCATTATCTACATCAATAAAGAGAACTACCAATGGTTTTGAGACTTGAAGACAGGTTTCCCAACAAAATATTTAGTATCCCAAAAAGTGATGAGACCTTCAAATTCTTTTGAAGAGCTAGTGAAAAAAATATAGGTTATTTATAATAAGCATTCTTATGATTAAAAAAAAGTTCTTTTATTTTCGATTCTTGAATAGCCAAAATAATGGGCTTATGGGTCCTTCTAACATCTATAAAAACTTTTCGCTTTAAGGAACTATGTATTCCTCTCATATTCTAAGAAAATATCAACATGATTAATTGAAAGGTGAAGGATTACCTCCCTTGAACTAAAGGGTTGATTAGAGTCCATCTGTAATTTCCACCTTAGTAAGTTTTTTAGATATTTCTTTTCTAATAGTTTTTCCAACTTTAAGAGGCATATTATATGCAGGTCCTTTGATTCCCCTCCTAGTGTTAATAGAGGAAGTGAAATTTTATTTGATGTCATGCTTAGGCATTAGTAGGATCTCTTGAGAATTTGAAATTATTCTTGGGACCCTTTAGGAATAGTATCTATTAGATGATTTAAAAAATAAAATTTGTTTAGTTCCTCTAAATTGTTCCTATTTAGATCATGATCTTGAGCCTCTTCTATTTGAGTTAAGACTTTAAACTGATTAGGGGACTTTAGGATGCCCTATTCTTGGGTACCTTTATTTTTATTATCAATATATAAAATGATTGAATCTTCCTCCTTGCTGATATGCATATGATTTCCTTGGTTGAGCATCTAGTTTGGATCTATTGTTTCTAATTTATTAGAATAAATATCCAATTCATCATCAACCTTGCTATTATCTTCCATTTCCACCTTATCTAAAATATTAATTTATTTTACCTATGTTACTATGTATTTTTTATTATTTTGATATGGCTTCATTGGTTTGAATTAGATGCCCCCTTTCCTTTCGTATGTGGGCTTGGCCTATGGTGGTTTGAAGTGAGAAGTTGTTGGACTTATGATACTTGTCACAAAGGAGTGTTGAATTTTCAAATTTAATTCTCTAATTTCTAACTCCAAAAGGAGTATATAGGAAGATTCAATAAGGTAGTTTTTGATTCACTAAAGTTTTAACACAAAATATACAATGAACCAATCTAGATTTGGCTTTAGTGGCTCAGTCAAAAGCTATCAAATAGTCAAAAGTTTTAGCAATGATAATTAAGATATCTTCATAAAGTTCAACCAAAAGACTAGGGAGATGCGCCCATATAGGTATTAGATTGATATTTTCTATTTCTAGATCAAACCTTGGATGCCACTATTTTTAGAAAAAGGCCCAATCTTCCAAAAAACTAGGGATTTCCTACTAAAATATGAGAATAATCTTTTGGGTTGTTCAGTATGATCATGAATAAATAGTTTACCATAGATAGAATGTCCATATGACCTTTGGTATTCCATTTTCCATTGGTTTAAGCTCTCAAAGTGTCAATATTAGGTCTAGCTCCCATAAACCTTCCCACCAAGGCCTATTACATTCTATATGAAGCTCTATTTATAAGAAAAGGTGTGACTTGGATGTGGAAATTATTTCCATCTTTTATAGTCTTAAATTGTTCTAGGGGAAAATTTTCTTTTCTTATCCATCAATCCTAAGAGTTTAGATCTCCAAGAAAATGTACTTTGCATTTATATAGAGATCTTCTTGTTAGATATGATGGGAACACCTTTAAATATTCCATCTATCTATGCTTTGTTACCTTTTAGGGAAGCATCACTACTACCCCATGTGAAGGGCCTCTACCCATCACCATTGCCTTTCTCCTATTCAACTGTAGAATTTGAAATATCCTTTCCCTTCTCACCTCCATTCTTACATTATTATATTTCCATCAAAATTGTTTCATTTGTTGAATTATAATTTTAGTTATCCATAACTATCATGCATAATATCAAAAGCTAAATAAAAACCCAACCAACTACCCTATCACATGTCTAAATCCATGAGTAATAAACAAGTACAACAAATTATTTATTATCTATTTATACATATGAGTATCTCTACATAAACATCCATATGAGTCATACAACATAATTTGATGATACCCAATTGACCATCTCATAAAATAGATTAACCATATTTTTTGGGCCTCCCCTTTGTTAGGTTGTGGAGCTAAAAGCTTCAACCTTTGCAAACTAAGGAATAGATGGTTGCTGAGTTCTATAGGAACCGGCGTCGGCAGCAGGACCGACGTCGGCAGAGTCCAGTGCAGAAGTCAACCAGCGACGGCAGGAAGTCGGCCGACGTCGGCAGAACCAGACCAGCAGGGACCGACGTCGGTCACCTGTGTGTTATCGAAGTGTTCGTTTCATGGACAGTTAGTTAAGTGAACGATGAGTTTGCATGTTAAGACCAGCCAGAGTCTTAGGTTGCGAGGATAATTGTCTAAATTAAGAGTCTAAGTTAGTGTTTGAGTTAGGGATCTATTTATAGACCCATTGGCATGTATTGTTTAAGGCATGAGATAGAAAGGAAGAGTTCCTTCTAGTTGTAAGATCTATGAGTTACAGATTGTTGCAAGCTCATTGGGGATCTACATGTAAGTTTGGTCTTTGAATTGTAGGTTGCAGGTTCATGAGAGATCAGCTTGAAGTGCTATAGAGTGCTTGGTGTACCGGCAGGGTTATTACTGACTGGTTGGTGAGGTGAACACCAATTCTGTGTGTGAGTTGGTTGTTGGGACCGTTTTTGTGTAGGAGAGTGTGTGTGAGAAGAATTACTGTACACTTGAGGTGTGGCGAATCTCTGTAAGGTGAAAGAGTGTGGCGGCTCTTTGATGTATTCTTTTCTGTATAGTGTTAATATAAGATAGTGTATTGTCTCTCATATTCTGTGCTATTGGTGAATTCTAGTTACTTGTGTTTCTGGTTATTTCCACATATTCAATTTCTTATATTTGGTAATCATACTGTGCTCTTTCTGAGGAGCAAGATCCTAACGAGTGGTGTCAGAGCATGTTTGTTGTTCTAGATTCCTGACAAGTGGTATCAGAGCTTTTGGTTGGGATACTAACAGATTGGTGTAGATCTGGGTAGTGTGTTTTTGATTACAGGTTACTCACAGGGTTTCTATTTGAGTGGGAGTTGAGCAATGGCAGAAAACAATCAACTATGAATGGAAAAGTTTAATGGCAAGAACTACCAATTATGGAGGATGCAGATTGAGGACTATCTGTATCAGAAAGATTTGTACTTACCGTTGGGTGGGGTTGCTAGCAAACCCTTGGATATGAAAGATGAAGAATGGGAGGTTCTTGATCGGAAGGCTCTGGGATCTGTTAGATTGAGTCTTGATTCATCTGTGATTTCCAGCTTATCACAGTGTAAGACAACGGTGGAGTTGATGAAATCTTTGGCAAATTTGTATGAAAAACCCTCGGCTTCAAACAAGGTATTTCTTATGAAGCGTTTATTTAATTTGCAAATGTTGGAAGGTGGATCTGTTCATAGCCATCTTAGTGATTTCCATGGTTTGGTAAACCAGTTAAGTTCAGTGAATATTGTATTTGATGATGAACTTAGAGCTCTCTTAATCTTGTGTTCATTACCTGAAAGTTGGGAAGGTTTGGTAATGGCAGTTTCTAATACTGTGTCTCCTTCAAAAGTCTTAAAAGTGGATGATGTTGTGAGTGTAATCTTGAATGAAGAGATACACAAGAAAAGCACAGGTGAATTATCTAGAAATGCTTTGAGTGTTGAAGGAAGAGGAAGGCCAAGAGAGAGGACAGAGCGTGGGAGATCAAGGTCAAAGATAGGCAAAAGATCCAAGTCCAGGTATGGCAGAATAACCTGCTGGAAATATGGAAAGCAAGGGCACTTAAAGAGAGATTGCAGATCGGGTGAAGATCATCATGAAGAACATGGAGAAGAAGCAGATGTTGTAGGCTACGTTGCACAGGATGCTCTAGTATGTTCTTTGGATAAAGTAGAATCTTGGGTATTAGATTCTGGTGCCTCTTTTCATGCATCTCCACATAGAGAATTTTTTCATGAGTATGTCCAGGGAGACTTTGGAGAAATTTGTGTAGGGGATGGTAAGTCTTGTCAGATTTTTGGCAAAGGCAAAGTGAAGCTGAAATTGCAGATAGGTGACACATGGGTGTTAAAGGAGGTCATGCATGTCCCAGTTCTGAAGTGAAATCTGATTTCTGTTAGAAGTTTGGGTGAAGAGGGTTGCACAGTAACTCTCACAGCGGACTCTTGGAAGGTTACCAAGGGTACACTTGTTATAGATAGAGGTAAGAAAGTAGGTACGCTTTATCTATCTACTTGTTTTACTGATTCTCTTTCTGGGTTATCTACTTCAGCTGTAGATTCAGAGATGTGGCTTGATAGGCTTGGTCACATAGATAAGAAGGAGATGCTGGTTCTTGAGTCAAAGAATATGCTTTCGGATTTGGAAGGCATGGATCGTGGTTTCTGTATGCAGAAGAAGAAGGTAAGGTTTCTTGAGGAATCCGATGTTAGTGACAAGAACGGGAAAGCCTTGGTTTTCAAGGAGAAAGTGACGAACAAAGTTCAGCATAAGGTGCAGAGGAATTTTGAGCAGAGTAAAGGTGATTTGGACAAGGTTTTGATCCAAAAAGAGCTCGCGGGAAAAAGTCAGGTCTCACAAGAAAAACACAGAGACCGACGTCGACAGGAAAACCGGCATCGGCGTCCAGACAGGGACCAACGTCGGCTATGTGCAGCCCGACGTCGGTGACTCAGGGCAGACAGAGACCGGCGTCGGCCAGGGGAAACCGACGTCGGCAAGGAGGCAGTCGCAAGAAACCGACATCGGTCGGCTGTAGACTGAGATGTGACCGGCATCAGTTACTGAGACGAATTTTGGGTGGACAGCGAGTTGTCATGGAGTCTCAAGCGCCCATATGGAGGACTGAAGGTGTAAGTAAGTTCTTAAATTCATCATTTCCCTTCTTTACACTACTTGTTGCTCACTTATGGCATAGGACCAGGAAGTTGTTGAAGAAGCAGAACAGGTAGATCCAGGAAACAGTGGGAGCTTGGCATGGATGAGGATGTGATTCCTTGGAGGAGAACCAAACAGGTGTTTTGGGTAGTGTTGCCAGCGGGAAGTAAGCACTGAGAGACGAATGGATGTTGAGGATGAAGAAGAGCAAAAATGGATACGTGAGATGGAAGATCAGGGTATATGATCTTGTATTAGCTGCAGGGCAATGGAGGTTTGATCATTGTGTTTCTCTTTACCAGGTTGGATAATATTAGCTACATTATCCTATTTTTTGTATGATGTGCTTGTTGCAGGGTTACATATACAGGTATTTCTGAACTAAAGGTAAAGCTAGTTCAGGGGTTTGTCATGGAGAATCTGGGAGCAGCAAGATTCTTTGGCATGAGTGTGATCTAGAGACATGGAGGTCTTATAAACTTTGTTTCAGGATGATTGTGTGAAGCCGGTTAGCACACTGATGGTTAGACAGTTCATAGAACAGGTGTCTTGATTCACATAGTGAAGTTGAGTGCATGGTATGTACTAAACCTGAGTTTTCCAAAGTAGTGGGAGTTGTCACAAGTTTGGAGTCAATTCGGGAAAGTAATACTGAAGGGCAGTTCAGTGGGACCAGCAGCAGGTGCACATGCTATGCAGGGTCAAGTTCTTTTTCTACATGGTTGTAGATGCGGATGTGGCAGGTAATTTGGATGACAGAGTTTGCACCACGGATTTTGTGGTGGTTGGTCTTCAAGAGTGATCTTGAGGAGGGATACAAAGCCAAGGAAACAAACTAGATGGTGTATAGGTACAGGTACAGGTTGCAGCTATTTATCTCCAAGTGGGAGATTGTTAGGTTGTGGAGCTAAAAGCTTCAACCTTTGCAAACTAAGGAATAGATGGTTGCTGAGTTCTACAGGAACCGGCGTCGGCAGCAGGACCGACGTCGGCAGAGTCCAGTGCAGAAGTCAACCGGTGACGGCAGGAAGTCAGCCGACGTCGGCAGAACCAGACCAGTAGGGACCGACGTCGATCGCCTGTGTGTTCCCAAAGTGTTCGTTTCACGGACAGTTAGTTAAGTGAATGATGAGTTTGCATGTTAAGACCAGCTAGAGTCTTAGGTTGCGAGGATAATTGTCTAAATTAAGAGTCTAAGTTAGTGTTTGAGTTAGGGATCTATTTATAGACCCATTGGCATGTATTGTTTAAGGCATGAGATAGAAAGGAAGAGTTCCTTCTAGTTGTAAGATCTATGAGTTGTAGGTTGTTGCAAGCTCATTGGGGATCTACATGTAAGTTTGGTCTTTGAATTGCAGGTTGCAGGTTCATGAGAGATCAGCTTGAAGTGCTATAGAGTGCTTGGTGTACCGGCAGGGTTATTACTGACTGGTTGGTGAGGTGAACACCAATTCTATGTGTGAGTTGGTTGTTGGGACCGTTTTTGTGTAGGAGAGTGTGTGTGAGAAGAATTACTGTACACTTGAGGTGTGGTGAATCTCTGTAAGGTGAAAGAGTGTGGCGGCTCTTTGATGTATTCTTTTCTGTATAGTGTTAATACAAGATAGTGTATTGTCTCTCATATTCTGTGCTATTGGTGAATTCTAGTTACTTGTGTTTCTAGTTATTTCCGCATATTCAATTGCTTATATTTGGTAATCATACTGTGCTCTTTCTGAGGAGCAAGATCCTAACGAGTGGTGTCAGAGCATGTTTGTTGTTCTAGATTCCTGACACCCTTGAGGCTCATTTAACAACACAATTTTTAACCTATATCCCATGTTTATTCAAATGTGCATATCTTCAAACTCACATTTAAGTTGGAAATATGATGCTATCCTTTGCTAGCTCATCATAAATCCATTTTACATATTTTTCACATTAGCTAGCCTAGCTAATTTTTCCCATTATGGTAAATTATATTTTTGACCTATTTAATTATTATAACCACATATGGGTAAATCATTATTTTTAAGTCCCACATTAATGATTATAACCACCTATGGGAAAAATCATTATTTTTGCATCTCAATATCATTATTATAACTACCCATGGGAAAATAATTATTTTTAACCTACTCTACCTACTCTTCTAGGGCAAATGTATGTGTTCTTGATTATAACTACCTTTTGGGAAATTAGTTTGTTTACTACTTTATGTTATTAATTATAACTATCTTTTAGAAAATTAGTCATTTTCTTATTTTTTGTTCCTAATTATAACTACATTTGGGATAATCAGTGTTTTTGTTTTATTATTAGTTATAATCACCTTTGGAAAAATCAATATCCATCTTCCTACCCTATTAGGACATATATTATTGCCACTGCTTATAACCACCTTTGGTAAAACTAGTGTCACACCCTCTGTTACTAATAATAACCACCTCTAGGCAAATCAATGACTCTACCACCATTACTATCTATAATAGCTTTCGAGAAATTTAATAATTCCACCCTTATTTTCATCAAGCTCATGTCATTTTCTTAATTTTGAGGGAATATTTGATGACTATATATTTATCACCTACACCCTCAAGGGGGAATCAAGGGATTATCAATCATTATTTTGGGCATGAACCACTTGAATTAATGAATTATATAATCTTTGAAAAGACATTATTATGCCTATGTCTTACAATTCCTCCTCAAATAAGGATAAACTATAAACACTTAATTTTGTCCAGTTTTATGCCTAAATCTACGTTAAATTTAATTTAAAGAAAATGAAATATTTTAAGCCTAGAAATAATTTAAATTACCCAAATTAATTTTCATAAGGGATTTAAATACCCAAAAATGTGACGAGGCTAGTTTATTTGATGTATTACTCTATATACATCACTAACGTAGTTCAATTCTAATCCTATTCAAATAATGACCTAGTAATTTGACACTTTTGACATGTCATCCTATTAAATAATTAAACTTAAAACAATTTACAAAATCCAAAAAATACTATGACTAATTATATTGAAAATCTTAATTAACTTAAGTAAAAATTCCAAATCAAATTAGTGAATTTCATTTACTAAAAAAAGATTTTTTAGCCAAATATGAAGTCAAAAGAGATAATGAAGTTATTTATTATCTCATAAATATTCAAAAATATGACTCATGCCTCAAAAAAGTATAAATTTAGTTGTCATGCCTTACAAATATCTAAAACTAAGGTGTCAATATTTCATGAGTACCTTAAACCCACCCAAAGTTAGACTGACTCAACCTACGTTAATTTAGACTCAACTCAGGTTAGAATTTAACCTAACATACCTAAGGTTAGAGTTAATTATTTGAGATATAAATAAAATTTTCCAATCCATTTATTAATAATCTTTTGTGTGTAAGGTTATTCTATTGTAATACCTTCTTGAAGCCTATTAAGAGTAGTGTTATAATTCTAAATTTATGCGAAGCTTCACACCAAGCCACAAGGGACTATTGGAAAGATGACACCATATTGAAAGAGAATTAATAAAATACGATAGTCATAATAGGATAAGAATGAACATATTTATGAAAAAAATAATCATAAAATGTGAAAAAGGAGGTAATAACATTGTATTATCTTTATCTCTATTTTGTGCTCTTGTTTATTGTGTTATGCTCCCCTAGTTCTTAGGCAATAGTGTTTAGTATTAATGAATTTTTATTCTTGATGTTTTATAATTTGGACTAATAAGAGACTAATATAAAATTATTTACCAATAAAACTCCTAAGGTACAACTGGCACATGTGAAAAAGGATTAGGGATGCCTAGGTGATGGATCAATGTGGATCTTGGTATATCTAGACATGGGATATATGTGTATAAAATATATAAAATGATAAAAAGAGGACCTAATATAAGTATAGGGTGGTCTCAATTGACACTCATTGCATCAAAATGACATTTTATATGATTAGACTACCCTTATTTTAGAGACTCTTCTTTAGCCCTTTGAAGTAGTGCAAAATTAAAATTTTCATGTCTCTTGAGGATTTGGAATATTTTTTTGGTTATAAATATATTTTTTTAATTCATAAAATTTGTTCTCTCCTTTTACAATACATTAAAATTGGTCATTTATTATTTTCTCATAATATATTCATTCCACTATTTAGGAGCACATAAACACCAAAAATAAATGTTGTCAAAGTTGAAGTGGCAATTGGAGAACTTTACTTCTAGTGATTTTTTGATAGAAAATATTACATAAAAATGTTTAGGGTGATGTATAATATCAAATAATAGTTTATTTTCCTACTATAATTCCTATTTGAGAGTCCCATCACCCATTCTAGTCTCAAGAATGCCCTTCCTAATACAAGGAAAATGTAGTTTTTAATCCTAATTTTAGGCATACATAATATAGAAATCATAAGTCATTGTAATGAAATAAAATTAATATAAAATTAATTTTTAATCACTATAATTTTAAATAAAATCATGTTTATGGTACCTTTAATTATAATGTATGGCATAAATTGTAATAACAGGTCCTGAAATGCAATGTTTTTACAATGAAGAGACAAGTTCTTATTATCCAGCTGACATTTCTACTTCCAAGAATTGAAAGTGTAAGTACAAATTTTTTAACACATATATAAATTAAATTTACACATTATACCATGATCTTGACCTCTAAACTAGTCGGATGAGTGTTTTCACTAGTGTTCAAGAGTGAGAAACACTAACAATAAATATTGTCAAAATTGAAGCAAAATTTGGAGAAATCCATATCCAATGTTTCATGGATGTAAAATTTATAAAACATAAAAAGTGGCGCATAACATATATTATTAGGTTTTTGGTCTCCTGTCATTCCTTATCGAGAGACCCACTACCCATTTTAGCCTTAGGAATGCCCTCCACAATACAAGAAAAATGTAGTTTTTAAGACTAAATTTAGGCATACATAAAAAAATAAATAAAAAATAATTGGCATGAAGAAAAAGAATATTTAAATAATTTTTAATCCATATAATTTTACCCTATATTAAATTTATGGAACCTTTAAGGCCAATCTATGGCTTAAATTGTAGTAATAGGTCCTAAAATGTAACTTTTTGTAGTGAAGAGATTAGTTCTTGTCCTCCAACTAATTTCCACCTATGTGACCTAAAAGTGTAGTTCCATAAATTTTATCATGTATATAAATTAAAATTTCATGTGATCCTATGAACTCAACCTCAAAACCCACTTGAATGCATGTTTTCACTATTGTTTAGAGTGTGGAAACATTGACAACAAATGTTGTCAAAGTTGAAGCAATAGTTATATAACTCTATCTCTAGTGCCTCATGGATTTAAAATGGGAATAAAAATGTGTAAAAGGTGTTGGATAACATATAATAATAGGTTATTATCCTCACATCCCACCTAGTTGAGATACCCACCACCCATTTCAATGTCAAGAATGCATTTCCCAATACAAAAAAATATAGTTTTCTAGTCTAACTTCAGGCATGCATAAAATATAAATCACAAGTTTTTGGGATGAATTGAAAGAAAAATAAAATTTAGGTAAAATACCTATAATTTAACCCTATATACTTTCATTATAACTTTCAATGCCAATCCATGGCACCAGTTTTAGTAGTGGGTCCTAAAATGCAATGTTTTTATAGTGAAGAGATAAGTTCTTATCCTCTAACTAACATTGACACCTCTAAGACATCCAAGTACATGTCAATAAATTTTAAAATGTATTTAATTTCAAATTTCATGTTATACCATGACCTTGACCTAAAAATCCACTTGGATGCATGTTTTCACTACTATTTAGGATCATGGAAACACTGACAATAAATGTTATCAAAGTTGAAGTGGTAGTTGAATAACTTTACCTTTGATGATTACTAGCTTTAAATTGATCATTGTAACATTTATAATTTTTATAATAATTTCCTTAAAATTTTTATTTTACTCCCATCATGCTAGGTTGAGAGACCCAACACCCATTTTGGCCTCAAGAATGCCCTTCCCAATATAATAAAAATGTAGTTTTTAGGATGTCTTCAAGCATGCATAAAATGGAAAATTTAAGTCATTTAAATTAAATAAAATATCCAAAAAAATAATTTTTAATAAATATAATTTCAACCTAGATAAAATTTATTTAATATTCAAGATCAATCTATGGCGCAAGTTGTAATAATAAGTCCTAAAATGTAACGTTTTTGTAGTGAAGAGATAAGTTCTTATCCTCCAATTGACATTGTTGACTCAAATACATCCAAGTTAAATTAAATAAATTTTAAAATGTATATATATAAAAATTACATATGATCCCATGACATCAAACTCCATACCCACTCGGATGCATGTTTTCACTATTACTCAGGAATGTGGAAACGCTAATAACAAATGTTGCCAAAGTTGAATTAGTGGTTGGATATTTCAACCTATGATTATTTATGGCTATAAAATAGAAATAAAAACATGTAAAATATTGTGGATAAAATTTAATAATAGGCTATTAACCTACCAGCATTCCTAGTCAAGAGACCCACCACCTATTTTGGCCTCAAGAACGCCCTTCCGAATACAAGAAAAATGTAGTTTTTAAGCCTAACTTAGGCATGTGTAAAACATAAATCATAAATCATTGGAATGAAATAAAATAAACCTAAAATACGTTTTAAATCCATATAATTACATCTCATATCATGTCTATGTCACTTTCAATACCAATCTATGGCATAAGTTGTAGTAATGGGTCATGAAATGTAACTTTTTTACAATGAAGAGACAAGTTATTGTCCTCTAACTAACATTTCCACCTCCAAGATCTACAGGTGTAATGCCATAAATTTTAATATGTTTATAAAGAAAAATTACATGTTATACCATGATATATACCTCAAAACCAAGTTGGATACATGTTTTCACTACTGTTTAAAAGTGTGGAAGAATTGACAATAAATGTTGTCAAAGTTGAAGTGATAATTGGAGAACTCCACCTATGGTTATTTTTTGATAAAAAATGTTGCTTAAAACATGTATATTGTGGTGGATAATTTATATTAAAATGCTATTATCCTCACATCAGACCTGTCTGAGAGACCCACCACCCATTTTGGCCTGAAGAATACCCTTCCCAAGACCAAAAAAATGTAGTTTTTTAGCTTGTCTTCAGGTGTGCATAAAATGGAAATTATAAGTAATTATCATGAAAAAAAATACATAAAATTAATGTATAATCCCTTTAACTTCACACTACATCACATAAATGGAACCTTCAATACCAATATGTGACATAAGTTGTAGTAATGGGTCTTGAAATGTATTTTTTTTTGTAGTGAAGATACAAGTTCTTATCCTCCAACTAACATTATTACCTCCAAGACATATAAGTGAAAATAAATAAATATAAAAATGTATATATATATAAAATACATGTGATTCCATGACCTTAACCTCTACACCCACCCAAATGCATGTTTTCACTACTGTTCAAGAGCGTAAAAACACTGCCAATAAATGTTGTCAAAGTTGAAGCGATAATTGGAAAACTCCATCTCTAGTGCTATATGGATATAAAATGGCACTAAAAACATGTACAAACTGTTGGATAACATATATGACTAGGTTATTAGTTTCTAATCATTTCTAATTAAAAGACCCACCTATTTTGGCATAAAAAATACCATTCCCAATACAAGAAAAATGTAATTTTTTATCCTATCTTTAAGCATGCAAAAATGGAAACCACAAGTTATTGGAATGAAAAAAAATAAACCTAATGTGCATGTAAAATTCCTATAATTGTTCCCTATAACATTTTAATTTAACCTTCAATACCTATCCCTTACACAAGTTGGAGTAACAAATCTTGAAATATAAATTTTTTTACAATGAAGAGATAAGCTCTTATCCTCCAACTGACATTTTCACCTCTAGAACCTCTAGGTGTAAGTCCATAAATTTTAACACATATAGGAACTTGACCTCCAAAACCACCTAGATGCATGTTTTCACTACTATTAAAGAGTGTGGAAACACTAACAACACATGTTCTCAAAGTTAAAATAATAGTTGGAGAACTCTACCTCTAGTGATTTGTGACTATAAAGTGGAACTAATAACATGTCTATGGTGGTAGATAACATCCAATACTATGTTTTTGTCCTTTTAACATGCCCAATTGAGAGATCCACCAACCATTTCAAACTCAAAAATGCCCTTCTTAATATAATAAAAATTTAGGTTTTAGCATGCCTTTAGACATGCATAAAATAAAAAATATAAGTCATTCAAATGACAAAAAATAACATTCAAATGCATTTAAAATCAATATAATTTTACCCTATATCACATATATGTAACCTTAAATACTAATTTGTGGCACAAGTTACAGTATTGAGTCTTGAAATGTAACTTTTTATAATGAAGAGACAAGTTCTTGCCTCCAATTGACATTTCTACCTCTGGGACCCCTAGGTGCAATTCCATAACTTTAAACATGTAATTATATGAAAATTAAAAATTATACCATTACCTTGACCTCAAAACCCACTTTAATTCATGTTTTTAATATTGTTTAAGAGCGTGGAAACACTAAAAATAAATGTTTTCAAAGTTAAAAAACACTTGGAGAACTCTACCTATGATGCTTTGTGGCTAGAAAGTGTCACTAAAAACATATATATTGTGGTAGATAACATCCAATACCAAGTTATTTTACTTTGATCATGCCCGATTGAGAGACCCACCAACCATTTTAACCTTAAGAATGCCCTTCCTAATACAAGAAACATGAAGTTTTTAACATGTCTTCAGGCATTAAAAATGAAAACCATAAGTCATTTAAATGAAAAAAATTACTTTCATGTCAAATATATATAATTTCACTCTATATCACATCAATTTAACCTTTCATACCAACCTATGGCATAAGTTACAATAACGAGTATTGAAATGTAACTTTTTTACAATGAAGAGACAAGTTCTTGTCTTCCAACTAACATTTGCACCTCTAGGACCTCTAAGTGAATTTAAATAACTTTAAACATGTATAAAAATTAAAATTACACATGATACCATGAACTTGACCTCAAAATCTACCCACATGCATGTTTTCACTACTGTTCAAGAGCATGGAAACACTAACAATAAATGTTGTCAAAGCTGAAGAGGCAGTTAAAGAACTCCACCTCTAGTGCTTCATGGATAAAAAATGGAATTTAAAACACATAAAATATGTAATATAATGTCTATGACGAAGTTATTTATCTCTAATGACACTCGATTGAGAGACCCACCACTAATTCTAGCCTCTAGAATGCCCTTCCCAATATAAGGAAAGTGAAAAAATTTAGCCTATGTTCAAGCATGCATAAAATGAAAAATATAAGTAACTGGAATAAGTATAAATAACCCTCATGTGAATGTAAAACCCCTCTAATTTAAACCCATAGCATTTTTATGTAACCTTCAAGAACAATCTATCCCATAAGTTGTAATAACAGGGCATGACATGCAACTTTTTTTTAGTGAAATCTAACATTCCCACATCTAGGACATATAGGTGCAGTTACATCACTTTGAGAATATATAGATAGGAAAATTACATGATATCCCATGACCTTAACCTCTAAATCCACTTGGATTCATGTTTTCACTATTTTTTAGGAGCATGGAAATAGTAATAACAAATGTTGTCAAATTTGAAGTGGTAGTTGGAGAACTCCACTTATAATCATTCATGGATGGAAACTAGTGCTACCAATACATTCAGGGTGGTGGATAATATCTAGGACTAGGTTATTGGCCTATGATCACACCTAGTCAAGAGACCCAACACCCATTTAGACCTCAAGAATGATCTTCCCAATATAAGAAAAATGTAGTTATTAGCCTATCTTTAGGTGTGCATAAAATAAAAACCATAAGTTGTTGGTATGAAATGAAATAAACCTCATGTGAATTTCAAATCCATATAATTTCACTTGAGATCACGTTAATGTAAACTTCAAGACCAATCCATGGCACAAATTTTAGTAAGGGGTCCTAAAATGCAATTTCTTATAGTGAAGAGATAAATTTTTATCTTCCACCTGACATTTCCACCTCTAAGACCTCTAGGTTCAGGTACATCACTTACCATGACCTCAATCTCCAAACCCATCGAGATACATGTTTTCACTACTATTCAGGAGCATGGAAACACTGATAATAAATGTTGTCAAAGTTGAAGTGGCACTTGGAGAGCTCTACATCTAATGATTTATGGCTCAAAATGGTGTTAAAAACACATCTGAGGTGGTGGACAATGTCCATGGCTAGGTTATTATCCTCTCATCATGTCCTATCAAAATACCTACCACCTTTTCTATCCCCAAGAACACCCTTTATATAATAACTAAATACTTATATTAAGCTTATCTTAGGTTCAAGAATATTAAATTCTTTACGAATAGTGCCAACCACATGAAGGTAGAAGATTAATTAGCATCACTAAAATACAAAAAAAATGTAAGTATTTAAAAATAAATTTTTTATGTGTTACCTAAAAAATCAATAAAATTTGGTAAAATTAAATACATATACACTTTTAAAGTCAACATACCTTGGAATTGTAATCGAATGAATCACTAGAATCTGATCTAATCTTGATAGTAGCAAGAATAACTTCATAGTTTGACTCATAAACTTTATATATATATATATATATATATATATATATATATATATATATATATATATATATATATATATATATATATATATTCCTATTTAATTGCCTCCCATGATATTTGACATTGAATATTTTTTTCAAGAACCAAATTTGGATAGTGTAGTATCATCCTACGTTTTTCAATGTATTCAAACAACCATACATCTAAAAAATTTATAGGATATCATCAAAGCCAATTTCTAGTGACAACTACAAACCCAATGGGATATTCAATATTTTTTTTATCTATTATTGGGGAAGTAAGTTTTTTATTTTCTTCTACACATTGACCTAACTAGTAATGTGTTTCCTCTTCATTGTCTTCATAAACAATACCTCTTCATTGTCTTCATCAACAATAACTAAAAAATCATGTCCTATATAAAGATAGATAATGAGAATAAATAACTTAATTTTTTCCCTTTTAATGATGTTGAAAAAATAGATAATGAGAATAAATAGTACATAACTATTAATATTCTATATGGTTGCACTAGATCATATACATGGTCAAAGTCATGTGATAATTACATATCTATAAATTATAATGTTGGTGGGACCTGATATGAATTGATTTGAATTAAAGGTACATAACACCATTCATCCACCAACCCTGTTGACTCACACTCATTAAAAATATATTCCATGCATGTAGAGAAAAAACATGTCAATTGTCTCATATGAATAGTTCATGAACCTGTATTTGAACTATGAAATGAGTGATCACTTGATCCTATTATAGTCATAAAATACTCATACTTTTCAAAGTTTTATTCCTCCATCAACTAGAAATATCTATAAACAATAGAATTTTATTAAACACCATGGCCCATTTTCTCATTACACTATTCAGTAATGCTTGTTGCATCCATCAAAATAGAACCATATATAAACATCAACTCCTCACTTGTAAAGGATATTTTTACAAATGTTTTAGCACCATCATGCTCTCCTTTTCCATAGCTAGCCTTACTGAAACTCCAAATATTTTCTACACCAGTGGTAATTTACATACTACTCAACCAATAAAACATCTATGCATTATTAATTATGATGTGTACTTATATGACCAAATGTAATGCTGATTGAAATTAATGTTCATCTCACTCAAATATATATATATATATATATATATATATATATATATATATATATATATATATATATATATATATATATATATATATATATATATATATTTGTGTGTGTGTGTGTGTCTATATATGTGTGTGTATATGTGTGTGTGTGTGTGTATATCCACATATACACACACACACACGTTTGTGTGTGTGTATATATATATATATATATATATCAAAACAATCTTGCATGTACTTTGTATAATGTTATTGGTCATCACTGACATAGAAATGGTACTCCCTTAATATTTTTTGATATTTATATATAATATCAAGTACATTAATGAATGCTATATGCATGAATATGACAATCTGTATTGAGTCAAAATACTATGATTGAACTTCCATTTGTGGTTTGAATGTGTAATTATTAATAAATTCAGTTATTAAAACAATTGATTCAAGTGGGAATGTGTCCTTACTTATCTTTCAATTTTCTTCCAACCATCTAGCCCTACTTGTGTGCCTTACATAATCATAAACAATTTCCTCCTAAAATTTGACCATAAATTATGAAACACGTATATATTTTGTAACAAGGGCACACCTTTTAGTTTCTTTTCCATATTTTAATTGATAAGTCAAAGATTTTTATTTACTTGAATGAAGTAATTCCTATCTAATTACACTCATATTCTCTTCATGGATAATTTTTTTTAATTTTGGTAGTCCACCACATATGTTATAATTTCCATCCAAACATTCTTTGTTATATAAATTGTCCATTTGGTCTTTCATAAAAAATGGTTGAAATAAATTCCCTATCTAATTTTGTCAAATATTTTATACCACACTCTTTAATTTTTTATTATTATGTAAATTACAATGTACATGGTGAAAAACATCATAGCGCATAAAAAATTAAACATGTTTCCTACAATAATAAGTGTGCATGTGATTTATTTTTACATAAAATGGTTTGGCCATCTCAAAATATCTTTGACTAATATAAATTTTTGTATATTTTTTCACAAACATAGAGTACAATTGTGTTTGGATCATATCCAATAAATTTTTCAAATGTGGTTCACGATTATGGGAACCAACTCTTATTTTAAATACATCTTTATTTTAAGGGAAACTCTTGTATTAAATTTCCAAAATTTTTCAAATAAATCTTTGAGATCATTGGCTATAACATTGTATTTTAATGAAAGTCTACCAGATAATGCCCATAATTTAGTATTATTACCATCATTAAGTCTTTGTCATATTCCAATTTCTTTCATTTAAAGTTTTTCTATTTATGTCTAATGCTCAACTAGTTTTTGAAATCATTTATTTTTTCCTTGTTTGACCACTTATTGCACAAGATGTAATTCTAAGCTGGGAAACATTACAATCTTTGTTGTATGATTTTGGAACTATAATTTGATATACATCATGTATATATTCAATAATTTATTTCTTTTCATAATCCATGTTATATTTTCATAGTCCTAGGGTATATATTTTAGGTCTCATATTAATCAATTTTATAAATGAAACAAACACTTGACATTTTTGACAATCAAAATCTAATTTATCAAAGAAATTGTCCCAAACTTTTTTAACTAGTATTTTTAAATGGTGGTCAGATATTTTGTTATGTATTAGCATTAAATTTTTTACATCAACTTCAATTAATTAATTTCCTTTTCTACACATAATCCTTGGAGGTATTGTTAATGGTGGAGTTTATTGAGATGGTGTTTCAAAATAGTTATGTTCACTACTAGTTTATTCATTATTAATTTCATTGTTTAGTTATGGGATGAAATTTTATTCATTGTTACTTCATAATTATGTTTTTACATCAAATTATATTCGTTTATAGGGGTAAATCATAATTCATATATTCATCATCAAAAAAATCAAAAACTTTATACTTTTAATGTGGACTTGTAACATAATTTAGACTTCTAGATAAATATTCATCACCATTATTCTATTCATTATTGTCAATTTCATCATTATCTATGACATTTAGCTCATTAGGGATAGTGTTTATACATTTTCTCAAGTGAAATTATTGTATTCATACCTTTTTTTCCCTCAAATATTCTAATTACTTCAATGTTTTAGGCTTTAAATTCTTCCTATTATTTGAATAATCTTCGTCACCCATGATTAGACAAAGAATAATTTTATTCCTTTTTATGGTAGGGACCCAAAGAAAAAATTTATTCCTTTTGATTATGGGAGACCCAAATAACAATTGTATTCCTCTTGTCTTCACCATAAAAAATACAAAATGATGCATAGAATGTCTGTGCGGTTATAATTATTGAAAAATAAACATTAGATAATGACTTATTGTCTATTGAGAAAATAATGCATACACATTATATAATGTGCATATTATAACACATACACATTATATATATTATGCTTATGTGATAATATATTGAATTAGTGGACTTTCTACTTTATTTTATTATGATATTGGGGTTAATTGACCCCCAAATTAACTCCATATAGTCAAATTATGTTCACAAGGTTAAATTTCATCTAAATTGTATTAATAATTAAAATAATGGACTAATTGGGTGAATATGTCAGGAAACAAGAGATAATTTATCCCCTTGAATCACATGGTATAATTGTAGTTAGGTTCAAGTGGTTTATATTAACCCCAATTATCTTCATGTTTGCATTTTTAATAGAATTATGGTTGACTAGGCTATATGTTTTATTTTATAAAATTAATTGACCCATAAATTAGGTTCACATGGCTCAATTTTTCCCAAATCACATCCCTAATTGAACCAATTGACTAATTAAATCAATTCATATCAAAATAAAACCTAATTTAACCCAAACTCATATCTTGCTCTTGGAGTTAGGTTGAAGGGGATAAAATTGGCCCAAATTTCCTTCATGATTAAATCAGTGGACTATTTTATTTATTTATTTATGATATTTGGGTTGATTTACCCCCTAAATTACATCATGTATAGTAAAAATTAGGTTCACAGGGTTTAATCTCATGTAACCTACATCACTAATTCTAAAAACTAATTAATTGGCTCAATATATTGAGAAATATGGGCTAATTTAACCCCAAATCAATCCTAGACTTACTATTAGGCTAAATGGGTTCAATTTTTCCCTAATTAACTTTATGTTTTCATTTGTGATAAAATTTGGTTTGAGTACTGCATTTGGGTTTAGGGTTGTAATAATTAAATAATAGGGTCTGAGTATTACTTATAGGATATATTTATCATACCTTTCAAATCAAAACCAAGATGTTATTTATAAATTAGTCTCCTATATCATAAAAAATATTAAAATTTCTTCTAAAAAAATAATTAATAGAGAATGTGTTACCCAGATATCATCGTCTTGACCACTTGTGAAGTGATACAATCATACCAATTCATCCTCAACAAAACTAGTGTAGGTTTCCATTTATTCATGCTTATTATCCCTTGCCTACATAAAAACATTTATAGTGATAATGTTTCATTATTCCTATATTTAAGATGACGAAACATGTTTTTTTAATCCATCACTCTTTCTCAATCCATAAACATTTTTAAAAATCAAACGCATTTCCAATATATCCCTTTAAACATGCAAAAGATAATGCTTCATCTCATCACTTTTTAAAAAAAAATTTAAACTCATTGTAGAAACCTAGATTAGACAAATCACTACGATAAAATAACAGAAAAACTTATTTTATAGAACAAATACTCATTACACTTACATGTTTACATAAAAATTTTGTGCAATCTTAAATTTGATGAAATGAAGAATGAACAATCATCCTTTACACTTTTTTCCATTACATATTTATAATATGATTTCCTAGTTGCCCAAAATTAATCACACCAAAATCCACATTTTAAATTGTTTTCATTTATCTATTATTGGTTAAGATCCTTTGAAATTAATATGCCAAAAGGAGAAAAAATAGTATAATCCATTCCTTTATTTTTCTTGTAGTTAGGCCAAAGGGGATAAAATTAGCCTCAAATTCATCTTTGATTAAATGAATCAACTATTGGGTTCATTAGATGATGATAGTAAGGTCAATTTATCTCCAAATCACATCATATATAATTGAAAATAGGTTGTTTAGGCTCAAATTTTTAAAAATTATGTCACTAATTACACCATTTAACTAATTCACTCAATATATGATGAAATCAAAGACAATTTAGGTTAAAGGGCCTCATATTCAACATAATTACCTCCAAAATTGAACCAATAAACTATTTCATTCCTTATATGTTGACATTTGAGTTTATTGAGCCCAAAATCATTATATACATGTCAAAATTGAATATGTCATTCAACCAAATGATTCTTTGCTTCATTCTATGATGAAATTAGAGCCAATCAAGCCCAAAATCACATTTTATAGTCATGCACTTAGGTTTAAGGGGCTCAAATTAGCTCCAATTACCTTTAGATGTAACCATTAGACTATTTATACTATTTATTTATGAAATTATAGTTGATAGGCATAAATTAAATCCTCTATAGTCAAAATTAAGTTCACGAGGTTGAATTTTACTCAAATTTTATCACTAATTACACCAATTCACTAAATATAATCTAATTTACCCATAAATCACATCATATACATGAATTTATGTTCAAGGGGTTTTAATTGGTTGTAATTTCCTCCACCATTAAAACTATTGACTTGTTCATTAATTTTGTAATGAAATTGGGCTTGGTTGAACCCTAAATCACATTCTATATAGTTAAAATTATGATTTTAGGTGAAAACTCACCGAAATTACATCACTTTATCCATGATGTCATTTTTGTGGTAGATTATATCATGACACACTCAAATTTAAAATATAAATATAAAAATTATAAATGTGAACTAAATAAGTTTAAACCTGAACTAAATAAGTATAATAAGTGTATATCATGATAAATAGATAACTACAAACATGTAAGAGTAGTCAATTTTTTTTTGATGCTATGGAAACATAACACATATGTGTTATATTAGATACATGATATGTTTAGTTCGAATTAAAAAACCAAGCCTTTTGACTCATAAATGGATTGGATTCTCGAGCCAAAGGCTTGGACCTATCAAGACACAACCAAATCTAAGATTTTTGACATAAAATAAAAAAATGTAACTTCCATTTACAAATACACTAATAATTTCAATAAGAAAATTCATAAAATTATTAACATGATGATGATCACACTCTTCTCTTTCCAGATATATGATTTATATATTTTTAGACTATTTTAAGGTTTCAATCTATGTTGATTTCTAACTATAGCTTTTTCAGTCCACTACATGATGGTAAATATACATGCCTAATGTTTGTGTATATATATTTTTTTAATTAATCCAAATGAAAATAAAATTACATGGCTACAAACTAGTCCTAATTTTACTCACATTAAAAAAAAGTAGTTTTGTTTTTTAAGGTAGTTGGGGGAACACAACCGACTATCCCTTTTCTAGTCACTTTTCAAAATTTATTTACTCATAAAATTAATTAAAAATTATATTCATTTAAAAATTATAAAAATATATATGTTAAAAACTATATGATCTTATCTAAAATTTCACCAAATGGTTTTAAACAATATTAAATGATGCTAAAAAAATGAGTGGCCACATGGTTGGTTATCTACTCTATTTTCCTAAAAAAAAATAGGAGTTACTATTTAATTTTTAGATGTTTGACCTAGTTATTCTTAACCAATTTTTATAAAATTTAGTGTTTTAGAAATTAAAC